>JAVIWB010002800.1:0-360102 GCA_031893035.1 Dermolepida albohirtum | reverse complement strand
CGTGCCCCGAGGTCATTCTCTCCATACTCACGACCTTATGTAATGGGTCACGATTCTAGAACTGTGTTGTTTGTGCGCGGTCCGGCTTCTTGCCTATAATGGTTGTTGAAATATAGAAGTTAATTATAATTTCTCTCCCATGTTTTTCTGAAATATTACCCACATCTGTATTATCGACCGAATTGTGAGATGCGTGTACATAGGAAAACAAAATATCCAATTGTATTAATGACGTATTCTTCGTGAGTATGCTAACAGGGATACAAGCAGTTGTATGGATTAGAAAATAAGTTCGCGTGTATAACAAAGTATTAAGTTGGTTCGTATAATTGAAAAAAATATGATTTTGATTCTTATAGTTAAGATAGTTAGGAAATAATTAATCATCAAAAGGAAATAAAAAGTCCTTATCACATCAGTGTTCGCACTTTATATACGTATTTCAACAACTAATCACCAGATAATTAATCAGTATCGCACTTACTCCCGCAATAAAACTCGCACAGAATAATTTCCCTCCAACTTTAATCGCTAAACACCAAATACACACTGAATTGGTTTCAAATTTTGAAAAACTGAACTACAGGCAACAAATCAGAATGAAATTGAGAACGTTAGTTCTGCAACACTACAGAATGTGTTTGAAAATTTGAAAACATGTTTGGAAAATGATGAACAACATTTCGAAGACAATTTATATTTATTAATAATTATTTCATTGGAAAAAATATGCATGTATCTGCTTCTGGGCTTCCGGGCTGGAACCGCGTCACTGGCATAACTGCCGACGTTTCGTACCCACTCGTATGGGACATATTCAGGGCTTAACTATTGCTACTGTGCTACCAGTGACGCGGTTCCAGCTCGGAAGCCCAGAAGCAGATCGTATGGACCACGATCGCGGAAGTCTGCGTACCAGATTAATATGCGTGCAATTAGCAAAATTTCTGTTTCAATTTGTTAATTTCATTTATCTTAAATATTTTACATTATGCTAAATGTAAATAAAAGCGATTAAAAGAAGTAAATAAATTTAATATAAATTTTAATTAATTTCCCAATAATACATCACAATCTACGAGAACGCCACTGACAAATTCCAAGTAGATCTGAAGTTGAAACATTTTAATAGCAATATTTCAGATGTATCAACGACTTTGCCTTTTTTATCGTACGTACGTAACTATCTGCCCGCATGGATGAAGTTGTATGAGTCATATTATTAAAACTTTCTGATGCCATTGTGAAAATGGTGACGACTTTCAGGATATTTTCTACAGTTTTACTTTACAATCTATATAAAGTAGAACGGTTATATTTTTCAAAGATTGTATTCAAGAACTTTTCATCTACATAGATACTTATATTTATGTATTTATATGTATAGCTACAAGGTTTGCTTATTAAATAACCGTACGTATTTAACTCACTTTTATTTATTTATATAACGATTTTAATGATTGTCCCTTTCAATATATGTACGTATTACCAATTTCCAATTACACACCAATTCAGTCTTGCTTTCAACTAGTTGAAAGTGAGGAACTAACAAGCTTCTGTCAACTATTTCTAGATATCTGACATATTTTTCTTCGTTAGATTAATTGACTCAAAATTTGTTTTATTAAGCACGAGTTTTGGTTCAGAAAAAAAGAAAACTTCATAACATTAGTCTAGTCAATATAAATGATGTTCTACGTTTGTAACGTATTTATCAGTAAAACATTTTTTATGCGTGGTGCTATAGAAAAAGTATCAGTTTGGTTGAAGATCTAAACCATTTTTCCACAAAACTTGCCTACTTTTTTATGTGTGGTTTTTACATACTCTGCTTTCCGTTGCTGATTTTCGTGTTCTGTCAGTTGTCATTACCAGCAGATAATTAACCTCGAAAACTACGGCAGAAATACCCGTACGGAAACAAATTCCGCACACGATCTGTACTGTTGAAAGCCAAAACGCACAATCAGTTTTCCAGGTGCGACACTACTTAATTATCTGCTGATGGTGACAACTTAGTTGTCGAAATACGTATATAGAACACGAAAATTAATGCGGAAAGGGGTTATATATAAACCTTCAGTGATTAAGTTAATCAACCACGGGCTCCATCAAAATTACCGTCGAATTGTTGGACCGTCGTCTGTACAGCCCGGACTCCAGTCTCAACGATTTCTTTACCTTTCCGAAAATCAAGAACGGACTGCGTGGTCAAATGTTCCAGTATCCAGAAGGAGCAGTCGATGTCTTCTTTAAAAACTATCTACTGTTTTACTCCAGTTTTATATGAAAAATTAAAAGACAACCAATGTAAGAATATGGTTTCGTTAATAATGAATGTATCAAAATTCTGCAAATGCGCAAAAGACATTTCTCACAGACATTGGAGTTTGGTTATCTTAAGACTTTGAGACGTTCAAACATATTACAATTAAGTATAATAATAAGGGTTCAAATAATTTTTATTATGCATTTTTATGACCAAACATGTCAAACTGTTGCCATCAGCAACTGTTTCCACGGACAAAGTTATTATTAATTTTCAAACAAAAATATCCTCCAATTTAAACTGTCAAATTTATCATATTATTTCTATACATATAAAACGAGCTAAAATTATAGCAGGTAGTTATATAATATTGAACAAGATAGACATAATACAATTTTTGTTCGACTAATTCGTAAAAATCATTTACTGTATAACAATCTTAAAATACAATTAAAGATATTTTGAAAGCTAAACAAAGAATTTCGCTACTGTTTATCGATCTTTCGGAAAATAAAACGCTATCAAGAATTATTATTTCTTAAAGTTGTGATCATAATTAAAACTTTCGGTTTAGGTTGACTGCCAACTTAACGTCAAATTTATTTGAATGCTCATTATTTTATCTGTGAGACTTCATTTCGAGGTATAAACCCGCCAACATAATATCTAATTTCATTTTCTCGGATGTAAATTTCAAAATAAATTTTTCGGTAAACCTAACGTCTATTATTAGATACTTTTTTTTTTTACATATAACTTGAATATGTAGTACGAAAAGAGAATTATCATTCGTTCTTAATATAAAAAATATAAATTGATTTTAAATCTCGCAAAAAAACTTGTAATAATATTTAATTTAAATCCACAATCTCGCATTAAATAATTTGTGTTTGAGCTAATTTCAAATATTAATTTTCTTTATAACGTCATGCTAATGGTAACATCCATATGTAAGACTCTGGCAACAGAAAAAATTAGAAATATATAATTAAGCAAATAAATAAATATGTAATCTGGCCAGTTGAATGTAACTGTTTGTGGTAAATTTTAATGGAAATTGTGGTTGATTAAATTAATCAATTAAAGTTAATATAACCTCTTTCCACGATAATTGTCATAATCCGTATACGTATTTTGACAACTCAGTTGTCATCATCATCATCAGCAGATACTTAAATACAGTGTCGCATCTGGAACGACGGTAATACCCACACAGAAACAATGTCCGTATTAGACTAATTTAAATTGTATTCTAGTCTTAAACAAACACTTATCTCAAGGTACCTGCTTATGCGAACCTTTTCGTCGGTCATATTTTTCATTTCTATGAACTGAAACAGGCATGATGTTTTCGTTTCTTGACATATACGAAGGTAATCCCATATCCTACCTAGAGATGGCGGTAGTTGTTTGAAAAATATCACTGTATTAGAAAGTGCACAATCTATAAAGCATATGTTTTAAGTTTGAAGACGCCACGATGTTTAGTATTTGTTTGGCAGCCATCAATAGTGAACGTTTTCAGTGAATTTGTAAAAATGGAGAAAATTGGTCATCGTTAGGTTATACAATACTTTTATTTGAAAGACCTCGGCCCAAGCGATATAAAAACTGAACTAGATTCTACTCTGGGTGAGTCTGCTTCTTCGTTTACAACAGTGAAGATTGGGTAGCAGGGTTTCAACGAAGCCGCGCGAGCGGCCAAGACGAGCATCGCAGTGGTCGACTAAATGAGGTGATGACTCCAGAAATGGTGAAGAAAATCTACAAAGCGGTACTGGATGATCGTCGACTGAAAGCGCGCGAGCTAGCAGACATAGCAGGCATTTGAAAAAGAGCGGTACATCGCATATTATGTGAAAATTTGGATATGAGAAAATTGAGTGCGAGATGGGTGCCCCGTTTGCTCACACTCGAGCAAAAACAGTGTCGTGAAGATGTTTCAATTGAGTGTTTAGCGAAATTTCACAGCAACAAAGCAGAATTTTTGTGCCGTTTCATAACCATGGATGAAACATGGGTCCATCACGTCACACCCGAGACAATAGAACAATCAAAACAATGAACTCAAAAGGGAGAACCGGCTTCAAAGAAGGCGAAGACCGTATCATGTGCAAGCAAGGTCATGGCATCGGTTTTTTGGGATGCGTATGGAATAATTTTCATTGACTATCTTGAAATAGGAAAAGCTACCAACGGCGAGTATTATGCGAACTTATTGCAACGTTTGTGCGAAGAAATCAAGCAAAAACGACCGCATTTGGCTAAGAAGAATGTATTGTTTCATTAAGACAATGCATGAGCTTACAAATCCGTTATTGAAATGGCCAAAATTAACGAATTAAAGTTTGAATTGCTACCTCATGCACCCTATTCGCCAGATTTAGCCCTCTCGGATTATTTTCTGTTCCCAAACTTGCAAAAATGGCTCAGTGGTCAAAGATTTTCCAACGATGAAGATGTGATGTCGGTAGTGAATGGCTATTTTGAGGAGCAAGACAGTTCTTATTATAAAAAAGGGCATCGAACTTATTGAACATCGCTGGGAAAAGTGTATAGAGCTGAAAGGTGATTATGTTGAAAAATAAATATATTTCTTTCAAAAATTTTTGTGGTTTCTTTGTTGGCTCGGGTACTTCTGGGACAACCCTCGTATATGCTTTCATAGATATTTAATTCACGATAATTATACACATTCTTAACCAAATGTAAACAATCCGCGGTTACGTTATGATTACTTTCTCTCTAACGCATGCTTTGCTAAAGTATTCGGACGAATCTATTCTTTTATGAGCTACGAACTAGGTGCACCTATTCCAACAAATTAAGTAGATTCAAAAGAACGGTTCTGTTCGTATCCTACCTTATCTTGATCTAACTCCGAGTGATTTCCAGATATTCTAAAAATTGAAGCTTTTCTGGAAAGAAGTGATATTGGATATAGAACTTACTGCAATAGTGGAGCACTATTTAGAGAGGATCTTATAATCAAGACCAAAATGTTGAATGAACTTCAGCATCGTTGATTCAAGTATGTTAAAGTTAAAGGTCAATATGGTAAGATCAATGAAAAAAAATAATTTTTACAATAAATCATAATCGATGTAATTTGCGCAAGAAGCCTAATTACAATGGGATTTTGAAAGCGAAATTATGGAATTCCTATTTATTTCTAAACAAATAAATCCTGATGCTTATCTAATAATTTTAGTAAAGAGGTTATACAAGTTTTGAGGAAGAATAGATGTTATAATGTTGCTATCTGTAGAAAGGCACTTTTACTTAAGACGACATTTTCATCACATCATATTTCGTATTAAAATAACTTTGTGAAAACATTTTGGTCGCGTCTGATATTAAAGTGATTAAACAAAATAAACACATTGAAGTTTGTATGGTATTAACTAAAATGAAATGATCACTCACTTCGACATTTTTACGATTACAGACTCATAAAACAATATGTAATTTATCCACTGTCGAAGTTTGCTCTATATTGTACGATGATATGATACAGTAAGCGTGCCTGGACGTTACACGGTTGCAATAAAAAGAGACGAATTGGTCCATAAATGTCAACACCGGCACATATTTCAAGGGGGTCGAGACAGTTTTACGCGTGAAAATTGCGAGGTAAACTCGGTGGGGCGGGACGCCGCCCCTGCGGTCACGAAATACGATGCCGGGAAAAATTCTTATCATTGTTGCTGGCGACGGAGGGCCAGGTAAATAGTTTTAAAATATTAACGGTTTCAGGTCCCCGGGCGTAAATAAATAAATAAGTCCACGGACGAGTTATTCTCGGAATTGCAATTTTAACTTTTTTTCCTCTACGGCCCTTGCTAAAGTTCTCCACGGAATCAGATTTCGTGCATTCAACCGATAGAATTGATGAATTGTTAGATGTTTTCTTTTTCGGTTTCATTGCTTTTTTACTTTTCTCTTTTAAAATGATGTATAGTTAAGATAAAAAAGAACAGTTAGGATTTTTGAAGTATGAAAGTAATTGGAAAAAGTAACGCAACCGAAGAGAAAGTAATTTCTGGCTTATGTATGTATATAATACTGTTATTTGGAAGCAGAAAGGAACTGGACGTTTCAGAATTGAATAAAAGTTGTTCGAAAGGTAGAATTATATATCTTAAGAGGTTTGGGAACTGTTATATTCTGAGATATACGTAAAAGGAAAGATTTTATAATAAACAGTTACCACCATCTATCTAAAGAAAGGCATAATGGACTCCACTACGGCCAAGAAATAGAGGAAAGCCGAGAAGGAGATGATAGATATAGTTGAGTATAAGTAGAGTGTAAAGACAGAAGCAAACGGAGGAAAATACGGCCAGCTGGGATCAGTAAGTATATGTAAGAACAATGAAGGAACGAATAGAATTATCCTCAGTAAATGGATTTAAAAACATTTAGCCAAAGATTAGACAGCTTGATGATGATGATGATATCCATCATACATGTCGCAAAAATAATTGCACTTGTTCTCTTATATTTGCCTTTGCGTACATGATTAGGTCGTTCTTTCCAATAATTGCTTTTTTAACTACATCTAATACATTATTATCCTTTTCATTTCTTCGCTAAATTGGGTTTTTTTTCGATTTTTTCTAATTATTTGATTATTCATGCCTGTCTTCCATCATTACTTTTTATCAGATATTCCATCTAACTTCAGTTCTTTCTTCCACATTTCTTTCAATGACTTTAGTTTTAGACGTTTCCTGATGTATTCATTTCTTCTTTCGCTTGCTTTTTGATCTGCATTATTTTACCCGAAGATGTCATCTAGATTTACAATCTTTTTTCCCTGCCTGAGGTTTATCATTTAATTTTTAGATATATTCAGGTTGTAATATATGTATACATTGTATTGTAAACTAATAGTTGTCTTCTCTTCTAACCACTTCAAGTTAAAATATCGTAAAAAAGACAAAGAGTCAGCGATAATTTCAAACTGATTTTTTGCGAAAATTTATTTCGGTATTTAAATTGAAAAGCGACCTGGAAAGACATAAAAAAATTCTTTTTCATAACGATTACACGCCTTCTCACATCTCTCAACCTGTTCGCCAAAAATTGCATCAGTTGAGATTTTAAGTTGTGCTTCTCCCACACTATTCACCAGAATCAGACCCAAATGATTTCTACTTATTTTCCAAGACTCCAAACTTTTTTTGCTGGAAAGGAGGCGAACAAAGAATATTTACAGCAACAGAGCAGTATTTGGAGGATCTTGAGGAATATACTTACCAAAATGGCCTAATAACACTTCAGCATCGTTGACCCAAATGCATTTAAGTTAAAGGGGAAAATATTGAAGAGTAAAAAAAACATTTATGCCCCAACTCATGTGCTTTATTTTTAGTCTCACTTTTTATCGAATCATCGTGGTACAATATAATGTTGTATTAATTGTTAAAGAGTTCTCAATTCTTGAGGGATCTATTTATATATTCTAAATCATATTAAAACATTTGTTAGTTATTACATAAAAATGTATTGAAGAAAAAGCTGGAGAGATATCAGTAATTTTAAATTATATATTGCACTTGCGATGTTATTTTCGCATTTTGTATAACCTCTCAATCATCTTTTTAACTTATACGTATGCAAAGTAATAAAACTAATGCCTTTTTAATAAAAACATTAAGTCTTTCTTTCGTTTTCTTTCCTTTTATTCCACCCCTACCTAAGGTAAACCAATACAAAATCGATAATATCCATTAAGGCTTTAATATCTTTTTTATAACTCGACAAGCAAACCAGAACAAACAAACGAGGGAAGGAATTAAATTTAGTACGGGCATATTTTTGCAGAAAAAAATGGAAGCAAAAAAAAGAAAAATCATGAAAAGACGCTCGTAAAGCAAATATTTTCGTTACATCGTGCCATTCATTCAACGTCCGTTCAAGTTTCGCTGTGTCGCCCTATGACGAATTAAAATTAATTTGTTACGTGTCCTCTTATCGTACCGATTGTCTGAACGTTTCGCGTCCATTTCGACCCCTTAATATGTTTTTTCTTTTCGCGTTTTAATTTGTCAGGCGTGGGCGGGCCAGACTTTAATTTGTTGACAGTGTTTCCGGAACGTCGAATTACCTAAAAAGCTTTGTACTTTTTGAGTTTATTTTGACTTTGCTCTTTAATTTCTTTGTTGCTCTCGTTATGAATAGATAGATGTATCTGGCTGAGAAGAAGAGAATGCTCGGTATGATTAAAAAAAAATAATTTTTTTTACGAAAAAGAATTGCTACTCAAACTAATGAATAGTCTCGCAACGACTTACATAGTTTCAATCATGTAATTGTAGTATAGAATAAACTTAATTAAAATTAAAAGAAATTAAGTAACCGTTTTTACTATTACATAATGTTAGCACCTAACTGTGAAATTTAAACCTTCCCCGGAAAGCAAAAGATGATCCAAATTGAATTTTAGGATTTGAATTGCGTGCTGTTTGCGTTATGTAAACGTTGGCAGCTTGCTTTTTTTACAGTTGATATCTAAGGTATATCCGTCATGGCGCCGTATACAGGTTGGTAGAAAAGTTTTGAAAGCAAAAATGAAACAATGTGAATTTTTAAATGAAATTAGTTTTTTTATTCAATGTAATCTCCCTCAACTTCAATACATTTATTCCAATGATCCTCCAATAATTTTATACCATCTCTGTAATGATTTTCTGGAAGCTCTGCAAAATCCTGTTCAACGGCTGAAACAGCTTCTTCATTCGATGAAAAACGCTTTCCACGAACAAATTGTTTCAAGTTTCTCAAGAGGTAGTAATCACTCGGAGCCAAATCTGGTGAATACGGTGGTTGTTCAAGCAATTCGTACTTTAATTCATTCAATTTAGCCATCGTCAAAACACTTTTGTGCGAAGGCGCATTGTCTTGATGAAAAATTATTTTTTTTTCGCTAAACCAGGTTTTTTTTCACGAATTTTTGCATGCAGTTGATATAAAAGGTTACAATAATACTCTGAATTAATTGTTTTACCTTTTTCAAGATAATCAATCAATAAAATTCCTTTTGGATCCCAAAACATTGATGCCATCACCTTTTTTGCCGATGGTCCTGACTTCACCTCTTTTGGAGTTGAACAACCAACCGTAGTCCACTGTAATCGTTCTTGTTTCAATTTAAGATGTGTGGTGGTAGATCCAAGTCTCATCCGTAGTTACAAAACGACGCAAGAAATCGGTTTTATTTCGCTTGAAACGCTGAGAAATTTGTTTTCGTTTTTGTTGAATTGCTAACGAATGCGGCACTAACTTTCCAAACAGCTTTTTCATATGCAATTCTTCATGTAAAATATGGAGTACTCGTTCGTCTGCGATGCCTATGGTATTAGCAATTTCACGCTTGGTCAAATTCGGTTTAGTTTATTCCGCTTGAAACGCTGAGAAATTTGTTTTCGGTCCAGTTTTTGTTGAATTGCTAACGAATGCCGCACTAACTTTCCAAACAGCTTTTTCATATGTAATTATTCATGTAAAATATGGAGCACTCGGTCGTCTGAGATGCCTATGGTATCAGCAATTTCACGCTTAATCAAATGCGGATCTTCACTAACCATATTATATACTTGCTCAATGATTTCTGCTGTTGTTGCAGTTTTTGGTCGTCCACTACGTGGTTCATCTTCAACGCTTGTACGACCACGTTTAAACTCTAAAACCCATCGATGTACTGTTGGAAATGAAGGAGCACATTCCTTTAACACGATCACCATTTTTGTATGAATCTCTGTTGCTGATAAACCTTCCAAAACAAAGAATTTTATCACAGCGCGATATTCAGTTTTTTCCACTGTTAAAAAATACACCGACGCGTCTAATTCAAATGGATTGCTAACAATGAATGAATTGACAGATCGAGATAAAATTTTTAGTGTGTTCATATGACACATGAAATATTAAAATGGCGTATGAATTTTGATTCCTCTACTACTTAATAGGCGTCGCTTGCAAAACTTTTCTACCAACCTGTACTATGCAGCAAAGTATAAATATTAGACAAGAGTGTTACGAAAACAATCAACCTGTTACTTTTTCGCAAAGGAAACTTCGACCACTTGTTAGACGTAATAATGTTTCAAGTGACCGTTTAATGCAAAATTTGAAACAAGTCGTATGATAATGGACCAACTGAGGCTTCGTTATCAACATAAAGGTCGTTCGAGTACCAGTAGTGGTCCATTAATTTCTAATGTCAAATAATGAACTAATGTGGTCCTTACTTGATAAAAATCCATAAATTCAAAAACTCGATTGTGTGATTTTCTCAAAATATCATTATTAAAAAATAGTAACATTGTTTCGCCAGGCACTGTGGCTTTTTTATCTATCTGAAGAAACTACCAGTGTTGGCGATTGTACGATTTTCACAAAGTATTTTTATTAAAAAATAGTAACAATTGTTTCGTCAGCACTGTGACTCAGATAATCTGAAGAAACCACACTGCTGGCGAAGCAATTGTTACTATTTTTTAACAAAGATATTTTGTCAAAATCACACAATCGCCGGCACTGTGGTTTTGTCAGAGAGTCTGATGAAGTCACAGTGCTGGCGAAGCAATTGTTACCAACGAAGTACGACGATTCTTCGTTGCTAGGAGCAATTGAATTTTTCGCATGGCACTACACTGAGAATTTTAAGAAAAGATCTACATTTATGGGCGTATAAACTCAAAGTGATTTAAGAACTTAAAGAAATGGGCCACCTGAAGCCTCTTACATTGTTAATTGGATTTAAAATTTTACAATGATCAAGAGAATTATCTTGATGACAAAACCTAGATGCAACATTTTTCGGCCGTTTTTCCTGCAATTCATATCTTCTCTTCTATATATTTTGTGCCGAAGAATAATTACCAAAAAAGCCATTGGGAATTATTTAGAAATATGGAAAGATACTTTGTTCTTTGGGCATTTGAGATTACGTCGTTATTAAAAAAAAGTCAATACATATTGTTTCAAAATATTCATAATAAAAATTCATAGTCTTCGCGTCAATTCCAGATTTTCATATGTGCAAAAGCTGACTTGAATTTGGGTCAAACAGGATTTTTTTCACTATGAAAAGAAAACTCATTTGGCAGATATATAAAAAGGGTGCCTGCAATCCATAAATAAATCTCGCGTCAAAATTTTACGATTCTTTCAAGCGGATATTATTTTTCTGATATTTTACGGGCGAGAGTATTGCACACGCGTTATTCCAAAGGCGCGCACAAAAAAGGATGAAATTATTTTCATTTTAAGTATGTACGAGTTTTGGTGGAAATGTGGCAAGTCGTTACGTTTCAAAGTGAATGTCGTAAAATAAATATGGGAGTAAATTGGGTGGGAGACGTAAGAGGTACGGAGAAGAAAAGAGGGGAGACTGTGAACTACGGGACGGCCGAAAACAGCTAAGACGCGGTATGTAGTGTGACGGAAGTCAGGTATTGGACTCGGTTTGGCACTTTACGACTTGCTAAAATTAATAATGCATATCATTTAAATGTTGCGCCCTGTTATGGTCTCTAAAACGACATTTTACGATCCATTTTTGATAACCGTCCGACGAACGTTGGTCCGTTTCAAAAAGAAGAAAAAAAATTTATATAGAACACGATTCTGATATTTACGTGTTCAATAAATTTACGTTTTATGTGACAGTCCGGAAATGTAACGAACACATTTAGTATAAACTCGCTATCGATTTCGAATACAGTGTATATATTATGGATTATTATGTGCATACATGAATTATGTTTAAAATTCGTTTTTGTGTAACCACTGGATATGTTCAATTTAGTCCTTGTGCAAGTAAACTATGTTACATTTAATTACTTATTTATCTTATTAACATCGTCCATTATAGGAGCAGACGTAATAATTAGAGCTCGGCGTAGAATACGGTAGTTCTCAAACGAGGGTTATTGTTTCTTAACATTGCATTCGTTGCATTAAGTGTGACCATTATTGTAAGGAATATGGTCGATAGACCATTGGCGTGCGCTTGATAATAGCTAAATACAAGATAGTTGTATATAATTTATGAAACATAAAACACCTTTTTCAGCAGAATTTTCAGTGTAACACAAACAGGATAGGACCGATTAAATATCTGAAATAGGGTCAGACAGTTAAAATGGCTTACCACTTGCCTGATACGATTATTTTTTCAATCACCGAGAATGCTGCGTACCCTCCTCAGCAAACCAAATGATAATGGAGTTCCAGGATATAAGTTGTTCCCTCAAAAAGCAATTCACATTGCTTACAAGAACCCTCAATAAGATAGGGGGTTGCTTAATTCATGAATCAATTCCCTTTTGTGGAAGTTCTAACTAACGAAAATCAAAATGGACGTTCTTATCCACGCTAGTGAAAATTTATCGCTTAAAATATATCCCATAACTTCTAGATCGATAGACGTGTCATAATCCGACATGCTATCGCAAGAAAAGTCTTTTTAAATTACAGTCAACGCTCAATCCACGTCCACTTCTGTTTTTTTCAGACATACGCAAACTGTAGATTCGTAAAGAAGAGCGAATTCACGTGGGTCAATTAGCTATAAACGGGTAACCATACGTTATAAGCAAAAAAAAGCACGCGATAAATAGAACATTGCAAATGAACATATATGAAGAGAATTGAATATGTATAATACAGATGGAGCCGAGATTAAATATTAATATCGAAAGAATACGTATTAATGTAAATATATAAAAGATAATAATCAATACAATCTGCTTCTGGGCTTCCGTCACTTGTATATCTGCCGACGTTTCGTACCCATTTGTATGGGGCATCTTCAGGGCTGAACTACTGCACTACTGCACAGTTTCAGTTCAGTAGTTCAGCCCTGAAGCCCGGAAGCCCAGAAGCAGATAGCACGGACCACAACCGCGGAAGTCTACGTACCAGATAATAAACACAGGTTAAATTTTTGCGTAATAATATACAGCGATGGCTAATTAAATATGAGCGAAATGTGAAATAAATCCGTAACAAATTTCATATATATATTGGGTTGGCAACTAAGTACTTTCGGTTTTTACTGATAGAGAGCGTTGCTTTAGTTTTTGTATAACGTATGTTAGTGCTGTACTTTACCGTTTGTCGCGTGATACTAGTCACATTCACGTAACTTCAGAAGCAAGTAGTGCGTCATTTTTATTAAAGCTATTAGTTGTGGGTTAATTTTAAATGGAGTGCAGAAACGAACATTTTCGACATATTTTACTATTTTATTTCCGTAAAGGAAAGAAAGCTGCTGCGGCTCACAAAAAGATATGTGAAGTTTATGGTGCTAATTGCTTAACAGAGCGCACGTGTCAGAATTGATAAAAAAAATTCCGTTCTGGAGATTTTTCTCTCAAAGATGAGCAACGTTCTGGTCGGCCTACTGAAGTTGATGATGACCAAATCAAAGTCATAATTGAAGAGGATCGTCATATAACTGTTCGAGAGGTTGCGGAGAGGCTATATGTATCGCACACAACAATTGAAAAACATTTAAAATGTCTTGGGCTAATTAAGAAGCTTGATATTTGGGTACCTCACGAATTGAAAGAAGTTCATTTAACACAAAGAACCAACCTTTACGATATGCACCTTAGATGAAATGAAACCGACCCTTTCTTAAAAAGAATCATCACTGGTGATGAAAAATGGGTCCTGTACAGTAACATAGTTCGAAAACGATCATGGAGCAAACACGATAAACTAGCTCAAACCACATCGAAAGCTGAATTGCATCCATAAAAGATCATCCTGTCAGTTCGGTGGGATTACAAAGGTGTTGTGTTTTTTGAGCTGCTTTAAAGGAACCAAACGATCAATTCTGATGTTTACTGTCAACAATTAATAAAATTGGATGAAGCAATCTAAGAAAAACGGCCAGAATTGTCAAATCGGAAAGGTGTAGTTTTCCACCAAGATAATGCAAGGCCTCATACATCTTTAGCAACTCGTGGGAAACTATTGGAGCTTGGCTGGGAAGTGATGCCACATTCCCCATACAGCCCTGATCTAGCACCATCTGATTACCATTTATTTCGAAGTTTGCAGAATTCTTTGAATGGTAAAACTCTCACAAATGACGATGACCTTCACTCGCACCTGGTTCAGTTTTTTGTTGATAAGGACCAGAAATTTTATGAGCGCGGAATCATGCAGCTGAAAGAAAGATGGCGAAAGGTCATTGAGCAAAATGGAAAATATATAATTGATTAAAAACTATTCTTTGTTTAAAAAAAAGTGTTTTATTTTATACTACAAAACCGAAAGTACTTAGTTGCCAACCCAATATTTGCTTATATATATCTCAAATGAAAGTCATGTCTTTCAAATTTTTTTATTCAACATATTAAAAAATACTAGTAATGAAAAGATACAAACACGCACTTTTTGGTAACAGCAAAAAAAAGAAAGTAAGTTGTCCCAGCAACGAAACCAACATTAAATAAAGTACATCAAAACATGCGGTAGAAGAGATTGAAACGTTTTCGTAACCAACTCTTTTTCGTTAGTTTTTTTGTAATGATAAAATTAGAACAATTATTCGATACTTTCTTTACACATTGTACAAAATTCTAATCATTAACTGTAAAGAAGAAAAAAGTGAAAATAATGAGTGAATTCGATAACTTCAGAGCTATAAAAAAAGACGATCACCTTGGTAAGCTTCCGCAAGAATTCGTCGTTTCAGAAAGGCAAGCTTCTCGCTGATACTGGGAAAGTTCGAGATAATTAATTCGGAAATTAACGCGAGGCACGTTCGCCCAAAAACAAAGAACAAAACGATTTTTTTAACTCAAATATTCCATTGTCTTGTCTCGTGTACGAAACTTTTATAAATATAGCCCTAAACGATTCGGTCGGTGTACGCGCCATTGAATCCTTACGGAATATTATAATTATGGCCGTATTTGAAAGGGCTCTTTTTAATTTAGAAAATTATTTAAATTAAAACCGTTCTTTTTCTTTCTCTTTTCGTTTTGCAAGCATGACTTCCTTCAGTTACAGAAATCTTCGCTCTCTTGTTTTATTTTCGTATTGAATTTATACTCATTTATTTCTGATGAATAATTTTAGAAAAATTAATTAAAAGCAAGAATGAGAATATCGACTACATAGGTGGCGTTCAACTAATTCAAATATATGAAGTTATACGTAACAAAGAGAGCAAAACCGTCCGATCAATAAAAGTTATTCATATCTACTTTTATGGGTAGGGCACATGAGTTAGGATGTCATTTAATCCATTTTCAATCACGTTTTTGTACAGAATAAATGTTTTGCATGTATTCAATCAACGAAATTGTAAATTGGAATTCATCGTAAATGTTGACCTCCTTAGAATCGCATGTAATGATTATTATTCGTTCCATTGTTAGTATACCCAAATTGGGGAATCAGCTGATGCACGTCATATGATATTTTATACCCAACTATGCACAAATTTTTAGTCATATATAATAGAACTAATTAATGCCTGACCCTAATACTTTACCGATGTTTTGCACTATTTAGAGTATTAGTAGTTGTTCTTTGTCTTTCTGTTTTTCTCCAAGGAGCTGTTTTTTCTGAGGACGTAAATTTGATCGAAAATGATTTTTCAGTTTAAATCTAATTGTGATGTTTTTATATAAAATAAATGTTTTGCATGTATTCAATGAACGAAATTGTGTCTAAGAAATGATTTTTACTAACTCATCCTAAGTGTTATTGTATTGCTTTAGTTAATCTCTTTGTAGACCAATGGACAATTTTTTTTAGTCCTCAAATTAGGTCCTGGTGTCAAATTGACACCAGGACCTAATTTGAGTAAATCTGAAATCGCATGTAATGATTATTGTTTTTTCCAGTGCATTTTTGTTTAATTATTGGTACACCCAAATTGGCGAATCAGTTGATCCAAGTTATTTAGAACGTTCTATACCCAAACATACAATGCATAATTTGATAGTCACCTTAGATATACAGTAGAGTGAACCTTGAAATGAAAGACTCTAATTCTCCATCGAAGTTGTTCATTATTTAGACTATTAGTAGCTACTCCTTGTTTTTCAGTCTTTCTCCATGGATCTGTTGTCAGAAAGTAGCTTTGAATTCGACTCGCTTGCACTGTAAATTTGTTCCAAATCGTTATTTGACGTGCTAATTTCCTTTTAAATGAAGCTATCAGTTACCGTTATGATGACAGTTTCTCCCTTGCGATTTTTAAAATAGAATGCTTCAGTATTTCCGAGGTTGGATCGGATCTCGGTATCAGATCTAAATGTGCATCTCTGATTTACACACACACACACACACACAAATACATATATATATATATATATATATATATATATATATATATATATACACTCCGCGCAACATGAATAGGACCACCCGACTTGTTGCAAGCTTTCGGTGGTTTGAAAAACAATTCATTTACTAAAAATACAATGCAAGTTTGTAATGGTATGATATGGCAAATAATACGCATTATTGCGCAATAGTGCCTAACGTTATGCATTGGGTGACGTAAGTACCACATACATATAAAATGCACCGCGCCGATTGGATACGACCAGTATTTAATAGTAAGCTACCGGATGAGTGTCGAGTTACAACGTGTATCCGGATAAACAAACATCTGTAATTAAGGGTATTGTGCAACGATGGGACGACAGAAGTGCATAAGTATGGAAGAAATTGGAAAAATTAAAGCGTTCCATCAAGAAGGGTATTCCTCAAGGGCTACTGCAAAGAAAATAAGTCGATCACACCAGGTTGTGAACAATTTTATTAGGGATCCCGAGAATTATGGAAAACGTTTTAAAGGGCGAACAACATCCGTTACAACTAAGAGAGAACGTCGAGCCATATTACGCGAAGCATCGAATTCGGCATTAACGGCAAGACAAATCGCGAATAACGTTGGAACGAATGCATCGGTAAGAGCTGTACAGAAGTTACTGAAGACCTGTCCGCATTTAAAACGTTTGAAAATTAAACGACGGCCTCCTTTAAGGGAATTTCAGCGCACTGCACGTTTTCAGTTTGCTCAAGCAAAAATGGGGTGGACAAGAGAATGGCAAACTGTTATTTTCAGTGACGAGAAGAAGTTTAATTTAGATGGCCCGGATGGGTTTTCTTATTATTTCCACGATTTACGTAAAGATGAAGTGATTCAGTCACGAAGGCGAGCCGATGTTGGTTCAGTCATGGTATGGGGAGCTGTTTCCTATAACGGACCTGTTGATTTAGTAATAGTGAAGGGCAGACAGAATTCGGAAAAGTACGTCCAGCTGCTGCAACAGGTGAAGACAAATTTTCCAACGTTATGGCAGGTGGGCCATTTATTTTCCAACAGGATAATGCCAGTATTCACACCGCGCGCATTGTTCGACGCTGGTTTCAAGAACAAGGCATGGAGGTTCTCGATTGGCCATCGCTCTCCCCGACCTGAACATCATAGAAAATGTTTGGGGATGGTTGTCGCGTAAATTGTACTCCAATGCTACCCAATTCAGTTGCGCTGACGAACTAGAGCAGGCGCTGAAACGAAGTTGGGCGGAACTTCCCGTTGACTACTTGAGAACCCTGTATAATTCCATTCCATCCCGACTATTTGAGGTTATAAGAAATAATGGCAAAAGTACTCATTATTGAACAATAAAGTATTTTGTTATTGCAAACGAATCTTTTATTTTGTAGATTGGTCGTATTCAAGTGGCGTTTAATTACTCTACTTATTGTCATTAGTAACGTACATTTGCACTGCCTTTTACAAAAATTATATTTGGTACCTACATACATCTTTTTATCAACCCTCTTATTTTCGAAAATAACAATTCCAGCGCGCTACCATGTTTATACCAACTACAAATGTCATATATGCAGTTGGTCCTATTCATGTTGCGCGGAGTGTATATATATGTATATATACATATGTTATACTTGATATTTTCGCGGACGTGCAACGAAGATGTATTTTCTCGAGTTCTAAACTGCGTGTGAATTGTGACCATTCTCTCGACACTTCAACGAGGTCTCACTCTTTATCTTCTGGAGCTGGTCTGTCGCTTAGTGACGTTGAAGTTCGTCTGACGATCAGAGATGATCTTCATCGTCAGTAAAGCAATATCATATCGGAAGATAGCAGGCCACGCCGCTCGTTTTGTATGGACACCGGAGTTTTCTCAAGGTCACGTAAAATCCATTAACAAGATTCCTTTCCTATTCCAAAGAACAGTTACTATAATCTTTCGTGCTGAAATTGTCTGGCTTTCACTCTGGTTGGCGACGATGTATGTCACCATTCCATTAACTTTCACTTGAATTCAGGAGTCATGTGAGACACCCAAGTCCTATCTTTTGCAAAGATGTGGTCCAAAAATTCATCTCCTTGCTTATCGTATCGAGTCAAAAACGATAAAGCGCAGCCCAATTTCTTGTTTCGCAATCAGCAGAAAACAGTATTGAAACCCATCGACAACACAATTTTCGATAGTTTTTCTCTCCCAAAAAAAATGGTGTATAAAAGTAACCTTGAAACCTGCGAAAAATCAGTCGATAACTTTGAAATCGTGAATCGTCAGTCCTCTCGAATTTCATCGTCCATATTACAAACCAAATCTTCAGAAATCAGAGAAGGTCGGCCAGGGCATGGCTCATCATGCACATTAACCCGCCCGTTCTTGAACAGTCTTATCCACATTTGAACTTTACTATCATTCATAGCAATATTACCGTACACCTCACGAATCTGACGATGAATTTCCGCTGCTGTAAAGTTTCTTGCATTCAAGAATCGAATGATAGATCGTATCTCACAATCGGTGGGCGAATCAATTTTCTTAAACATTATAAACGTCTACAGTTCAGCACACGGACAGTCGACATGGCTGCAGATGGCGCTAAATGCGCGCAAAGCATGCTGGGAGCAGATGCGTCATTCTTACAAATAATTACAAACAGATCTTGCCTTAAAAATACCTATCGTATGATTTTTGCCTTATATTAGATGCATTGTTTATTCTTCGTTTTTATATAGTTAACAGTTTTTCTTTTCTAATTTAGCTCCATTGTGTATTTTTCTCCTATAATAGAATTTGTTGTGCGGAAATCTAAGGTATTATTTTTGTAATAATGTTACAAGCGAATAACAAATTCAAAGTTAAAATTCCGGACTAACTAAAATTTATCGAAATAGATGATTTTAGTTATATCGATAATAATGAAATCGGACGGTGTATTTATTACTTACATAAGGACCTTCCCGCAAACTTAAAAAGTCTATAAAATGAATACGTTCACATATACGTAGAATGTTTCTTTCAATTGAACTGATCATTAAATTTTTTACTTATTTCGCTTGCATGCAAATTTTACTTCGTCATTCAAATTACGTTTAAAAGACTCGAACATATCGTCTTGTATTGAAATACGCTGTATTCAAATTCTCAAATTTCTTTAAAGCACTTACACATGTTTGGATGCTGCAGCGTAATAATAGTGAATACCCTCGCATACGAAAATAAGTAACGATTGAGAAGTGTTGGCCCTCTAGCGGTGGAATTTAATCTGTTCACTGAATGGAAGCTTCTACTTTAAGCAGAACCCTACTCGTTTCGAATACGAATATATCATTTAAATGCTATTGCAGTGTTGTAAGTAAAGGCTTGGCATAGCGGCAAGCAGTTCATTTGATTTTCAGTGTGGAAATATGAAGACACGCTCGAGTTACGAGAATTCTTTAGAGTGGGGAGAACAAGAGGAGGTCTTCTGAAATGGCACGGGTCAGCTGTGGCAGCTGACTGGCTGGTGATTTATGGAAAACGTTTTGCTTACAATTGAATGAAAACGTTTTATTTTCTTCGATGGAGGAGCCAGTTTTGTATGACGCGGCGATGTACAAAGCGTACAGATCGAGACAGGAGATTCCGAAGAGTTTGCTGATGATTTCTGGAATATTTTATTGGAATAAATTTGTATCTTCTGTTGAGATATGCAAAGTAAGTGCGCTCGTTACAAGAAGTGAATAAATTATGTATGCAAATATGTACGTATGTATATGAACTATATAGTGTTTTCGAGAAGTTTGTGACAAGTTCATAAAACTATTTTATATGTGACTCTTTGGATATTGTTATGTAAAATAATGTTTTAAATTCAAATATTCGAGGTTAATATGAAATTTCAGATCGTACAATTATAAATTAGTATAATCTTAGTTTTAGTTCGAAAACTGATACTATTTTTAATACATAGGTTTGTTTGACGAGAGTTTGCGCTTCTAACACTGTAGCATGTGAGCTTATTGCGTTTAACCTATTACGACTTACGGTATCCACTCCAGTATACGCTAGTACTCTGTAACAAATTGTGCACGTTTTTAGCAGAATGTTATGTGTAGTTATGGTTCTTACATTCTGTTGCACCAATAAGAGTACATTCTGTGATACAGTATATCATAATCATAGGCAGTATACATTTTGCTCTTTTTGGTTTCTTATTGCAAAATCTGCAGCTTTTGTTTGGGTACTTTTGCCCACTATACTTAATATTTTCCTCTTAGGATACTTAAAGATATACACTCTTGAAAAAACTTTTATTTCTCCAATAGGCAACTCGTCGTTCTTTTATGGATTACCTCATAATGGAGAAAGTCAAAGAGTTACTGTTTCAGCCAAATTTCTGACTTATCTCGCGGATTAAATTCATCAGCTACACCTAAACATATTCTTACCGAAGAAATTATTACTAACATAGAGTCTGCTCTTGTCCGAAGTCTTAGTCTGATTCCATACATTTTGAAGAGTACACGCAACGAAAGCAAATGAAGCAGCAGTAGTAAGGACGTGGTCGCAGTTCGAAAATTAAAAGAAAGCATCAAGCTATAAGTGGTTATAAAGTATCGATGGCAGATTGGATATTGAGTAAGCAAATGTCGACTAGTGAAGAAATTAGTACCAAAAAGTAAAGGAAAATGTCCATAAAGAAAAGATACAGAAAATAATGTTTAAAATCTGACGCGGTCGTTGCCCATACTTTATACAAGTGGAGGTGAAACGTTGGCAGCAGAATTACTGAAGACGCAATTCCAGCCCGGAAGCCAAGATGAAGAGAGTAATGTTCAAAAACTTTATTTACAAATGAATAACAATTGTTTTACTATATTTGGTAACATCATTTAACTCAAAAATCTATCAATTCTAGTAGACTAGTAGATTTTTGAATCCGATAATGCTATAGTATAGTAAAACAATTATTATTCATTTGTAAATGTAGTATTTGAAGACTGTTTTTCTTATTTTTTACGGCTTAATTAAATGTTCAAATAGTAAAATTCGATTTCATATAACCAAAGGAAAATTATCCAATATTCTTCAATAAGTCGTGCCCATGTGTAGGTAAATTTAAGATTAATATGAAGAAATAACTACATTCATTCTGATTAAGTTTATGTGATTGTGAGAAGGGACACAATTACTCTGTCGCAAAGAAAACCGAACTTTTTTAAAATAGTAATTCTTAGTGGTGCCATCTATTAAAAAATATGTGTCGGTAAGGTAGATCTTTCACCAATGATATGTCAAAATATCATGATATTTGCATCATTAAAAGCAGAGAAATTGCGCATAAAGTAACAGCGTGTATTTGGCATTGGTCGAAAAATTAATTTTGAACAAAGAGCAAATGTCAAATTCTGGTTTAAACTCAGTAAATTGTTTACTGAAACGTTTAACTTGATGAAACAAGTGTATGGTGGTGCGTGTTTATCACGTACGAGTGTGTATGAGTGGTAAAAACGATTTAAAGACATAAATGACAACGAAAATCCTTGTGCAAAAAATCTGTGGTTACGGAAAGTAACATCGTACTTGCGCATGAATTTGTCAGAAATGAGGTGAAATCCTCATTGCGATACGTGGGAATGGAATTCCATTCCCACGTACCGCAATAAGGGTTTTTCCAAAGATTAAATTCATCGCATTTTGACACAGCATTTGGGACTGAGAAAGATTTGTACTACACAAACTAACTGAATTCAACATTGTACAGACTTGATTAAAGACTCAAAAAAGGACGAAAACTTCAGGTATTCTATTTTAACTGGAGATGAGATGTGGTGTTTTCAATATGATCCAGAGACCAAGCGTCAAGGTTTTGAATCGAAGCATCCAAGCGAAGAAAGACCGAAAAAAGCCGTTTGGAGAAGTCGAAAGTGAAGACAATGTTGATTTGTTTTTATGATTTAAAAGGCATAGTGCACAAAGAGTTTGTACCAACTAATCAGACAGTCAATGCTGTATATTATCTTGGTGTTATGGAGCGTCTTTTGGTGCGTATTCGTCGTGTGGTAGTTGGCGTTTGTTACATGATAATGCACCATCTCATCGCTCGACACTTATCACTGATTTTCTAACTACAAATGACATTTTAACCATCAACCATTTACCGAATTCACCGGATTTGGTACCCCGTGATTTCTATCTAATCTCCAATCTACATTTGCCGTTGAAAGGATAACGTTATACCGACATTGAAGCCATTAAAAAGGCGTTGACAGTGATCTTGAACGACATCTCTAAAGATAGACTTAAAAAATTCATTCGACATGTTAATTAACCGTGCAAAACAATGCGTTGAAGCCGAAGGTGCTACTTTGAATAAAATAAATGAATTTTACCAAAATAGTAAGTTTTTGTTTTTATTTTTAAAGTTCAGTTTTCTCTGCGACAGACTGTGTAGAAGTTATTCGGCTTCTGCTTCAATATGACTTAGCTGTGTGTATAAAAAACATTGATAGATATAAGTCAAAAAAATATAGCCCACATTAAAAGATTTTAATAAAAATATTACAGGATGTTACCGCATATAATTCGGAGCTAGTTTTATTTGATTTGTTCTGGTCAATGTAAGATTTTCTTATTCAGCAATCTTTTGCTAACAGTTTTTAACATGTAAGCACTCGGAATAGTATTTGCAAGGAATAGAAAATCTGGTCTGTACCTCGTTTCCAATTAACTTTTACCTGTTCGGAATGATGTAAAATGAAAATATTTTTCTATCAATTCAATGTTAATATTTGTTATACACGCGCAAATACTAATAAAATTTACTCATTACGGCTGCAATAGCGAACTCCTCTATTCTGTCGTTAGTCATGGCTGGTCTCATTATAAATGCAAGCCTGCGGTTGCAATGAAATTGATTGCAAACTACCTAGAACAGTGCGAGGGCTACGAGTATTTCGTATTCATAATGTAGTTCCAATTGCATGACAAGATAAACCTTATGTTAGCTTTTGAGATTAGTTTGCGTTTGTCGAAATATTCAATGTTACGTGCACTGTATAGATCGATACTTCTGACGCACTACTTCCTCGCTTTCATTGATGCAATACGAAAATGTTATAGAAATTATTCATAGAACATTTACAAGGATTTATTATCCTATTATGTTAAGCTAAAATTGACAAAAACTTTGCTTAAACTTTTATCCAATTCTGGTTAGACGAGTAAATAATCAAATATATGACAAGATAGCTTATATAATCTGAGCTTTTTTGGTAATAATAAATAGGTTTCGAAAATTTTATAAATAAAACATACGAAGGGTACTAGGAAAGTTTTGCAATATGACGCAACAATGAATCGTAGGAAGCTGCTTGTTGCTGCATGTTGAGACATGTTCATACGTGCATAGTGGCCGCCGCGCCATGTCGATGGGCTCAGTTATTCATTAGCAGTGAAAGTGAAAACTGCTTTCGATGGCATCGTGGTCACGAAATGAGATAAGGGCAGTTTTGCGTTATAATTTCGTGCGTGGTTTAACCATAGACCAGTGCTTCGAAGAAATGACTCTTGCACTAGGTGATGTTTGTCCACATCGCACAACGATATTCAGAATTCCAAAGGGGTAATTTAACTGTGGAGGATGCTGAGAGGTCGGGAAGATCACAAACGTCAGTTATGGAGGAAAACTTTACTACTGCGAGGAATATGCTTGGCGAGGACAGGCTAGTGACCTACGAACAGATAGAGGGCATTTGGGGCAATTCGTTCGATTCTGCATGATCATTTGCACGTGAAGAAACTTTGTTCTCTCTGGGTGCCGCATCGACCGACAGGAGAGCAGATGACACGACGTGTGACTTGGTGCCGGGAGATGCTAAAAAAGTTTAATAAGGGACAATCTTGGTATGTGAACAACATCGCGATAGGTGACGAGACTTGGCTGTACTATTACGATGTGCCGACCAAAGCTCAAAACAAAGTTTTGGTCTTTGATCATGACGACACACCCGTAGTTGTCAGAAAATCCCCATCTGTAAAGAAGAAAAAGATAGCTGTATTTTTCAAATCGACTGGAATTGTGAAACGCGTCGTTTATGACACACAGAAGACAGTCACAGCTAAGTGGTATACTGAACAGTGCCTATCTAAAGTAATTGGATTTATAAAGAACCTGCTGCCAAAGTCAAGAATGGACACCTGGTTTCTCCATCACGATAATGCTCCAGCTCACCGCGCGAAAGCCGCACCGAATGTTTGACCACGACAGGATTGAAACTTCTCGAGCACCCTCCCTACGGTCAAGATCTTGCTCCCTGTGACTTTGCACTGTCCCCGCATCTGAAAATGAAGCTAAAAGGGAGGCGGTTTTCCAGTGATGAGGACCTTCAGCGGGCTTGGAACAACGAGTGTGCTTTACTCCCTAGTGAAACTTGGCAGAACTGGTTTAAAGATTGGTTTCGGAGGATGGAGAGGTGTATTGAGTGTAGAGGAAATTACTTTGAAAAAATTAAATAAATAAAGCTGTATTGCAAAACTTTCCTAGTATCCTTTGTAAATATAAGAAGATTCTGGCTTGAAAGTTTGTAGCACATAAATTAAAAAATTTTTTAAAGATTATTTTCAAATAAAAATAGCAATTAAAGAACGTACAAAAATATAATCAAAATTACTTAACTGATATAATAATAAAGGTTTACTGAGACGTGTCAAAACTATTGAACAAGAGAGGTAAGGACAATAGGAAGCAATTTAAGTGAAAACGTACGTAAAAATTAAGCGCAGTACAATAATATCCTAGTAGTGTTCGCAAAGTAGTATAATTAACATTTAAAATGTATTCAAGCTCTCTATAAATTTGACTTGGATATCGTTCCACTAAAATCCTTCAAAGTTCATTGTTAACCGAGATTTCAAGCGTATCCTGACGCTGACTCTCCAACGTTGCATTTACTGGTAATTATCATGTGTTATTTAAAAGAAATATGTATATGTAGGAACATATTTAAACAATATATGTTTTTATCTGCTTCTGGGTTTCCGGGCTGGAACCGCGTAAAATCCCGACGTTTCGTACCCATTTGTATGGGACATCTTCAGGGCTGAACTACTGCACTTGGTGTAAGTCTAGACGTGTTTATATATGGATAATTATGGGTCAATGGAGCGTTACGGTTACGGTTGGGTCGATTAGAGATGCAGGATTGCCAAGCGTTATGTAGGGGGTAGCCATCATCGCGGTTAAGATTATTGGGGTGCTTAAAGATCTCTATAGTTTCACGGATTTTGCGACCATAGAAGTGGTTAGTGCGGGATAGGATCAAATTAAACTGAATATGGTGCTCCAGTCTATGCAAATATGCGCAGCAACCTAGTATTGTTCAGAAACTGGACAGACCGCTACCAATATATCCCTGCCGCATGAACAAGGAATCCTGTACACACCAGCTGATTCTAAAGAAACATGGTCTTTTACGGAAAAAGGGTCAGATAATTTGGATGGGGTTTGAAGATGTTTTGATGTTGTTTTTGAAATATATAAAGGCTTTAGATATGTAAGCTGTGTATTAAGTTGTGAGATTTTGTTAAGATGTCATGGTTCCGCTGAATACTATGGTTGGAGAAATTATTATTTATAAGAGCTTTGGTAACGTGACTTAATTCCTGGGATATAGAATGCTGTCACAGCTCTTTGGACTAAGTAATTGATAACGCCCTGTTCCTGGGCGGGATTATGATGGGATAGGGCATTAAGTTACCCGTAAGTGAGTGTGTGTTTGCGGTACACTGAATGTCCTAGTTACGAGTTACCAAGACGTCGAGGAAGGGAAGGGAACCTTAGATTCAATCTCCATGGTGAAATTTATGGAATCGTGTTGTGAATTTAAGAAAACGAGGAAGTTGTTCAAGGAATCCCGACCATGGGGCCAAATAACGAAGGTGTCATCCACATATCTGAACCAACATTTTGGTTTTTGGTCACAAGAAAGAATTTGTTGTTCGAATGCCTCCATAAAAATGTCAGCGACAACAGGAGAGAGAGGAGACCCCATAGCTGCACCCGATACTTGTTCATAATAATTACCACGGAACTGAAAATAGGTGGAGGTTAAACAAATATTCACCAGGTTGGCCAAATCATCAGGTTGGTTGTCAGTGGAAAGGATACTAGTGACGCGGTTCCAGCCCGGAAACCCAGAAGCAGATAGCATGGACCACGACCGCGGAAGTCTACGTACCAAATATATGTTTTTATGTCATGCAATTATAAAACCCAGCTTCTACTACTAAACTTATTTATATTACAAAAATCTAATTTTGTCACAAATATTGCACAATATTGCACACTATTTCTGTATAAAGAAAATCGATATTTCGTATGCTCTGTAAGCGAAACAGGTATAAAATAGTAGTTGCTGTAACCGATTTGTAAGTGTGCTATAGTATTAAAAGGTTTAACGAAAGAGTGTAGGCCATCTGTTAGACGAGAACATGACTACGACGGCCGTTTCGTCTTTATTAAGACTCGTCAGGCAACCTCAGCTCTCGTTCAACAGATATTGTCGTCACGGCTACATAAGGTGACATATATATTAAGTAAATAACTAAGAAGATTGGATCTCCATCTCTGTTTGAAATGTCAAAGCATTTTTGTCTGACATTGCAGTTAGGACAGGGTACTGTCTATAATAACTGCAACCTGATTTGTGCCTTAATTCGGCTTATTCTGGAAAGCCAGGCAAATACAAACAAATAAGTATCTGTTGACCTAGAAAATTACTACGACGGCCGTTTCGTTTTTATTAAGACTCATCAAGCAGCCTAAGTTCTCGTTCAACAGATATTGTCGTCACGGCCATATAAGGTCACATATACCATATAATAAGTAAATAATTGAAAAGATTGGATTTCCATATTTGAAATGTTGCTTGTTTTTGTTTGACTGGCTCCCCGAATAAGCAGATTCAACGCACAAGTCAGATTGCAGTTATTAGAGACAATACCTTATCCTAACTACAATGTCAGGCAAAAGTGCCATAACATTTCAAATAGACATGGTGATCCAATCTTCACAACACTTTAATACGATTAATATAAATAGTTCGTCTTATATATATATATGTCATTTATACCTAGTCTAAAGATGAAAAAGTCTTTATACTTACAGTGTTTGTCAAGCAAATGTGATCAGCTTACCTGAAACAAAAATAATTTTTGTAAATTATTTTAAAATACTAACAATTTAAATCGAATTATATCTTTTAAGATCGTCAAGGTGTGATCAAAAAATATGGTGAATAATTTTATTAAGACAAAGTAATACTTTTACATCAAATTCTAATTAATTTCGTTCAAAGTAGTCTCATCGGCTAGCGATGCACTTATCCCAACGTTGATTCGTTGACTTGAAACATTTCAGGACGGCTTCTTTCGAAAGAGCCTTCAACTTCTCTCTCGTGGCCCTCTTAATGCTGGGAATGATATCAAAACGTTTTCTCTTTAGCATGGTTTTTATTTTTGGGAAGAGTTATACATCGCACGGTGCTAAATTCGGAGAGCAAGGCGGATATGGACAGATAGGAATCTTTTTTTTGCTAAAAACTCACGGATCGGAAGCGAGATATACACTGGCACATTTTCTGGTGTTTTTTCCGCTCATAATTTCTTCAATTCAATGTTGCTCACCGGTTGATGATGAGGGCAAATTTTGCCATTGATCGGCGTGAATCTTTTACTTTTCTAACAATTTCGATTTGAGAATACAAACCCCTAATAGAGTTTCTATTCTAACTTTTGCACAAATATAAAGTATAAAATTAGTGCATCACTAATCAAACAATAAGACACTATACTAAAAATGGTAAATACGTTACGAAAAACATACTCTTCGAGGGTTGTAATAATTCTGAATAAATTTTACTTGTATAAACGCATTATACACCTTTATCTTTCTAGAATTTAGCGAGCGTAGATAAAAATTATGAGTTCAGAAAGGGATTAGCGACTCTGAAACTTAATACTAGAATGAAATAAGTAAATACATGTATATTACAGACTAATAGTCTGTGTATTTAAAAGAATATGTACATTTATCTTTCAGGGAGAGTAAAATAATATGTATTTAAAATATATTGTTCATAATAAATGAGACCTGAGCTACTTTAATTATCAGATATTTTATTATCATACTAATAGATTTTTTATACCTAACACATGGATCAATAAGTCCCGAGACTAACCCATAGATGGCGCTCGTAGTAAACCAGTAACCACGTCTTTGCTTGAAACGTGTCAAAATTTTAAGTCGATCGGACCAGAAACAGCTGAGTTATCGAGGTTGGAGTAAAGTCGTTTTGTAGTTTGTTTAAACAATGGAAAAAACCGAGTTTCGTGTTCTGATAAAACATTGTTTTTTAATGGGTAAAAACACCACGCAAGCAAAACAATGGATTGAAAAATGTTACCCGGACTCTGTCCATCAAAAGCAACGATTTGTCGGTGGCTTGCCGAGTTTAAACGTGGTCGTACCGACACAAATGTCGCGGAACGCTCGGGTAGACCTGTGGAAGCCGTTACACCGGAAAATGTGAGTGAAGTGACAAAAATTATAATGAAAGATCGTAAAGTGAAGCTCCGTGAGATTGCTGAGATGACACAGATATCATATGGAAGTGTATTTACTATCCTTCATGAAAAATTGAGCATGAAAAAGGTTTTTTCCAAGTGGGTGCCGCGATTGCTCTCGATGGAACAAAAACAGCAACGAGTCGATGATTCAGAAAGCTGTTTATCGCTATTTATTCGCAACAAAAAAGATTTCTTGCGTCGTTACGTGACCATGGACGAAACATGGATACATCACTACACTCCAGAGTCGAAGCGGCAGTCATCTGAGTGGCGCACAGCTGGCGAAAGCCGTCCGAAACGTCCGAAAACGCAGCAGTCAGCTGGCAAAGTCCTGGCGTCAGTTTTTTGGGATACACATGGCGTGATTTTCATTGACTACCTCGAAAAAGGTAAATCGATCAACAGTGATTATTATATTGACTTACTGGTGCTTTTGAAGGAGGAAATCGCAAAAAAACGACCGCACATGCAGAGAAAAAAAATCCTTTTTCACCAAGATAATGCACCCTGCCACAAGTCGATGAAAACAATGGCAAAATTGAACGAATTGGGTTTTGATCTACTTCCCCACCCCCCATATTCGCCAGATTTAGCCCCCAGTGACTACTGGCTCTTTGCTGATCTTAAAAAAATGCTCCAGGGAAAAAGATTTGGCTCAAATGAGGAGGTCATCGCTGAAACTGAAGCTTATTTTGAAGCGAAAGATAAATTTTTTTATAAACATGGTATTGAAAAATTGGAAAAGCGTTGGAACCATTGTATCACCCTAAAAGGTGATTATGTTGATGAATAAAAAAAAATTTTGCAAAAAAAATGTTGTTTTCATTGTTAGTCTCGGGACTTATTGATCCATGTGTTATTCAGTTGGTGCGTTGGAATTTGGCTGACCATGCTTGGTTTATATCTCACTTGTATAGCCCAATGTCAGGAAAGTTCTAAAGGAAATATATGAAACCAATTCGTCTGGTTTTTCGTTTCACTATGAAACTATTGAAATTACCAAAAACTAAATCTAATACGAGGGTAGACGTTTATATTTCAGGAATAGCAAACAAAAAAAATTTTATTATCAAAAATAGTTTTATTGCTTTTAAAAATATTCTCCTTGAACTCCTTTAAATTAATCTTAAAAGCATTGCTGCTATTGTGAAAGCAGTTTCTCCAAAATGTGAGTTTTGAATGCCTCAACTGTCTCTTCCGGTGTAGAAAACCGTTGACCACCAAGTTTATTTTTCACGTGTGGTAACAAAAAGAAATCATAGGGTGTTAGATCAGGGCTGTAAGGCGGATAGCTCAAAAATTCAATGTTTTCCGAAAAAATAGGCGACCATTTGTTTTGATATGATTCGAGCGCGAACAACTTTTGTTGGTTTTGACTCATCTTGGAATACCCACATAGTCGACTGCTGTTTACTATCGGACTCATACGTATAAATCCAAGATTTATCACCTGTGACGACTTTATAAATGTTCTTTGAAGCACGGCCATTGTATTTTTTGTGCATTATCAATTCAGACACTGCATTAATGTTTTCCGACACAACAACATTTGTGGGACGACCTTCACGAAATTCATCGTCCCAAGAACGCCGTCCAAGTTCGAATTCACTATACAAACGATATACTGTAGTTTCGATGGTGCTTCATCATCGATGCATTCTTGTTGAGATAATCCACGTCGAAAGTTATGAAAAATAATTGCACGAAAATGTTCGCGAGTTAATTCCATTTTTTTGCTTACATAAAATTTTCAAGTTACTGTCAACAATAGAAATAGCGACCGGATAATAAAACTGTCAAGGTAAATATATTGTTAAAAATGACAAACTTCACGATGCAATCATCAGATCGGAGACAGCACTAACAGTGTTGCCAGTTCCCGAAATATAAACGGCTACCCTCGTAATTTATTGTTATTAAAATTAAGGAACGACAAATACTTTCCATATTTTACTATTTAGTCAATTAAAAGTTTTAAAGCCAAGGGCATACAGAAATAATGTGGAATAGAGTAGAATATACACAGCTATTATCAATATGCAAAGTTAATGGAGAACATTTGCATCTATGTTCTATATACATACTACATTCATATATAACATTAACCTAAATTTAGATACTAATCGCATACGAATATTTTAAAAGAATGATGTTAATTGCGTGGATTTTCCGGGGCGATGTGAATGTTTTATCAGGTGATCTTTGAATATTTGGCAATTGCATACTGCGGTGCATTGAACTGGATGCCAACCGACGCTTCCGAATAGAAATTACTCCTCCAGCGATTGTTTAAATCGACTTGGACCGTTTCCAAATGTAAGATGCCGTAAAAATGATCGGGAAATTCACCAGTGTTTATCCAGAATTTAGTCAATGTTCATTTCTCTCTTTCTCTCTTTGGTTGTGTATCTTGTTTTCTTATTGTGTACTTTTATATTACCGTACTTTATAGTTTCATTTTGTGTTTATTGGTGGTGTTTTAAAAGTGCTTTTTCGAAATGTTTGTGTAATAATGTATAAATGACATCCTCTGACCTTTTTGATGCATGCACAATGCGGGTTCAAATACCTACACGGAAACCGCTATTTAAATCGTGTTGATATCTTGAAGCTTCAAGACGACTGTTCTAAAAGGTACGCGGTACATCGCTTCAATAATTATTACTAAAGCAATTGTTTTAAATAAATATTTGTGCACTGAGAAAAAAGAATTTCTTAATTCAACAATATGAAGTTTTCATACGATGGATTAACCAATAATTCGTTAAATAAATATAATGTGATGCATAGAAAAAAACACTTAAAAAAACGACAAATTATTTTATTTTAATGAACAAATTACAAATGTTCATTGGACTATATTGTTAGAATATATACAGGTACATAACATATTTTTTCGCTAGAACATCAGAAGCGTACAACTTGTCGACAAAGATAGACTATCTCATGCGTTCTTGCAGTAGTTTTGATTAATCACGTTACATTTGTTAATTAAGGCTGTTTTTATGCTTACGTTACAATTTGCATGGACAACCGGTGTATTTTTCAATGGCAATTTAAGTGATATAATGCTTTTATTTCCATTTGATAAATGAACATAGTTCTCTCGCTACTTTACATATTCTCTATAATAATTTTTTTGTTTTAAAAATCCATTTCTTTCCTTGTATCAAGGAAGATTTAGCACTATAATTTTATTTAAAAAATTAAATTCTTTTCATTCGAGACATCCATTGAATGAATGCATTATTTCTATCAGTGTGTACAAGCGTACATGAGCCAAGCAATGTAAGGGTGTTTCAAATTGCGTGTTTTTTTAAGAATAAATAAAATATAGATGGCGCATTGAATTTGGCTGGGTATGTGGGTATTTAAAAAATGTGATGTATGACATTTATAAAAATGGCTTCGTACACGTTACAACAACGCGTTCAAATTGTTGAATTATTTTATGAAAGTCAGCGTTCTGTGAAAAGAGTTTTTAGAAAATTACGTGAATTTTATGGTTTACATAATCGTCCGTCTGAAAGCACTATTGGTCTAATTATTAAAAAATTTCAAGAGACCGGTTCCGTGGAAGATCAAAAAAGTGAAAAAACAGTCGTAGTGGTCGTTCACAAGAAAATATTGGTTTGGTTTGTCAAAGTGTTGCTGAAGATCCTGACATGTCCATTAGACGATGTTCACAACAACTTGGACTTAGTGGATCAATAACATAGCGTATTTTACACAAGGATTTAGCTCTGAAGGCATATAAGGTTCAAATAACACAGGAACTGATGCCATTAAATCATTTAAAACGTCGTTCATTTGTCAATTTCATCAATGAACAACCAGCTGATTTTTCTCAAAAAATAATGTTTTCCGATGAGGCACATTTTGAACTTGTGACTATGTTAATAAACAAAGTTGCCGTGTCTGGGGTGAGGAAAATCCACGAATTATTCATGAGATACTTATGCATCCTAAACGAGTTACTGTTTGGTGTGCATTCTAGGAAAATGCTGCTGGTGTAGCTGTAACTGTCAATGGTGATAGATATCGTCGGATGATAACCGAATTTTTGTGGCCTGAATTAATGAATATTGATCTAGAGGATATGTGGTTTCAACAGGATGGCGCTACACCTCACTCTGCACACAAGTCAATTGAAACTGTGATGTTAATTGGCCACCAAGATCATGTGGTTTGACACCGTTAAACTATTTTCTCTGGAGTTATGTGAAAAGTCAGGTTGATAAAAACAATCCACAATCAATTCCTGCTTTGAAAGATGAAATTATTTGTGTTGTTGGTGAGATAGAGCCTCAATTATTTCAAAATTTCATTGAAAATTTGAACAAAAGAGTGGACGTCTGTGGAGCTGCAAGAGAAGGCCATTAGGCATATATTATTTTTCACATATAAATGTCATAACTGATACTTTAATTACCAATAAAAAGTTTTTGAAGGTGAATGCAAATTATGTGTTTTATTTATACTTTAAATAAACCGCCAAATTTGAAACACTCCTTACATTCACGCAATTACTTTATTTGTGTTTAATAACTATGTAGCGTTCCACTTAATTTCAGAGCTCGTCACCTAGTCTGGCTTAGATGGCATTGAAAGTGATATAATGCTTTTACTTAGTAAAGAAGATCACCTAATGTCAAAAGTGTGATCTCAAAATAAAATTTTTCGCATAATGAAATCTCCGCTTTTTTTGAATTTTAAAGATGGCTTTCAACTTTTTTATAAGTTACAAAGGACTGGATCTCTATTTACAGTTGATAACGGTACACGTAAAAAATCAATGAAATCTCGTTGCAACCCCTCTTTAATTGATCAGCAAAACAAATGCATTACGAATAAAATAAATAACGGACTAACTAGAATAATGCAGATCCCTCTCTGTAAGAATGAGTCGGTGAATGGGAAACGAGTAATTAATATTTCTTAAACGTGTGTTTTACTGATACGTAATTTTAAAATTTTGAAAATATTGTCTGTGTTTTACAAGAAAAATTACACATTCATAGATATAAACAGCATGTATAATCAGATTATTATTTTTTCTAAAAACAGTGCGATAATTCTGATTAAAGTTAAGATCTAAAATCAATTTAATAATTCGTTTTTGTACTATAAATTCGCTGTTACGATGCCACAGAACAATGCTATACTTCAATCTAGCATAAAAAAGAGCATAATAAATGTTCATTAGAGTGGGGGAATCTGAAACAGGTATTAATTTGAAGTCTACTATGGATTTTGAAAGTTTTGAAAACATTATTTCACAATGCCATTATTTATTTTTCCAAGAAACAATTTGATATTCTTCTGTGGACTAAGTTCTCCGCGTAGTATAATACAATATATCAGTATAATACAATACACTTTTCAATCAATTAATTATATTTTGCCGTCCTTTGACATATTTATATTTTGCACAGAATTAAGTTACCATCGACGTCAAAAAAAATAACGAGACGTTAGTTCTAAGGAAGAGTGCTGTTGTGAAAACTGTGGCATGTTGATGAATTGCCTGCGTGTTTTATCATGAAAAAAAAGTAGGTTGGCAGGCATGCTTATTGCTCGCTGTTTATGTTAGAACTGTACACGATAAATTAGTCAATTAAATTCGCCGGGCAGACGGTTAAGCGATTGATGATTGACGAGTATGTGTGGAATATTTTAAAAAGAAAGTTCATCGAGAATATTGTGGAATTTGCCATGAAAATATAGCGCATGATCAGAAAATATTACTGATTGACTGATTTAATCAGTTTATTTTGTTCGAATTCTGATCTAATTTGGGATTAATTTAAAATTATTAATTAAAGTGTATGCATTTGCTATTATCAAAAGTAGAATTCGAAAAAATATTGAATTTAATTATGTCTTTGTAATAATGTATTAATTATCATGTAAAAAATATCCGTCTATTCGAGCGAGGATGAATGTTTTTGAGAGCTTCAATAACTCTGGACAGTCACTTCTCAGTGTACCACTTTGCGGTGACTATTGATTTTTTTTCCAGCATCTCGTGATCCACAACTCTTCTCATGGTATAAAAGATGGCCACTACTTTGTTCATGGTATAGAAGATGGCCACTACTTTGTTCTTAATGGACTGAGGTTCCTGTTCAGACAGGCTTGCACAGAGTACATAATTCCGTTGTGCTATATTGTAAAACTTTGCAACATACTTGGATTTGGTATCAGACTGATATCTTCCGTCGGAGCTTCTATGATGTGCAACCTTTTTACTTCATTAATTGTGTTGCGAGCGATCAATCGATTTTGTGTAGTGCACATGCGCAACATTCGAAGTAGTAGATATTTAATTAAAATTTCGAGTTGAAAATTTCAGTAGATAAACTGTCTGGCTTTAAATAATACCATGCATGACATACTAAATTTATTAAAGCATTTAGGATGAATAGCTTGAGGGAAATTAGAGAATATTAAATCTTCGAACGTAATAATAAACTGTAATCTTAGCACGTAGGAAACAATAGGCGGCCAGTTAAGAAAACGCCGGTTCGAAAGGCCAATATTGTGTATCTGATAGTCTTTTATTTCGAATTAATTATTGGTAGCACGTTTATTTTTTCGAATTATCGAAGAATTAGTATACTGCGACGGCCATTCGCTGTGATGTGGTTTTAAAAAAATAGTTTACTAATAAATTTTAGTATTTCATGTTGATTCATAAATGATTTAATTGCGTATTTAGTATTTATTGATGCGGACACGAATTAAACGAAACTAAACCTTTTAGTCATGCAGGAAGTTATCGAAACTAGGTTGAGTGGCGTCAAAAGCTTCGGCGGCTATACTTTTCTACAGTCATTGGATGTTCAGTTTAAAAATGTAGTACAAAAAATTAATAACCAACTGCTTTACGAGGGTAGTTTGACAAGTAGTGAGAATGGAAATGAAAAACGAATTTTTTAAATACAAAATAATTTTAATTTTTCAATATATTCTCCTAAAAGAGCAATACATTTATTCAAACGGTGCTCCAATGCCCTTATGCCATCTCTAAAATGCGATTCCGGAAGGCTTGCAAAATACACATTTACGAAGACGATAAGCTCGTCGTTAGCCGAAAATTTCTTTCCACCTAGTGCCGTTTTCAATTTTGGAAAAAGGTGTGGAAGTTGGAACGGGCTAGATTCGGCGAATAAGAATTGGAGATGCAACTCGTGGATTTTGGACATCGCAACTGTGCTGGTATGCGAGGGAGCGTTGTCTTGGTGAAACAGAATCTTTTTCTTTGCCATTCCTGGCCGTTTAGCACGAATCTCAACATTTAATTTTTGTAGAAGAATATACAATATTGTCCGTTTATTGTGGCACCTTCCTGAAGACAATCAATGAGCAAAATACCCTTTGAATCCCAAAAAATTGATGCCATCACCTTGTTTGTCGATAAAGTGGTTTTCGCTTTCTTTGGAGGTGCAGAATCATGTTCTAACCATTGTTTTGACTGTTGTTTAGTTTCGGGTGTACTGTAGTGTATCCAAGTTTCATCGCAAGTAACAAATCGCAAACAAAAATCAACCGGATTCTACTTATAAAGGTCCAAACACTCATTGGAAATGCGCAAACGAGTGAAATTTTGATCAGTCGTAAGCAATCGCGGCACCCATCTTGCCGAAAGCTTGGAAAGGCCCAATTCTTTCGTTAAAATGTGGTGTACGCGTTCTGTTGAAATGTTTACCATGTCTGCTATCTCTCTCACTTTCAGTCGTCGATCTTGCGTAATAATATTATGGATTTTTATAATCATTTCCTTAGAACCCTTAATTACGAAGTATTTAATCACCGCACGATACTCTGCTTCTTCCATTTTAACAAAACCACGTGTTGCTTAGAAGTCACGATTTTTGGTACTCCAGAGCGCGCTTCATCAACACAGCTTGTTCTACCACGTTTAAATTCATTTACCCATCTACTTATTGTGGCGGATGATGGAGCAGATTCACCTAATGTTTCCCGTAACTCATCTTTTATTTCGGTAGCTTTCATACTCTTAATTACGAAGTGTTTAATCACCGCACGATACTCTGCTTTTTTCCATTTTAACAAAACGACGTGTTGCTTCTTTTTCAATCAGCTGTCAAAAATAAACTAATCAACCGATTTATCTAAATATCGCAATGTAAACATATAAATAGCTAACCTAAATTACAGTGCATTTGTTTTACCAATTAGAACGTCACTTATGTGTCATTCTCACTACTTGTCAAACTATCCTCGTAGCTTATGAAAAGTTACATGTTTTATGAAATGAAGTGACAAGTAAACGTTTTTCGAGAAACTTACTATAAAGCAGTTCGAAAACTGGGATCTAAAATATACAAGGTGTTCCGACATTATACAATCATCTATTTTTTATTTTCTAATCTACAGGCAAAGGAAAAGCTTTTATTTACACAGAAGCAAAAGAAAAATTGATTATGATCTGATCATAAATTATTTAGAACGCAGTTTTGTAGAACGATGTGGTGAAATTTGAGGATTGTGTTGGTGATAATTAAGGTTGAACTATAATAATAAAATACTGCGCAATGACTATATCGAAAATAAAGTTTTCGGCTTGTGTGATGACGTAAGATTCTATGTCAGCTAGCGAGGTTTCTAGCCTCCACTTTGTAGACGTAAAAATGAATGTAGATAAATACACGAACGTTAATAAAATAACTTAGAAACCACCAATAGCAAAAATCAAAAATTATTGGATTTTTTTAAAAATAAGACCATACTGCTTGAGATATTACTAAAAAGGTGAAAGATTTGAAGTATCTAAATAATATTTCACTTTTAAAATTTAGCAGTCCAGATTTTTCGCCAATCGAAATCTTGTGGCATAGCACGAAAAAAAAAACCTGCAAGAAACGTTCCAGAATTACGTGGTTGCTTTCAAAAAATTTGGGGTTTTTCATACACGATGAAACCTTGGTTACTATAGAGGCATATCGAGGCGATGATAAGTTGAGAAGGTAACGTTACTAAATGGTAGCAATATGTTCAAGTTGCGTTGATTTTTTATTTTTGTTGTAATATTAGACATAAGTAATATTACAATTGACAAATAAGTATTTATAGCTTAGAAGGCATATGTTATTATATAATATTTCATCGATATATTATTATACAATATAATTTGATTGATAAATTAGTTAAATTTAACATATTCCAAATTAGAAATCCTGTTAAATGTGAATATAAATCCTGAAAAATACCATTTCTATAGTCATCATTTATTAAAAGTATTTCAAAAAAGTATTTCTTTGCAGCACCATTATGATTCACACTGATTCAGCCACGAATTTAATTCAAAATAAGTTTAGTTATCGCCTTTCGTTAACACACGAACCTTAATATTCATGTTATTTGAAAATTACTTGCCATCGATGATTCCGTTTGGTTGAGGTCACGCTCATTTCAATAAAATTCTCCCCTCTCGAAAAGTGATCACCTATCGAAAACAAAGCCCATAAGATAAATCAATCGTGAAAATGATAGAATCGATGACAGTGTTACCGGACCCTCATAAATCGTTTTTATTCGTGTCTGACCAATTAATGATTTATCTTTTTATGTGGACGAAAAATAACCTACACATATACAGGGTATAAGGAAGTTGGGCTTCAAAACATACACGCAATTCAAAACAATAATGTTTAATGTAGAAACAATCTTACAGTTATTTAAGTAGGTATAAATTATTAAGAGTTAAAAGTTTAATAATAAAATAATGAAAATCTTTTTAAGTCCGATTCGTTTCTCCTAATAATTCAACTAAGAATGTATTCATAAGCAATGCACCGTTGTGGTCTAGTGTCTAGTGTGTTGGTGATTAGTTGGTGATTAATTTCAGTATACCAAGTCGAATGCGTGGTGCGAGCAATAATACCGATGGTGTTATTCGACACCAGTTCGAATTAGGCTGCTAAAGATGAGTACTTGGAGGTCAAATTTTGGGGTAATTATGGGCGGTCGATTCGTAGAGCTTGCCCCGTTACAGTTCTGGTCTACCGAAGAGATACTTTCTCGTGTCAAGAGCATAGCCTAATGTAGTCTATGGGACTTCAAGATTTATTATGGGGAAACTAATTAACAGAATATAGTTAATCACTTAAGGTTGATATATAACCCCTTTCCATATTAATTTTCGTATTCTGTATACGTATTTTGACAACTAAGTTGTCAACATTAGTAGATAATTAAACAGTGTCACACCTGGAAACTACGGCAAAAATCCGCACGAAACAAATTCCGTAGACGATCTGTACTGTCGAGAGCCAAAAACGCTTGGCTTTCGACGGTACAGATCGTGTACGGAATTTATTTCGTGCAGGTTTCTGCCACTTCAACATGGTTCGTGCAAGTTCACAACGTTTATGTTGAAAAACAATAAAAAAGTCAATGCCCTAATTCATTTGTTTCATTTCAGGTCTCATTTCTTAATAAATTCTCGAACGTTTTAATTGTGTTTTTATTTACGTTTATTAAATCATTTAATAATCTATTTTTTAGAGAAGTTATACCTGTTCGGAGAGAAATAATTTTCAAAATTATTGTATTTCCATTTTTATATTATATTCATTTCATACATTACCATACTATTCAAGAATGGTAAAAGTACGTGTTCTATATTTGACATAAAACGTAAAAACGTTCGTGAAACTAAAAATTAAGCAATCAAGGATTTATTTAAGTAGCGGAAAAATATGGGATGAAACGGGGCGAAAAGTAATTTAGGTACCATTATTGAAACTATTAAATTCTGGTCAGTATCAGCCTGTATAAATTCGAGCCCCTTTTAAATGCTGACATTTCCTGTAACGTTATAATTTCCAGTCGGGGTTTTGTGTGTAATTTTCCAAAACTGGAGTTCTTTTATAAATGTGGGCGTTCTCCGGTGTGAGATATTAGACAGTTACAGGCTATTGTGGTGAGACTTGCAGACTCTTAGCTACTCTATGGACCAATATATTCTTTTGAGCACGGTTGCCGCCCCTCCATAGTGTTTCATCGCCTCGTTTCTTTACTTACCCTTTTGGGAAAACGAACCTACTCGTATATATATATATATATATATATATATATATGTGTGTGTGTGTGTGTATTTATAATACAATGGGGTAGACGTTTAATGTTAAAACATGGAGTATATTTTTAAATCTTTTAACAAAACAAAGAAATGTTTAGTAATAGAAACAATAAATTAAGAATGGACTGATTTAAAATCAGAATTTGTAACTCTACACAAATTGTTAGATTGAAAAATTATAATTTACTTGATATAAGTCAAAATAAAGCATTGGTATTGAAAAATTTCATAGTCTATTGTTTGCTCCATAACAAAAAATATGTATACCGAAGTCTTATATTGTCAGTAGTTGAAGAAATAAGATGGAAACTTTCCATAAATCATTTTAGACAAGAATTTTGAGAATGATATTCAAACTTCGTTATTGATAATAGGGGCGAGTATAGTTCAAGAGAATCTCTTTCTGCACGACTGCCCTCTCAACAATTTAAGCGATACATGCTTTTCTTAAACAAGATCTTAAACAAGTGCTTCCTTACAACCAAACATGGAGACGGATCAAAACACAAAATGGGGCATCGTTTGCTTTCGCTTAAAGAGTTCAAGTCGTTTTCATGAAGTCCACTATTTCGCAATTTTAAATATTTTTAAGTTGCCGTGGGTCCGTCTTTATCTCTAACCATCATTATTTTTGCTCAAGCAAACAATTAATGCCCCTTAATATCGAGTATAATTGTTATAAAATTTGAAAGAGTTCTTGTAATCTGATACGTAGACTTCCGCGGTCGTGGTCCATACTATCTTCTTCTGGGCTTCCGGTCTGGAACCGCGTCAGACGTTCCGTACCCACTCGTATGGGACATTTTTAGGGATCAACTACTGCTACTTTTTCTTGCACTGAAACTGAGTAACAGTTACTCAGTTTACTTTACAACTCTATATTTTATTGTACTATTTGTCTCATTCATTATAAAAACGAGTAGAATAAAATAATTCGTGAACTTTTCTATATTGCTGGTAGTTTATTAACCATAAGTCTATTGTATGTACACTTCCATTTTTCGGACAGAAACGAAAATTACGCAATAAGTGAAAATACAGAATACATCGTCGTAATTAATGAAAAATTATAGTCATTTAGATTTCTTTTTTCCTTTTCTGTCCAAGTGATGTAAGTACAGTTTTCTAATTTTTTCGAGCTTTCGTTTTCAATTTATCACCGACTTGAGTTACATACTACTGATAAAACAAGGCTCTCTAATGAGTTCTGAATGAAGTAGACGTGCAGTAAGTGCTTGATCGTCTGTAACTTTTCATTAATTGTAATATATCAGGTTTACCGGAAAGTTCTGTCCGTTTTTAGAATAAAACAAAATAATAAATTTCTCATACCTTCAATAAACTTTATTGAATAATATAATTTGTATCATTATTTGTGATTTCTTGCTAACGTGATGGCAATTGAACCAGTGCTTGTCTGATATCTTCTTCGTTTTGAATATTTTTTGCCTTGCAAAAAATTTCGTAAGGACAGAAACAAATGATAATCGGAGGGTGCTATGTCCGGGGACTATGGTGGATGCGATAGAATTTCCTAGCCTAGCTCTGCGAGTTTCTGACGAGTCCCCAAAGCAGTATGTGGCCTGGCATTATCATGTAGCTGTATGATGTCCTTCCTATTAAACATCGCAGGTCTCTTTTCTTGGAGTGCTATTTTTAAATTATTCAATTGCTGATAGTACCTTTCCGAATTTAGATTTTTGTTCGGTTTCAACAGCTCAATATGTATTGATCCTCAAATATCCCACCATATACACAACATTCACTTACTCAGGCTCAACTTCGGTTTAGAGGTGAAGAGGGCAGGTTTTCCGGTTTCACAATATGCCCTTTCTCTTACGATGTCTTGATACTTTTACTTTTCATCCCCAGTTATGATCCTGTCTAAGAAGTGTTCGACTTTATTTCGTGCAAACAGAGATGTGCATATGATGACTCGATCATTCAAGTTCTTCTCACTTAATCCATCTCGAATATTTCCACTCCAATCCTGGTTTCCAAATATGGTCTCAAATGGTTTGCTGAGTTCAATCAAGTCTTTTCGCAATCTTCAATCTGCGTGATACATATGAAATGTATGTATGCTGATTAATCCTAAGTAGACACCAATTTTTCATGTGTACCAAGACTTTGACACGTGGATTTTGGTGGAGTATTAATTACTATTATAAATAGTATTTATTCTGTAAACTTTACTTACACAAATTAATATACTATTTTATACATAGTCACGATGCACGCATTTACTGTTAAGATAAAATATATTTAAATTATGTACGAAGTACAACTATTAAAACTATAAAAGTAAATATAAAATATAAGAAGTCAAGTAAAAAGGTAAAGGCAAAGTCCGACAGTTAGAATAATTAACGTCTATCCTATCAAAAAATATTTGATCATTTATCCAGTCTAAGTGAGGATAAATATTCAAGAATAAATTATTTAATCTATTAGACAATGCGACACAGTTATAACCGCAAACAATAATACCAAGTAATTCACCTCGTAACACTATAGCACCCCCGGAATCACCTCTGCAAGCTTTAATTTTCTCTTTTTCCCAATTTGGACACAAAACCATGTCGCGACAATGTGTCAGTTGTATCGAAATGGTCCGTATTTTATGGTCGGATTTGTCTTCATCGCATAATTTACCGCGACCCACTATTGTAACTTCTTGTCCATTGTAATCGCCGTAATCTTCGACGTCTCTTATAAGTGGTATGGACTGTATTGTGGGTCCCAACTTAAAAGGTTTGTCAATTTTGATCAGAGCGATATTATGATATATCTCCAACGACTCATTTTGATAAATTCCGCCGAGTCTGAGGTCTAATGTGAGAGGATGTTTTACAATATACTTAATTAATCTTTGCGAACTCTCGTTTGTATCATTTGTCGCTCCCATTTTAATTGTAGTATATGGAAGATATTTCCATTTAATACAGTGAGATGTCGTCAGTATCCATCGTGGTTTAAAATAAACACCGCTGCAATAATGTATATCGTTATGTGATAAACTAACTAAGTATGGTGTTTTCCTTATATCAACTACAACGCTTTCTTTACTATGGACTAGAGGAGTCATTTTCATGATGGCAAATAAGCAAATTAGAATTATCATTTTCATAGTTTATTTCTGCGTCAGTAAATAAAAAAATATAGTTACTTTATGAGTTACGGTAAAACACTTTTTGAAAATTAATGTTGTCCAAGAACTTTTGTTTTAACATAGTATTATTGCTTTATAAACATTTTCTTTGTTTAAACTGACAAGAAATAATTTAAAAATTAATCAAAACAGTAGACAGTTATTCTAATAGTCAATGACAGATGTCAATTTCGGAAAAAGAAGCAAATGAGATGTAATATGTAATGCTGGTGATATCGTTTCTTATATTTGTATTGGTAATAATCAATAAAGTGCAATCAGAAAGGAAAGGTGGAAGTACAGTAGCATCATCGAAGGAAGTACCATACATAGTAAGTTTCGAATATGCTGACAAACATTATTGCACTGGAATTTATGTCCGGCCACAATGGATTCTAACGACATCTCATTGTATAAAACCATCAAAGATGAGCAAGACCACCGTAGTAATGGGAAAAGACGAATCAAATGCCGGCGTTATAGGGAAAATTAAACACGCCGCTGGACATTCTCTGGTAATACGGCCAAAAGCGGGCGAAATAGTTCCTAACAGAACCTCTACTGAAACATTAAATAATATAGGTTTAGTACAATTACATAAGCCATTTGAAATTGGACCTTCCATTAATACAATAGAAATATTATCGACGAGTGTTGATTATAGGGATGTTACTGTGAGAATGGTGGGTTTTGGTAAAATGTGCGACAATGACCAATTGTCTAACACACCCCGTGTAATCGACTTTAAATTGGAAGGATCCGATGATTATTTGCTTTACCCTAATTGGGACGAAAGTAAAGTTGGTCCTTGCAAAGGTGATTCCGGAAGTGCTGTTATTCTGAATTCAAAAGTAATTGGCATCGTAATTTGCGGATACAATTGTGGGCCTAGAAAGGTAATTTTATCAAATGCAATTCTTGAACTACACCGTCATGCGAAATGGATTGATATGAAAATTAATGATATAGTGACTAAGAAAAGTGGATCATATAATTGCCGTGTTTCTGTAACTATGTACATAATTTTAAATTTTATTGTACTTTTTGTCTCATTATCAAAACGAGCAGAATAAAATAATTCATGAACTTCTCTATGTTTCTGGTAGCATATTAACCATAAGTCTATTGTATGTATACTTCCATCTTTCGGACAGGAAAGAAAATTACGCAATAAGTGAAAATACAGCATACATCGTCGTAATTAATGAAAAATTATAGTCAGTTAGTTGCCTTTTTTTTCTTTTCTGTACGAGTGATGGAAGTACAGTTTTCTCATTTTTCCGATTTTTCGTTCTCAATTTATCACCGACCTGAGTTACACGCTGCTGACAAAACAAGGCTCTCTAATGAGTTCTGATTGAAGGGAACGCGCGGTAAGTGCTTGATCGACTGTAACTTTTCATTAATTAAATAAGCTCTACCGGAAAGATTTGTCCGTTTTTAGAATAAAACAAAATAAGGAATTTCTCATTCTTGCTTCAGAGATGGAATCCATAAATTAGATCACTGGAGTAAGTCTATTGAAGTTCAGGGAGGTTTTATTGAATAATAGAATGTACAAAGGGTACTAGGAAAGTTTTGCAATATAGTTTGATTTATTTAATTTTTTCAAAGTAATTTCCTCTACACTCAATACCCCTCTCCATCCTCCGAACTAAATCTCTAAACCAGTTCTGCCAAGTTTCACTAGGGAGTAATGCACACTCGTTGTTCCAAGCTCGCAGTCCTCATCATTGGAAAACCGCCTGCTTTTTAGCTTCCTGTTCACATGCGGGAACAGTGCAAAGTGACAGGGAGCAAGATCTGGGCAGTAGGCAGGGTGCTCGAGAAGTTTCAATCCTGTCGTGGTCAAATATTCGGTGCAGGCTTTGGCGCGGTCAGCTGGAGCATTATCTTGATGGAGGAACCAGGTGTCCATTCTTGACTTTGGCCGCAGGTTCTTCATAGATCCAATGACTTTAGGCAGGCACTGTTCAGTACACCACTTAGCTGTGACTATCTTCTGTGTGTCTAAAACGACGCGTTCCACAATTCTGCTCGATTTGAAAAATAGAGCTATCTCTTTCTTCTTTACAGATGGGGATTTTCTGACAACTACGGGTGTGTCGTCATGATCAAAGACAAAAACTTTGTTTTGAGCTTTGGTCGGCACATCGTAATAGTACAGCCAAGTCTCGTCACCTATCGCGATGTTGTTCACATACCGAGATTGTCCCTTATTAAACTTTTTTAGCACCTCCCGGCACCAAGTCACACGTCGTGTCATCTGCTCTTCAGTCAGTCGATGCGGCACCCAGAGAGAACAAAGTTTCTTCACGTGCAAATGATCATGCAGAATCAAACGAATTACTGGTGCATTTCGGCCTGAGTACCCTCTATCTGTTGGTGGGTCCTGTCCTCGCCAAGCATTTTCCTCACAGTAGTAACGTTTTCATCCGTAACTGACGGTCGTGGCCTTCTCGGCTTTTCAGCATCCTCCACAGTTAAATATCCCCTTTGAAATTCTCCATACCACCTGAATATCGTTGTGCGATGCGGACAAACATCACCTAGTGCAAGAGTCATTTCTTCGAAGCACTGGTCTATGGTTAAACCACGCACGAAATTATAACGCAAAACTGCCCTTATCTCATTTCGTGACCACGATGCCATCGAAAGCAGTTTTCACTTTCACTGCTAATGAATAACTGAGCCCATCGACATGGCGCGGCGGCCACTATGCACGTATGAACATGTCTCAACATGCAGCAAGAAGCAGCTTCCTACGATTCATTGTTGCGTCATATTGCAAAGCTTTCCTAGTACCCTTTGTATTTCGAACGTGTTTTTCTTATTGAACGACAAAATTTATTATGTGAGACAGCGGCGTATATAGAATTTGTAAATGAAAAGTCCTTTCAATAACTTGTCATATTGACAGATGTTAGTTACCTATTTTTTATAAGTCAGATATTACATATTTCAACATAATTGGTTATGAAGTACTTAATACCGATATCTTTATTAAATTATTTGATATATTATATCGCAATCATTCACTTAGCAATAAGTCGACCCATAGATATAAATTCAGTGCCTTACATTGCTAGTATATTGACAATAAGTTCTAACCGCCACTATTGTAGCGGTGTTTATATTAAGAAAGATTGGATTCTGACTGCAGCCCATTGTATTAATTCATCGATTTTACCAGATACTATAATAAGAATGGGAAGTGAACATTCTTGTCGTGGTGGACATATAAGGTACGTTGAAAAAGTAGTAGTCCATGATAAGTCTAAAAGCAAAAGACTTGGCGCCACGAGATTTGGTTCAAACGCGACAACGCGAACACTATATAATCTAGGTTTAATAAAAGTAAAACCTTACAGAAGAAGATCTGAAGTAAAACCTATTAAAGTAGCTACTAAAAGTTTAAATTACGAAGGCAAGTATGCTATTACTGCTGGATTTGGGAGACTGTGCGAAAATGATAGAATAAATTACAGACTTAATGGAAGAAGTCTTGAAATTTCGAAGGCTGACGAACATATTCTCTACCCTCAGTGGAATCAGAAAAGCAAAGGAGTTTGTAAGGGAAATTCCGGAGGACCAGTAGTACTAAATTCTCAACTTGTTGGTATTATAATATGTGGTTTCAACTGTGACGAAGAATCTCGTGCAGTGTTAACAAATGTTATTCTTCAAGTGTATCCTCTAAGAAAATGGATTCATGAAAGAATCGACTACGTAATGAAGAGCGACGAATCGAATTGTTGCGGTTTATATGTACATATTTATACAATATGTGTTTATGCAATATGTGTTATAAGTACCTGGTATTTTTAGTAAATAAATATTAAGTAGATTTTACTAAAACAAAAAATAATCTTGAAGATTTATATTTAAAAATATACTTATATATTATATACCAAAAAATTCTAGTTATATGTAGCCTATTGAATAAAAAATTCTATCGAAAAATTCTAATTTTAACCACTTTGTACATTGTATATGCAATGTAGAAATTTTTGATTGTGTTTTCCGCGCGAAGCTCGAACCCACGATTTCATTCTCTCCGGGAATGTACCATCACCATTGGACTACAGAGACCGTGAATTCAAATCTTTCTAATGTGCCATAAATTGCATTACGAAACAGTTATTAAATGAATCCCCACGGTAGGTTATTAATTGCATATAATTATGCGTTTTTACGACGCTATACTGAAAATTTCTAATTTTAACCGCTTTATACATTGTACATGTAATGCAATTTTTGAAAAATTTCTGTTCTTAGACTCGAATTAACTGTGTAAAATATATATAAAACAGAATTTTTCAGTTTAGCATCGTAAAGGTGCATATTTATATGCAGAAATGATATTTTTTAGCAATTAATCAAAAAATTATGGTCAACAAAGCACTGTCTACTAAACGTTTAGTTTTTTGAAAACTTGTCAAGTAGCTTCCGTTTTATCGACTATATGTAAATCATCTAATATATGTTGAGTTGAATTACGATACGCGAAGAATTAAGAAAAACTATACTTCCATCTCTTAGACAGAAACGAAAACAATACATATAGGCGATGTTGTTGCATTACAATAGATATTCTATTCAATGTGATTTAAAGTGAACTAGTGATTCACACTGAACTTCTAGTTATTAAACAATTTTTTTCCTGTTTGAGAAATGCAAGCATAGGTTTTCTCATTTCCTCGTTTATTGCTATTCTTCAGATTGATAAAAATTATCTTGTAATATCTTCTTCTGGGCTTCCAGGCTGGAACCGCATCACTGGTATAATTGCCGACGTTTCTCACCCACTCGTATGGGACATTTTCAGGGCTCAACTACTGCTACTGAGTTTCAGTTTCAGTGCAACAAACAATAGCAGTAGTTGAGCTCTGAATATGTCTCATACGAGTGGGTACGAAACGTCGGCAGTTATACCAGTGACGCGATTGCAATCCGGAAGCCCAGAAGAAGATAGTATGGACCACAAGCGCAGCAGTCTACGTACCAGATTATCTCGTAATATTTATACCTTAAGCAAACTTACATATGTAGCCGGAATTGGTGGCTTACCATCCACTTTTTCACTCGTAGATGTCCTATGCTATTGTGACATGGGGAAATTCTGTAGAAGCTAATAAGATCTTTTTACCTCAGAAGAGAGTCATACGTAGAATTTTTAAATTGTATTGTAATTATCATTGCAGGCAATATTTTATACATAGCAGAATTATGTCATTCTATATTTATCTACCATACTCTGTTTTACGTGCATAAGCATATAGGCGACTTCAGGACTTGTAGTGATCTTCATGGTTATAACACTAGAAATAAGGTCCGATTAGATGGTCAGGTCTTTAAACCTTCGAAAACTAGGAGAAATTACGGTTGACTTTCGGAAATATTGGCACGGATACATTTAAAAAACGGATTAGCGCTTTACTGATTGACAAGCGCTATTACACAATACATGAATATCTAGAGGATACACTTTAGTACATTTTTTCGTACATACGGTATATACGTACATGTATTTGTCTTTAGAATCATGGGATCCGGGATTGGTTGTTAGTCACAGCAACTCTGTGTTGTGTCTTTTTTATTGCGAATATTGTGTAGTTTTTTGTTAGGAATTAGTATAACACAGTTTCATTTGTATACTTAATGTTAATTGATATTTTAATGTTGTTTGTAACATATTGACACCCTCTGTTGCTTGTGTAATATTGGGGGATAAATAAATCTATCTATCTCGTAATATGCAAATATGCAATAAAATATATCTATTGTTTCAAATTTCGTCCACAGAAAGAATTTCAGAGTATCTGTAACTTAAAAACAAATACATTCTATAAATTTTCATAAATCATGAATTTTTTACGTTGACATCGTTGACGTAAAAGTTATATTACCACCGTGAGTAAGTACTAGCTTTGTAACGCTTAAATTTTAAAAACTGACTGTGACTAGGACTGTTTTATTTTTCCATAAACGCAATAGTTAATATGTCAAAAGTTTAAATGTCATTGCCACATATTTTGAAAGTATAAATTAAAATGAAATTATGGTTTCTAAAACCACAAGCGTATACAATAACAAAATTATAAAAGAACGGGAATTTCGGTTAATGTTAAGTGAACGGAAAACTATTTTTAGGGCCGTGGTGAATTTTACTCTATTGTATTTTTTAGCCATAACACGTGCAGCAAACTCTCAATTATTATATGAGCTATCTGTGGGTGATATGCCATATATGGTAAGTCTGAGAAAGAAAGGCGTACATTACTGCTGTGGTGCATATATTGATCCCAAATGGATTTTGACGTCTGCTAATTGTATAGGTTTCAATGATATTGACATAGACGTACTCATGGGTATTACACTTGTAGATACTGAACTAGATTCAGCTCCGAAAGAATCTCATATTACTAATTCAATTGAAAATGTAACTGATATTACAAGTACATTAGGCGATGGGTACATAATTACTGAAGGTAATTCAGTTAGTGATATTAGCATGCGCCAGATCTTTACAACTAGAAAAATTGAACGATCGTTGGTGCATGAAAAATCTGTTCACGTAAAACCAGGAGCCGTAACATGGAATACGACTATTGAAACTTTATATAATATTGGTTTAATAAAACTACAGACGCCATTTGAGATGGGACTGGTAATCAATTACATCAAGTTAGTTACAAGCAAGGTAGAGTACAAAGGCCGGAATGTTAGAACAGGGGGCTTCTTAAAATTATGCGAAAAAGATGTATATAAGGGCAAGCTTCACGCCTTAGATTTTAAGGTATCGAACACTGACGAACACCGGCTTTTCGTTAATTTTGATAAAAGTGCAAGTGGTCGATGCAAGGGAAATTCGGGTGCTCCTATTGTAATGAAATCAACCGTTATCGGTATTGTTGTCTGCGGTGACGTATGTAATAGCTCTAAAACTGGATTAACAAACACTTTCTTGAAGTTATATCCTCATCGAGAATGGATTCTGGAAACGATGAAAGAGGCCGCCGAGACTGATACAATTGGGCGAGATAGCTCATCTGCATTCTACTGTATGCCATCTACAATTATTTACACAATTTCATGGATAGAAATTATATTTTACTGAAAAAAAAGAAAGATCAAATATATATTTATTGTATTTATATTATATTAAGTCTTCACATACTAAGATATTTTAGTAGAATAAATTATAATTTTATAAAGAAATTTAAACACATTTGCTCATGGAGCAACGTAAGTGTATTAGAAGTTAACCTTCCAGAGAATGAGCCCCCTAAATTCTTATAGATAAATGCTTTTATTCAGTTTTTCTATTAGTCATAGGCTAGAATATATCGGGTTTTTAAAAAACGACATAACAATTTTGTATTTAAATAACAGAATAATTGAGATATTGGACTGAAATTTATTCCAGGTGCAGTACAGATGTTACATTTAATTATTCAATCTTGTTCACATGACCATTGCGAGCACGTTTGCAGCGATCGATTCTTTGGAGCCAATTTTTCATCACTCTTTCACACATATCGGCCGGAACGTTTTTGTCTCTGAGCTCCTTTAACGGTGTTGGCTTGTTGGCATAAACCAACGACTTAACGTAATTTCATAAGAAGAAATCCAATGGTGGTCATTCGACCGGACGATTTCTTGAGATTGCACGGTTACCGAACTTCCCTTCCAATAGATTAATTGTTTGACCAACTGTGTGGCATGTGGCAGCATGTTTGTGTTGGTACCACATATCACTGATGTCAAGTCCGACCAATTCTGGCCAAAAATAGTTTTCCAAGAGAGTAACATGGCGATCATTTGCATTGACGAAAAGATATGGTCCAATTATACGTCCAGCATGAAACTTACACCATACGGTCACTTCCTGTGTCGATAATGGAGTCTCTTGAAGCACATGTGGGTTTGTTGTTGTTCAATAATGCATATTTAGCTTTTGGCCGTTAAGCCAAAAATTAGCTCCATGGCTAAAGATGGTTTTTCAATGAAATTCAGGACTTTCTTTGACCTTTAGCAGAGCCCAATCGGAGAAGTTTTGGCGCATCAAATGATGAAGAGGTTTCAGTTCATAAATTAATTTGATCTTGTAAAGGTGTAAGCCAATATTTTTACGCAAAATTTGCCACAATATGATTTGAGAGATTCCCAGTTTCTGTGAATGGCGTGGAATCGATTGATTTGCGGCTGTGATATTTTCAGCACTTAGATTGGTGCGTTGTCTCACAGAAAAATTCTGGCTCGAATTTATTCACCATAGTAAGCACAGCCATTATTACGACCGGAAATTAGCATAAGCTCTCTTAAGGTTGCGACCACCAACTCAGAAATGCGGTAGTATTTTTAATAATTTTCAAACGTTGCTCGTTCGTGAACTTCAGCATGATAAAAGTGTTAACCTTGACTGACGTTTTGACGTAGACAGATCATGGAAAACGTTCATGGGTTCGTATTCAAAGCCAAAATTGTTATGTCCCTATTGGAAACCTGTTATAAGTCAATATTGAAAAATACTATCTGAAATGTCATAACGATTAAAACATTTATATAAATTAAGGTAAATGAGGACCAGAAATGCTTTAAAACTAATTTTAATTTAAAATTTTGGATAAATAATAAATAAGTAACAAAATAAATAAAATAACTAATGAGACATATAGTAATATTCCCACTTAAGGTATATACACTGCAGGCCATAAGTTTGGAATCACTTGCATAAGTTGGGAATCACTTCTGAATATAATGAAAATATTGTAGTGGCTTTAACAAACATTATAAAAATAAAACAATATTACCAAAACGTTTTATTATAAAATAAGCAGGAAAAAAAGCAAATTTTATTTATTTACATCCACTTATTTTTATTATCAACTAAACGGACTTTTCATCGAAATACCCTCCTTTTGCTTTAATGACGGCAGCACACAATCGCGGTAAACGATACACTAATTTTGTAAGGGTTTCATTGGGTATATTTGCCCAAGAATCTTGTATAACTTGCCACATGTGAGTCTGGGACGTCGGACACTTTTCACGCAATTTTCTATCCAATTCTTCCCACAACAGCTCTATTGGATTGAGGTCTGGCGATTGTGCCGGCCAAACCATGTTTTGTAAAACACCGTCAGCTTCCTGTTGTTGGAGATATCCTCTACATAAATGAGAAGAATGTTTTGGGTCGTTGTCTTGCATGAATATAAAGTTTTCTCCAAGTAATCTCAGACCGGAGGGCACAGCGTTGTGTTCGAGAATCTGTCTGTAACCCTCCTTTTTCAAAACTCCGTCGATTTTCACCAGATTTCCTACACCAGCCGAAGAAAAACATCCCCAAACTATTACAGAACCGCCACCATGTTTTACCGTGGGCACCACACATTGCGGTAACATTTTTTCCGTAGCAGTTCTTCTTACAAATATCCGACGTCTGGAACCGAAGACCTCGTACTTTGATTCGTCGGTCCATAGTACTTTTTCCCACTGTTCTATTGTCCAATCTTTGTGTAACTTAGCCCATTGTAGCCTTTTTATTTTATTTTGCGGACGTAGAAGCGGTTTGCGAACTGCTACACGTCCCATCAGTCCAGCCGCTCTGAGCCGCCTTTTTACTGTGGTTAAAGAGATCCGAGTTTCACGCTCCCTGTTAAACTCACCGCGGATTTGCGAGGCCGTTAATCTTCTATCTCTTTTCGACGTCAATATAATTGTCTGATCTTCTGCAGGAGTTGTAATTTTTGGTCTTCCTGATCGTTTTCTGTCCGTATACCCTCCAGTAGACTGGTATCTTTTAATTGTATTTTGTACACCTTTGTACGATATCTTCATTCTCTTCGCGATATCCCGTATAGAATCTCCCCGATTATGATGACTAATAATTTCTACACGTTTTTCTAGCGATATCTGCTTTCTCTTCGCCATAATCAAACGATGTTTACTGATTCTACACACTTTTATGTGTCTACACACTTTAAATGATACGAAGCAACTAAAATATTCTCATTACTTCAAAATGTATAAATACTTATAAATATAAAAACTAAATGTAATTACAAAAGGTTTATGCGGAAGGGTCTGCAATAAAATTTGTTCATTCCAGGTAATCGTTCATTATGCAGAAATATTACCTGCTCGAATAAATAATACCGCACGCAGAGTTTCCTTAATCTCTGGTTATTTTCCAACTATTAATGCATTTAAAACTATATCTTTTATGTAAAGCTTTATAATGTACTTAAGAATAATCCTTTGTACTTATATCAAAGTAATACGAACGTAACATAGATAAATTTTAATTTTTATGAATTTATTGGAACTGATTCCAAACTTATGGCCTGCAGTGTATATGTAAATAAACTTATAAATGGATCCATAAATGCATATAATACCTATGTATATCTAATACTGTAATTGTATACATTTAATTGTAGAGATTTTAGTATATAATTTTACCTAAAAATTGAAAAAAGGGGGTAATAAGTCATTATATAATGTATAAAATCATTTTGATAAAGTTATAATTTGGCATGTAGGATAAATAACATTCAAACAAAGTGAAGGAGTTTTCGTAATTAAACTTAATAAGGGTATGAAAGTAATTGAATATTATTAAAGGGGTGTATGTATGTATATAAGGTAATTATAATGGAAAAATGAGATTATATTAAAGATTTCTAGGTACATAGTTAATAATTGATGATAAAAGCTGAGAATTATGTAAAATATTTATAAAGTAAAGATATAATGAGATAACATTTACTGATATAAAGTATGAAGAAGCGCTTTTAACAGTGAAACTTTAGAAGTATTAATGGAATTAAAAGATATTTAGAAACACATCATAATGTTGACAAGGAAAATTTTAGATAATTAAAGGATTACTTAAATTAATTATCCAAAGTAAAATTTATGTTATACTTATTTATTTTTAAATGAAAGAATCCTATTAGATGTAAATTTTAAGGGAGACTGTGCCAAACACATACTCAGTGCGTGTTTGCTACATATTCCATTTGTTTAATTGTTTGGAGTTTTTGATATTACTTAGATATTACTTAGATTAGAAAATTAATTACATCGAACCTAAAAATACATACGTTTTTATATTCGATATACATACATAAAGTTAATAATTTCTTTTCTCCTTCTATACGTATAGTTGGTTCACAACAAAGTTATACAGTAATACGTGTGCCCCTTAATTGGACACTTTCCAAATAAAAACAACAATAGAGCACATAAACAAAATAATTGCAATAAATTTCAGCTTTCGACTGAATACTAATTGCTTTAAATACTGAACTGTAGTTTACTAGAAAAACTCGTTTAAATGAAGAGTTAGCCGAGGGCTAACTAACTGTTTGTCAACGAGCAAAATGGACACATAAATCTGCAACCGTGCAGCGAGCCCTTAGTTAATTAAAAATGTACACGGCCAAAGCCAAGAAGTTGCCGAATGTACTTTCTAAATTATTAGGTTGTCTATAGACGCAAAAGTTAAGTACAGATATTAATTCTACTGCTTACTGAATTAACTATTACACAAATTCATTCTATCGAGTTGTCTGGCTTTAATAAACATTTATTGGGCTCAGATAATTCTACTTCGGGCCTGTATGATCTTAAATGGCGTCGAACTTAATAGTACGGTAACACATAAATGCATTCGCTATCATTTCAGTCTTTACGAAAAACTAGTTTATGCACTTTTTTTAGGTTTTATACGTTTTTTTTGTTTTCCCTAGAATTTAGGATTCAAAACTTTTTATATTACATGATTTGTATTACTATAAACTTATATACGTTCGAAAAGAGAATTCATTTTCGTTGCTGTTTTGCAACAAATAAGAAGTACCGCCCAATTTTGAAGTAGTATTTTATGTACTCACCTTCCAAAATTACCACTTGGAGCCTGTCCACGTTAAATGTAAAAATCTAAACAGTTCATCGATAAATGGGTGATGTGAGAGGAGAATAATTGACGACTTACTTGAAAGAGAACTAAAGCGTTCTACCACAGGAAAAGGTGGATGAAATTATCTTGCCACTATTAAAAAATCCAATGCTAACACATTGTTAAACACAGGAAATACTACGCAAGAAGGGTATTAGCGATTTGATGAAAATAAGACCGCTATTGATTGCGTAGAGTTATGGATGGCAAAACGCGAAACCAAAATCTCTTTTGAAAGAAACGTACGTACAAAAACGACTACTCTGGGCAAAAGAAAATATCCATCCATTTTGGCAACACATCTTTACCGACGAGTCGTCTTTTTGGGTATGGATTTTAAGATCACATATGTGGCCTGCCCGGAGAAACCCTTTGCTTTGGCACACTGTTAAGCAGTCGATTAAAGTGCATATTTAGGAATACTTATGTAAAAAAAAGTTTTGGCACATTATTTATTCTTATGGATACTTTAAACGCAGACAGAATGAAAGCTATATACAAAAAGGCATAGTTAAAGTTTACCCGTAAATGATGTGGTTTATATTAGGGCATGGGTTTTGCAAGAAAAGAATAACCCAAAATTCAAAAGTGGAAAATGTACTACAGACTGGTAACAAGAAAATAGCGTGAGTACGATGGAATGTCCATCCCAATCACCAGACAAAAACCTTATTGAAAACGTGTGGGTCGAAATGAAGGTAGCGCTTCTAGAAAAGAGTAGTTTTACTTGTAAGCAGTTGTCGCATCAATCATGAACAATATGGAAGTTATTACCGGTGACTTTGGTTGAATGTTTGGTCGAAAGTATGCTTTGACACTGCCAAGTCATAGACGACAGCAAAAGAGATCGGACTTTGTGTTGAACGAACGTGTTATAATGTATACGTTATATTTTGAGAATAAATACTCGATTTTAGTCTGAAATATCTTTTTTTTTTAATGAATTCGCATACACGCTCTTGTAGTACTGAGTTTAATTGTCATAAATAGGTAAATTTAAAACTTGTTTAATTGTAAATTTATCATAATTTCTGGTATGCACTTAGTAATAAATTTTTACATTCGACTTAGAAGTGACATACATCAAACGTCAATCTACTGCATAAATTGAATTCAATCAATTGTAAATCGCTATTTTACATCATTCTGCGTCTAAGAAACAAGGGGGAACACTCCCTGAAACAATTATGAGTACGACCAAATTAAATATGCTTTGGAGTTAGAACGCAAAATTCGAGATCTTTTTCTATTTGCTATTCATTAATATACTCAATGACATTAGAAGTGTTACTCCTAGAAGGAATAGTTTCCTGGACGTGATTTTTTGGTAATGTGATAAGCTTAAGTCAAGAATGAAACGATCAGATTTCCAAGAAATTTTATTAACATTAATTTGAAAAAAAATCAATAATGTGTTTGGCGACCCCGTAGCTGTAGACACTCGTGTACACGTCTAGGCATCGACAAAATAAGACGGTCGATGTCTGCTTGTGGCACCTCGTTCCAAGCAACTTGAACTTGGTGGATTAACTGTGCCAGAGTTTGTGGAGGATGGTTCAAATTGGTCAGTCTTCTCCCCATCATGTCCCACACATGTTCGATGAAATTTAAATCCGGTGAACGGGGTGGCCACGGCAAAACATTAACGCCAGCTTCTCGTAGAAAGTCCATAGTACGACGAGCAATATGTGGACGCGCGTTGTCTAGCTGAAAAAGGACGTGTGGACGGCCATCTAGATAAGGCAATAAAGTGGTTTGTAGGACGTCATCAACATAACGCGCAGCTGTCATACTGCAATGGTTTGGTGTAGAAGGTCGCATTGTCAGTATGCGAACATTATATCGCCGCATTCGAGCTTTTGGACTTGCTTCATACCGTCCACGATTAGTCCTTCCTTTGACTGCAGAACATCGTCGTCAACGTTTGGACTGGTGCAGAGAACGGCAGCATTGGGAAGCAGAATGGCATAATGTCGTATTCAGCGACGAATCGCGATTCTGTCTAGGCATGCATGATGGCCGTCAGAGGGTAAGACGCCGTCGTGGAGAGCGACGTGATATTGGATTTGCTGTTGAGAGGCATGTGCACAGGACTGTTGGAGTAATGGTTTGGGGGGCTATTGCATATGGAAGCCGATCACCTCTTCTGTTTATTCGGGGCAGTATGATAGCTGCGCGTTATGTTGATGACGTCCTACAAACCACTTTATTGCCTTATCTAGATGGCCGTCCACACGTCCTTTTTCAGCAAGACAACGCGCGTCCACATATTGCTCGTCGTACTATGGACTTTCTACGAGAAGCTGGCGTTAATGTTTTGCCGTGGCCACCCCGTTCACCGGATTTAAATCCCATCGAACATGTGTGGGACATAATGGGGAGAAGACTGACCAATTTGAACCATCCTCCACAAACTCTGGCACAGTTAATCCACCAAGTTCAAGTTGCTTGGAACGAGGTGCCACAAGCAGACATCGACCATCTTATTTTGTCGATGCCTAGACGTGTACAGGAGTGTCTACAGCTACGGGGTCGCCAAACACATTATTGATTTTTTTTCAAATTAATGTTAATAAAATTTCTTGGAAATCTGATCGTTTCATTCTTGACTTAAGCTTATCACATTACCAAAAAATCACGTCCAGGAAACTATTCCTTCTAGGTGTAACAATTCTAATGTCATTGAGTATAATATTGTAATTTTCAGTTTTTGCGATTGCAACGCGTATAGGAAAACGATTTCTTCATGAAAATAAAGCAGAACTAGCGGAGAAATACGCAAAAATTAATTGACGTCAGTTTAAAAAATATGCGTATATTTTGGATATGCATTGTAAGTACGCGTTGGCCATTATCGAATTCTGCAACCTGAAAAGGTGATTTCGTTCAAAATAAAAGGCGACACCATATTTGTCTATATCTGAAGTTATAAATCTATCACGAGTCAAGATTTGCACTCATAATCGTAATGAAAATAATATAGATCATAACTGTGATATTAATATTATATTACGCCCTCATATTGCGTTATATTAACAGAATAATGGCAATTTTACAAATTATATACATATAAGTGCATAAGTCATTATTTGGCACCAAATCAGAATAGGTCTAGGAAAATAGCTAGAAGAAGGTGCTATACTTGACAAGGTATAGTTAAAAATCCATGACTTGAAAGAATAGACGTCTGTATAAACTCCAGGAAACATATTTCCACAACCTATACCCCAAGCTACTATACCAATCTGCATTTTAGACTTTTTTAAAGTCAAAGCGGCTCCGGAATCGCCATGGCAGGCATCCTTTCCGCCCGTCTCATGTCCAGCACATAAAATATTTTCATTTACAAAGCGCACGTTATGGCCTCCAGCACGGTATATCTTTTCGCATTTTGAATTTGAAAATACAAATAGATCTACACAGTTAATGACTTCAGCAGCAATCATGTCTAGAAAAGATTCAAAACCCCATCCAGCTACTATGGCTTCTTCGTCCGTGTAGTCCATTTTAACTGCAATAAGTTTTATTATGGCAACGTTGCCACCTAAAATGAAAGGTTCCGAAATCTTTATTAGTCCTATATCAAAAGTATCACGGTTATGTTGGAATTTTTCATGCGCTATTAGCTTAACAGACGTTCTATTTTGCCCATTGGTGTCAGATAAATTAGTAATGCCCATACGCAGTGTTAAACGGTCATGGTCACCCACGAAGGATGGGTGCGGTGGATAATCTTCGAGGCAATGAGCCACTGTTAGTACCCAGAGTGGACTGATATAGGATCCAATACATATGTACTCATCTTCCCATATTGAGACAGTGTAAGGCACGTAAGATATTTTAACTGGGCTACCACCTATTATTTTCTCTTGTAATGCCTTAATAAGTTTAACCCATACATGCCTTACAGTGATAACTAGCAAAAAGACCATAATTTTTGACATTATAAATATGCGTATTTTTTTTATTATTGCTATTACAGATATGATTTCATATTCTGAAGTATACCTTCCATATTGTGGATAACTTCAGTTTTGTTATTAATTATACTGTTTTTTAATTACGCGGACCACTTTGTAAAGGCACATATACACCACAAAATGTATTTTGACACATGATATAACGTTTAATTTAAAATTGTCAATACTAACGGGTGGGCCATCTATCGGTTTAAATTTGAACCACCGGTTATTTCGAATCTGGCAATACTAATGTCATTCTATTCTGTCACAAAATTCAGTATATTTATCGATTTACGCTTGAGCAACGATGGGATTTATTGGAAGTTTGCTTCCAAAACAAAGACAATTGGTCGGAAATTGCACAAAAATGTCGTACAAAATTTGGTCGCAGAGAAGAACCAACAGTGCCCGGTATACGCAAGTTTATTGCTAAAGTTCGTGAAACTGGCTGCATTGTTGATGCGCCAAGACGTAAGCGTGCTCATACAGTACGTACACCCGAAAATATCGAAGCTGTGGCTGAGAGTGTGCGTGAGAATCCATCGACATCAACTCGTCATCGTTCTCAAGAATTGAAGATTTCACGCACCAGTTTACGTCGAATTTTGCGAAAAGATCTCGGTATGACGCCTTACAAAGTTCAATTGGTTCAAGAGTTGAAGCCGCATGACCATCCGCTTCGTTAGATGTCGATTTTGTCAAAAAATCATCTTTTCGGGTGAAGCTCATTTTCATCTTGGTGGGTACGTTAACAAGCAAAATTGTCGTATATGGGGCTCAGAAAACCCACACGTGGTCTTACAGAAGCCAATGCACCCACGACGAGTGACTGTTTGGTGCGGCTTGTGGAGCGGAGGCATCATTGGCCCATATTTCTTTGAAAATGAGGACGGCGCAATCATTACGGTCAATGAAGACACCTATCGCACCATGATAACCAATTTTTTTGTACCCGCTCTTCGTGGTATTGATGTGAACGATGTTTGGTTTCAACAGGATGGTGCAACTTGCCACACATCTCATACCACAATCGATTTATTGCGTCAAACGTTTGATAGCCGAAATGGTGATGTCAATTGGCCGCCAAGAAGCTGCGATTTGACACCGTTGGACTATTTTCTGTGGGGCGCCGTTAAAGACAAGTGTTATGCCGACAAACCAGAAACGATTGAGCATTTGAAGGCCAACATACGTGATGCCATTGCCGAGATACGACCCCATACACTCGAAAAAGTGCTCGAAAATTGGTCCGATCGAATGGGGTACTGTAAGGCGAGCCGCGGCTGCCATATGAATGAAATAATATTCCATCTCTAACCGGAACAGTTGTACTTCACAACAAAAAAATAAATTTGGCAAAATTTCAAACCGTTTTTGTTTTATTGCATTTTTAAATTTAAACTTTTAAATGGCCCACCCGTTAAAACGGAACATTGACAGAACAAAGAAAATTTTTTTAAATATGCTGTCACAACAACCTTATAAATGCAGTTTCAGTAGTGCAATTTAATTTGTAAAGAATGGTCAATGGAAATTTCATATTAAATTCAAACGTCAAAAAAAGTCATATGGAATTATCAAGTTAGAATTGGAAACGTCATAGAGTACTTACGATTATTTCCTAATGCTGATACTCCAAAAAAAATGTATATATGTACAGTACTTATTACATACAAATAATATGCCAAATATTTTCTATATCATTAATTTATGCATTTAAAATTAATCACTGATAGAATTGTCACTGCCACTAATTATGTCCTACAGATACATATAATGGTTCAATAATATTGCCAATTAAAGCAGATCTTATTCACTTATGCATGTTTATGTGAAGTAATGGTGCAAATTAAAATAAAATAAGCAAATTACCCGAACAAGCCGATAGATGGCAAACGTATAAAACACCTAAGGTGTTATTTTATTTTTGTAATTTTTTGTTTTTCTTTGTTGATTTGGTTATGTCTATTTCACGACAAAGGACAAGTAAAATTAATTTGTTATTTTTGTTTCTGTTCATATACTTTTGACTGTAATAATAACACAAGAGTGTAACAAATTACATATATATACTACAGTATTGTACAAATTAATGGAATCAAATACAATATAACTAAGAAAACCGTTTATTTGTCATATGATCACGATGAGATGGTATAAAATTATAAATTACTAGTAATTTAATAAGAGATATGCCCTCCTTTGGCTGCGATGACAGTCTCAACTCTTTTCGGCATGGAATCTATTAATTTTTGACAGTTTTCCTTTATTTTCTCGTCCCGAAACCACACCTGAATTACTGCTTCTATCAATTTTGTCTTCGTTGTACAGTCCATTTTATGTAACCTAGCCTTACAAATGGCCCACAGATTTTCAATTGGGTTTAAGTCTGGAGAATTGCCAGGTCAGTCAAGGAGAGTTATTCCTTTTCCCTTGAAATATTTGACCATAACCTTCAATTTGTGGCATGGAGCTGAGTCCTGTTGGAAAATTGCACCTCCGTTTGGCTCACATTTCTTTAGATCTTTTCCCAAATACTTATCCAGTAGCTCTTTATATTTCTGGCTGTTCATCATGCCTTCTATAGGCACCAGCGATCCAGTCCCCATGTACGAAAAACATCCCCAAAACATCTTCTTTACAGGATGTTTGACAGTCTGATCGATATGAGCTGCAGTGAGATTTCATCTCCACTTTTTCTCACGAATTTTTATCGCTGCCCCTGCACCAAAAAATGGGATTCGTCTGAGAACAATACCTTTCTCCAGTCTTCCTCATTCCATCCGGCATATTTCTTGGCCCAAATAAGCCTCTGCTTCATCATTCGTTGAGTGAGGAGTTGCTTCTTCTGTGGTCGAATGACTTTTCTTCCAGACTCTAAAAGTCTCCTACGAACTGTCGAGTCATGCACTTTCACTCCAGCGTCGTCTAAGTCTTTTTGTAGTTTAAAACTAGTTTTTCTTGGGTTCGGCTTGCTATTTCTGACCAAAAAAGTGTCATCCCGGGGCGTCATCTTCCTCTTTCTCCCACATTTTTCCGCTCGTTTCACTTCAACTATTCCGGTATTCGTTTTTTGCTTTAGGATCTTGCTTACTGCGCCTTGACTAACACCACATTCCTGAGCAATTGTCACAATGTTCTCACGTTTTCTGGGCGTGATATCCATATCGCGAACAACCGGTAAAAGCACAATATAAATCAAATTTTGAACTTTGAAAGAGTATAAGTGAACAAACTCTCTGAAACGCACTGAATAACTGTGTAATGTGTTCCCAATGATATAGGTTATGTTTTTTGACATAAAACTACTGTCAGAACTGACCTAACAATGATGCCACATGCAGAAAACTAAAAAATAGTCATGATTCCCTTAATTTGCACAATACTGTATATGTACTTGCGTTCGAACGAAGGTTCTCGAGGTTGTGAGTATTAGTAATACTAAATTCTCGGTCTCTCCGCGATTTTGGGCAAAAGTTCTCGAAAAAATCGGCGTCTCCACGTTTCGATGACATCTCAATCATCTTTTTCAGGAGTTGTTTCGTAGAAGCGTCAACTTGAAACTAGTTATGTTGTCTTTTTATGTGTATTTAGTGATGTATGAAGTGCTGGTTTAACTTTATTTATTGACATGTTATTGTGTTTTTATTAAAATGTGCATTATATACTTCCTTATCAGACAAAAAATGGTAATAAGATGTTTCAAAATATAAAAATAAATTTAAAACAAGATCAGTCAAGGTTTAAACCTAATCTACTCATCATTCGTTTATTGCAGAGACCTTCTGTGGAGTCGTGATTTTGTAATTTTTCATTGTGATACGCCACGCCTCGTAAAAGTTTGATAACTCCTTAGAACCTGTTAGAGTGTGGATTGGATGTGTTACTACATCCACCATACTCGCTAGATCGGGTAGTCTCTAATTATCACTTGTTTCGGTTTTTAGAGAATTTTTACATGGAAAAACATTTAATTCTAATGAAAACGTCAAGAATCACTTGGTTAAATGTTTTGTAAGTAAATTAGAAGTTTTACGAGTGCAGAATCATGCTACTAGCAGCTGACAAAATGTATTGAACTGCCTTGATCAATATGTAATTGAATAAAATATTTATATACTAGAAAAATTTTGCTGTTAAATAAAAGAAAGCGATATTACTTTCTGAACAACCCAGTTGATGTATTTTTAAGTTCATGAAGAGATTTATATAGCAACTTTTTTAATGCACTGGGTACAATGAATTTTCATGCTGGCAATCTCGTTTTGATTATTGTGGTATGATCTGTCCTATATTTCATTACGTGAATTATCGACATCACCAACTGCAGTGTTATAAAATAGCTCTATAGCTTTTTTAAATAAAATTTATTCATTGTGTTGATATATTTTTGTGAATATTTAATTCTAAATAATATAATAATTTCAAATAAATCTATAATTTAAAATCTATGTTTAAAAAATTGTTCCTAGAAAAAAAAATAAAAAAAACTCTAAACAATAAAATAATAAATAAAAAAGATAGGTTGAACAAGCAATTTTCAATTGTAAATGCGTCAGACCACTCTTCAAACAAATGACATTAAACTTCCAACAAAAAGCGTCGTACTAAAATGCGGGCTTAGACGAACGAATCGCTGTCAAAAGAAGTTCGACTGGAAAGTGTATGGGAGAAATAGGAGATAAAGGAAAGACGAAGAAACGGGAAAAAGTTCGTTCCACAATCGACAGGCAAAAAAGGATGGAAGACGTCGTTAGTTAACTTTTGACAAGTGCAGGTCTTCGAAACGGCATCGCCATCGAGTTGGCCACGAAAAAGAAGTCCGCTTGTCAAAACTGCGCGTCCGTCTTGGCAAAAAAAAAGTAGACGAAATGACGAAATGAAAATGGAAAAATAAGGGATCACGTTTATTGATGATGGAGTAGTTTCACAAAGTATTTTTTTTCAAATATACGAACTTTCATTTGTCCTTTTAAAATGTACAACAGTATTATGTATTTATTAACGATTAGATTAACACTATAATGAAATATCACATTTTTATAGTGTTTGAATACAAACGCGCCTCGTTGCTTCATCCTGTTTAAAATAATATGTATCATTTATTTCAATATGAAAATATGTAATATATGCAAGGTATATTTAAAAAATATAATCATTGACTCCATTTTGTGCTTAAATAAAAATAAAATTCTTGATAATACACAAACCTGTAATTAGATAGGAAATTTTCTATTTAAATAAAAGAAAACAGGCTTCACTTCTGGTTACAAGGAACGTAAGACGGTACCGATTAAATAATAATAACAATAATAATAATAATTTAATAGCAATTCTTTACGGAAGCGGGAAAGCAATTAACATTATTTTTATTTTTGTCTTCTACAAATGAGTTTTTCTTGGATTTCTTTCACCTGGCAACTGTCATTCTGAGCTTTGACATTTGGTTTCTGGATTATGTTGAAAACACCACTTCTCATTACCAGTTCAACTGAATCTAAGAAATTTTCTTCTCTTCGAGTTTCTCTAATGATGTCTTACAGTAATAATTCTTTATAGAATTGCAAAAAGCTATTAGTATTGTTTTTATTTTTGTCTTCTGTACATGATGTTCTTTTGGATTTCCTTCACCTTGTGACTGCCATTCTAAGATTTGACGTCTGGTTTCTGGATTGTTTTGAAAACACCACCTCTCAACACCAGTTACAATTGTTTCTAAGAAATTCCTCTCTTCGAGTTTCTCTAATGATGTTTTTGTAATTCCTAATTCGGTACAACTTTAGGTTGCCCAATAATAAATGTGAAATGCATTTTGAATTTTGATTCTGAATGCCAAGTTTTTCTTCTTAAAATGTAATGGATTTGTCTTTCGTATTACAAGTTTCATTTCCATAAATCTCACTGAAGATTTTTCTAGAAATCTACATCTCTGTTAGCGTATTGAAAACGTTGCTTAAAAGCATAATTGTTTATTTACAATTTATTACCTGCTAAGTACGCTTGCTCTTCTTCGTGCCACTGACCGAACGTATAAAATTAGATCTATTATGGTTCTCATGTCTCCTTAAAATATCTTCGCTTCTTTGCATTTCCATGTTGAAGTCGGCATTGATAATGGTTCTCTTTGCTTTTATGCCATCTTGCCCTTGTTTCATCAAATTTTACACTGTAATCCTAGAAATCTCAGATCCAATCCCCTAATCCTAGATCATCTAGCTGGTCAGGTCACCTCGTCAGATATTAGATACCCTTCTTCTATAACGTTGACCCTTTCAGCTTTTTGTATCTTTATCTGTGTAGAATACTGTAGTTCATCTTTGCCTTCTTTGTTTGGCTCATTTAAATGTTTTCTTCTTCATTTTTTTTTGTGCTTCCGAGCAGCAAGGGAAGAAATAGTCCTGATTGCAGCCTCGTTTGACCAGGTAATGCCAAATATAAAGGAGTGTCCAGAAGAAGGCTAACTATCGCATTTTCTTGCGACTATGCGCTATCTTACCTTAGTTTGGATTTAGCTCGGGTTCCTTAGGAGCGTCATCTTCCATATTCACATACTAGCTGTGTGCACTTGAGATGATGCGGATATATTAAACAAATGTTGAATTACTGTAGAAGAACGAGGAAGAAGATTGCATAGATGTAACTCAGTTACAAAATAGAGGAATGTAGACTCAGGAAAAGGTGGAAAACGGTGGTTTTGACGGATTTACAAGTGACAGTCATTGAAAATTGTAATGGTAAGGCAAAGAACCGGAAAATATGAGAAATATATTACAATATATATGTACAAGGCAATTAATAAGTGTGGTAGACACAATGGTATTATTACATTTTGCACAAATGAGTTGAGCGTAACAATACTATATGGTGAAAATGATAAAATGCCTCTTCTAAACACTATGTCAAAGCTTTTGTATATAAATGGATCTTCGTATTTACGTAGAGTTGTAGAGGAATCGTAACAGAATCGGTATTTATATTGCTTTTGCTATGAACATATTCTCGTCATATTTATACATTAAGCCAAGATAATATATTATGTAGGTACAGTGTGTGCTTCACTTCCGGAATATATGGCAATATAAATTTCAAGTCGAGGTATACACACATATACTACAAACGCGTACGTATATATATCTCCATACGATACGTTTGCGACTTGTGTAAATAAATTCTCATTTGATTGCGGTATTCATTAAAATGCGTTTGATTTAGCAGCACCGCAGAGTATTTCCAAACACCGCCTGCCAGTTGTTTACATTGATGCTAAAAATAGATTGCAACGTGAATGTGTACTGTTTTACGCGGAAAAAATTTAAACACTTTGGAAGAGAAGAAGATAAAAAAATATACACAGGTTCGCCGCCATGGGAAACATTTTCGTTTCTTTGAAAACGCCTATGTAACGAGATGAGACAGTGATGGGGAATGAAGATGCCAACAAACGTCAAAACAATTGCATTAATTTTTCTCACAAAAGTAAACATTGAGTCGGAATATATGCGATATCTCTAAGGGAATGTGTTAATTAGTATGTGATTAATACCTATTTCATTTGTATTTATTTATTTAATTTTAATTTTTGAATGATAAGAGTAGTATTAGTAAAAGACAAATTGTAATGATATACGAAGAGCAGCCGTCAAAAGATTGTACATAAACATGAATTACACAGGCCAACCATGAAAAAACTTTTTTTTATAAATTTGGCCCCCCTTTATGTTTTTTGACGTGCTGAATCCGAAAATGAACTTTAAAATACCACAGGACGTATGTAAAGTTTCCTCGCATGTTTACTTTACGTTATTTATGCATTGTAAACGTATAATAATACCTTGACCTCTACACCTAATTAGTAGTACGAGGGTAGTTTGACAAGTAGTGAGAATGGAAAAGAAAAGCGAATTTTTTAAATACAAAATAATTTTTATTTTTCAATATATTGGTGCTCCAATGCCCTTATGCCATCTCTAAAATGCGATTCCGGAAGGCTTGCAAAATACTCATTTACGAAGATGATAAGCTCGTTGTTAGACGAAAACTCCTTTCCACCTAGTGCCGTTTTCAATTTTGGAAAAATCCGGCGAATAAGACGCATGCGGTACTAATTGGAAATGCAACTCGTGGATTTTGGACATCGCAACTGTGCTAGTATGCGAGGGAGCGTTGTCTTGATGAAACAGAATCTTTTTCTTTGCCATTCCTGGCCATTTAGCACGAATCTCAACATTTAATTTTTGCAGAAGTTCTGCATAATATTGTCCGTTTATTGTGGCACCTTTCTGAAGGTAATCAATGAGCAAAATGCCCTTTGAATCCCAAAAAGTTGATGCCATTACCTTGTTTGCCGATAAAGTGGTTTTCGCTTTCTTTGGAGGTGCAGAACCACGTTCTAACCATTGTTTCGACTGTTGTTTAGTTTCGGGTGTACTGTAGTGTATCCAAGTTTCATCGCAAGTAACAAATCGCTTACAAAAATCAACCGGATTCCGCTTATAAAGGTCCAAACACTTTTGATCAGTCGTCTTGCCGAAAGCTTGGAAAGACCCAATTCTTTCGTTAAAATGTGGTGTACGCGTTCTGTTGAAATGTTTACCATGTTTGCTATCTCTCCCACTTTGAGTCGTCGATCTTGCGTAATAATATTATGGATTTTTATAACCATTTCCTTAGAAGTCTCGATTTAGGGTGCTCCAGAGCGCGTTTCATCAACACAGCTTGTTCTACCACGTTTAAATTCATTTACCCATCTACTTATTGTGGCGGATGATGAAGCAGATTCACCTAATGTTTCCCGTAACTCATCTTTTATTTCGGTAGCTTTCATACCCTTAATTACGAAGTATTTAATCACCGCACGATACTCTGCATTTCTATTTTAACAAAACGACGTGGTGTTTCTTTTTCAATCAGCTGTCAAAAATAAACTAATCAACCGATTTATCTAAATATCGGAATGTAAACATATAAATAGGCAACCTAAATTACAGTGTATTTGTTTTACCAATCAGAGCGCCACCTATCTGTCATTCTCACTACTTGTCAAACTATCCTCGTAAATGCTCAAAGTGCACTTTTGAGTACCTGCGTGACTAATACAAAGAAAATCATGAAGGCATATACTTTCTAATCTGTAGGTGCATTTTTTGCACTCACATTTAAATTTTTTCCCTGAAAATCTTGGAGCTGTAAGTGAGGAGCAAGGGGAGCGTTTCCAGATATAAAGGAGATGGAGAAACGGTGTCAGGATCGTTGGAATGTCAATATGATGGGAGATTTCTGTTGGACCCTTCTACGAGCAACTCCAGAAGCATCACATAAAAGGAAAAGCTACACTCGAACTTCTACCGTGAAGAGGTTGAGGAAATACAAAACTTTAATAAGTAAAAAACTGTTCATATTCAAACTTACACTACCATTGTAATAATAAAATTAAATTATTCAATTATACTCTGATAATAAATTACGCACCTTTAAATCTTAACTATATGTTTTGATACTATCATACCCAACAAAAGATAAAGATTGCGAAAAATTGGTACATGGTAGAAAAAACTGATTGAAAATTTGGATTCAACATACCAAAATACATAAGAAATAGGTTGAACTTTGAAAACAGTTTTTAAAAAATATTTATTGGTTGGCCTGTGTTATTAACTGCGAGGCTGCCCTAAACGAGCGAGTTCTGAACAGGGAGCTGTAGTAGTTTTAATTTGCATAATTTTACGAAATATTTTTCATTACATTCTATGCATTTGCCCATACTTCGAAGCCAGTCATCAAACTAACTCTTCTACGTTTTATTCAAATAGCTGAGCACACTCGATATCTCACACTCCAAGAACATCCTCCCTTTCAGTTTATTCATATGAGGAAGCAGCGCAAAGTCGCATGGTGCGATATCTGAGCTGAAGATGTGGATGTTCCACCACTCTTAGTATGGTTCTTGCTAAATACTAGGTGTGTACGTTAGAGCAATGGACAGAGCTGTCATGGTAAAAAAAACTAGTAGCCTAGACGAATGTTGCCGTACCACTTTGCGGTGTGTTTTCAGCACCACGCGATTCATAAGTTTTTCATAGCAAAGAAAGCGGTCATCGTTTTCTTAACGCATCCATATTTTCATATACAAGCGTATGTACTTTCATCTTCAAAATAGATCATATTAATAAAGCTACATTTCGTCACCTATAAAGATGCTATTAATATGAGGTAATGTTCCATTTTTTAAAATTTTCGAGCATTTTGCATACCATAAAACGCGTCGTACTATTTACTAGTCAGTTAAAGTATGGTGTATCTAAAGAAAGCAAACCCTCCTCACCAGGAGATGTTTGTAACAAACAATGTGAATTAACGATGCATGAATGTCCAGACATTCATCAGCAAACCTTCCTCACTGGAAGATATTTGTGCGAAATGATGCGAATTAACATTGACATTTATCTACTTTACTATACACTTGCTTGATTATCGGACTCAGATATCTTCCCTTCCTAACAGCATCAATGTTCTCCTCAGCAACGGATGAGGCGAGGCTTCCCAATCTCGAAGCATCTTCCAAGAAAAAAATTCTCATTCAGGAATTTACTCCCTTTGAATATGGTCTTACTATGTAGACCTATATGGAAACTATCAACAGGTGTTGAATTTAATAGAACTAACTTGAAGTTAAATAATTTTAGCCATATAGTGCGTTGAAAATAATGAGCAAAATCCTGACGATACAAAAGATTGCGGCTTATCAAAACAAGCTTGTTTTGATTTACTATAAAACCTTGTTAACTTTTAAAATTATTTTCTTAAAAATGTCAGAACTTCTGGACATGGCATGCTAATAGCGAAAGGTACTTGGGCAAGGTGAAAAGTTCTCGGCCTGACACAGAGATGGCGTTACAATTAACAGAAATTTATGTTTCCTGCGTGGATGCATGTGACTTTAGTTCATATGAAAACTTTCAACTTGTTCTCTCAAGTAGTTTGTTTGCAAGAATTTTTGTAGTAGACGGCGTGCGTGTTATTTTTTTAAATGGATAAACTTGAATATCGTACTGTTATAAAATTCTTTGTTTTGGATGGTTTAACCCCTATGGAAATTCATCCGAAGTTGACAAAAGTGTACGGGGACTCTGCTCCTTCGATGTCAACCGTTAAAAAGCGGGCAGCTGAATTTAAACGTGGTCGTACGTCCCTCGAAGATGATCCACGTGAAGGACGGCCAAAAACCGCAACCACACCAGAAACCATCGAAAAAGTACATGATATTGTGTTGGACGATAGGCGAGTGAAAGTGAGTGAGATAGCTGAGGCTATGGGGATATCAGAAGAAAGGGTGCGAAACATTTTGCACAAAGAATTAGAGATGAGAAAACTCTGCGCAAGATGGGTGCCGCATTTGCTGAATGTCGATCAAAAGCAAATGCGCAAACGATTTTCGGAGCATTCCCTGGACCGATTTAACAAGAATCTGACCGATTTGTCACCATAGATGAGACATGGGTCCACCATTACACGCCAGAAACGAAACAGCAGTGGAAGCAGTGGGTGGAAGCCGGTGGTTCAGCGCCAAAGAAAGCGAAGTCGATCGCATCTGCCGGAAAAGTCATGGCCAGCGTGTTTTGGGATGCAAAAGGAATCTTGTTAATTGATTACCTTGAAAAAGGCAGAACAATTACAGGCGCATATTACTCTAACCTTCTTGAGCAGCTGGATGCCAAAATTCGCGAGAAGAGGCCTGGTTTGAAGAAGAGAAAAATCATTTTTCAGTAGGACAACGCACCCGCACACAAGGGTGCGTTGACAATGGGAAAATTGCGGAATTTGGGGTACGATTTGCTCGACCATCCTCTCTATTCTCCTGATTTGGCACCCTCAGACTTCCATATATTCCCAAATTTGAAAAATTTGTTTCTGGAAAGCGATTCACATCCAACGAAGAAGTTGAAAGGACCGTAGAAGAATATTTTGACAGCCTTCCAGACTCTCACTTCCGGGAAGGAATATTGATGTTAGAAAAACGCTGGACCAAGTGTGTTGAATTCAAGGGAGATTATGTAGAAAAATAAAATCATTTAAATTTAAATCGCAGTCTTTCATTGTCAGGTCGAGAACTTTTCACCTTGCCCACGTAGATAACGAATTGATTCTTGACAATTATAAGGCTAATTTAAATTGTGAAATTCTACAAAATTAGCTGGAATTTTAATTATATTGGCTCAAACTTATTGCGGCTATATTATATCAGATAAGTGTAATAAATTTGATAAATAAAGTTTGTACTTAACTATTTGTCAGCTAACAGTTGTGTCGATTTCCAATTGCTTCTTTACAATACAATACAATAGTTTAAAAATTCCACATTTTGAAAATAGAATGCTGTATTATTTTTATTTATATTCCTTGCATAAAAAACTCTTATTTTTAGTTATTCGATTATTATGTTACTGCCTACTGTACAAATTTTTTTGCACACGAATGGGTAATTTTTTTGTTTCATTTTGTTTCATAAATTGGATACATAACCCTATAAAGTCTAAACAAAAATGTAAAAAATCTTTTACCACATTAATATTGGTATTCTACTAGATAAGTACTTAGATAATTAAGTTATCATCTTCAGTAATAATTAATAAAGTTTATTTTATTACTCGCTTAAGCTGTACAATACATTTTCAGAAATTCCGGTGGTCGAACATAATTTTAATTATTCGTTCGCATTTTACTATTTCCACAGTTTCTTTTAAATAAATAACAGTAAAAATATGGTTTCTCTTTGAAATAAAAAGCGAATTCATTTTAGCTTTTACCAAAAACGGCACCGGGGGCACAGGAATAAAACTCGAAAGTCAGTTAAATCATCTAAAAGTTTGATAACTCAAGCACAACAACACTAAAGAAATGAAGAAAAAGTGCATTCATCATAAAATTTGGTCCATTAATTTTAGAAACTTCAGCCGGTTCTCGAGAAACACGGCAAAACTACAATGTTTAGTAGCTGTCTAGTATAAAGCTCCGGTGCTCGCTCTCTTATCGGACAGTTCATTACAGATACAATTACCTTCATTTTGTTCGCCTTCCTCAAAAGACCCGGTGTAATAAAGTTAAGCTTCGAATAAAAGATGATTTAATAGTTTGGTTGAGAAATATTTTAATGCTATTACGGAACAATAAATTCCTGTTTTGTTTTGTAGAAAAGATTATGTTGTGTTCGTAAAAATTTATTTTATTAGGTATACTTTGTTTTTTAAAATTTCTTGACATATTTACAGTGCACTTAATTCATTCACACGTCTAGATATTCGTTTCGAAATAAGTGTGTTCTGAAATTTATAAACCAGCAAGAGAATTTAGCTGGGAGAACGTGGAGCTTACTTTGAAAATAATTCGAATATTGTGTCTACTTCTGAGAAAACAGATGTTATATACCATTTTGTTTAATAAATTTTCTTTTCATTAAAGAAAAATCTGCACATCGTTCACATATTGAAAATACTAATTCTAAAATGAATGATCTAGAATTAAGATATTATGTATATATACATATATTATTATAAATTAGATGATGAATAAACGCAAAATATTATACGAATGAAGAAGTGTATTTAAAATGCTTTCTTTAAGTTGAAATAAATAAAATGTAATGTGATACGCACTTGTATTCGCCTTACTTATCTTTATGTATAAGAATGATTATCTACAAGCTTATACACAGTCAGTCGCGGAGTAAACCGAACTTTTAAATAAAAACAAAAGCTTACTACTTTGGCAAAATTAATGTATTTTATTCAAAGTAGTCGCCTTCGGCTTCAATATAACATTTTGCACGGTCAATTAACATATCGAACGAGCTTCAAAGTTCATCTTTACAGATGTCCTTCAAGATCGCTGTCGACGCTTTTTTAATATCTTCGACGTCGGCATGACGCTGTCCTTTCATCGACAAATGTAGTTTGGAGAATAGATAGAAATCACAAGGCGGCAAATCCAGTGAATACGGTGAATGGTTAAAATGCCATTTGTAGTTAGAAAATCAGTTATAACGAGCGATGAGATGGTGCATAACCATGTAACAAAGCCAGCTATCATTTGCACAATATTGAAGGTGTACACGGCGAATACGCGCCAAAAGACACTTCATAATACCAAGACAATATACAGCATTGACTGTTTGACTAGTTGGTACAAACTCTTTGTACACTATGCCTTTCGAATCATAAAAACAAATCAATATTGTCTTCACTTTTGACTTCTCCGAGCGGTTTTTGTTCGCTTAGATACTTGCATTCAGAGCGTTGACGCTCGGTCTCTGGATCATTTTTGAGTCTTTAATCAAATCTGTACAATGCTGAACTCAATTAGCTTGTATGGTACAAACCTTGCACAAATCTATCTCAGTTCCAAATGCTGTGTCAAAATGCTATGGATGGAATTTTTGGAAATATTTAATTACATTACTACGTATCGCAATGAGGATTTCGGCTCATTTATGATAAATTTACGCACAAGTTCGATGTTACTTGCCGTAACCACAAATTTTTTTGCACCAAGATGTTCGTCGTCATTTATGTCATGCATCATCACACACTTGTTTCATCAAATTAAACGTTTTAGTAAACGATTTACCGGGTTTAAAACAGACCTTGATATTTGCTTTTTGTTCAAAATTCATTTTTCGATCAATGTTAATTACACACTGTTACCTTATGCGCAATTTCTTTGCTTCTAATGATTCAAATACCATGATATTTTGACATAACATTGGTGAAGGATCTACCTTACCGACGCATACTTTTTTTAATAGATAGCACCACTAAGAATTACTATTTTAAAAAAGTTCGGTTTTTTCTGCGATAGACTAATGTATATTTATATTACCATAACATACTTCAAATCTTCATGTATATTAAGAGAAAACAATATGAGTGTCTCCAGGGCATTGGGTACGGCTAAAACTCGGTGTGTGTGTGATGATAATTCACATGCGAATTCAACAATTAAATCCTTCTCTCTATTCACTTATGTATACCAAATTTCTTTGTAAAAGTATTATAACATATGAATTAAATTCAAATCAAGATATTTTAATAGCAATTAATTGAATATATGTATATTATTTTAAACTGATAATATAAAAGTAATGAGATAAGTGTCTGATTTTTATCTTTTAAGAATTCAAAATCTATGTAAATTTTTCTTTTACTGTATATCCAATCAAAATCATTAATAACAGTAATATATTGACGATAACTGAACAAAAGAAAGTTAAATAACGAGTTTACATAAAAAAATAATTTAAATTTGAATTTGTTACTTTCTTCAATAATTATCATAGATTATAGATATTTAAAAAACCTGTACTGATTTCAATCTCTAATAAAATTCTTTAATTATAGGCCTTTGATGTAACTAAATCGTCTTATATATTAAATAAGAAATCTATGAAATTAATTTCTTTAACGATTAACCTACAAACATAATGGGCCACGGTATAAACTTGTGCCATAATATGAATTCAATTTTTGATCGTTGTGAGAAGTGTTAAATCTTATTTCTGTAGTATTAGTTGCCAAGAATTATTATTTGCTTGTAAAAAGTTTAATACGGTATATGTATGAATAGACATATGTATGTGTAGGTATAAATGTACTTATCGTGTAATGTATTTGTTGTCCTGTAAAATGAATTTTCTGTTGGATAAATAAAGATATTATTAAAATGAAAGTTTTTTACACGAAAAATAACATTTAACTAAAGAAGGATATTATTAATCTAAGTACATAACTTCTCTAAGAATAGAATTCGTCTTGTCCTTGCCTTTATACATATTCATACAGTTTACTTTTCATATTCCCATGTATCGCTTCTCAGGGTAATTCTTATGTAAATTTTGCAACAAACTTCATATATCATCCATTTGGCATAGATACATACGAGAGTAGTTTGACAAGTAGTGAGAATGGAAAAGAAAAACGAACTCTTAAATACAAAATAATTTTTATTTTTCAATATATTCTCCTAAAAGAGCAATACATACAAAAATTTCTTTCCACCTAGTGCCGTTTTCAATTTTGGAAAAAGGTGGAAGGCGGAGGTGGCTAGATCCGGCGAATAAGGCGCATGCGGTTCTAATTGAAAATGCAACTCGTGGATTTTGGACATCGCAACTGTGCTGGTATGCGAGGGAGCGTTGTCTTGGTTAAACGGAATCTTTTGCTTTGCCATTCCTGGCCGTTTAGCATGAATCTCAACATATAATTTTTGTAGAAGTTCTGTATAATATTGTCCGTTTATTGTGGCACCTTTCTAAAGGTAATCAATGAGCAAAATGCCCTTTGAATCCCAAAAAATTGATGCCATCACCTGGTTTGCCGATAAAGTGGTTTTCGCTTTCTTTGGAGGTGCAAAATCACGTTTTAACCATTGTTTCGACTGTTGTTTAGTTTCGGGTGTACTGTAGTGTATCCGAGTTTCATCGCAAGTAACAAATCGCTTACAAAAATCAAACGGATTCCGCTTATAAAGGTCCAAACACTTGATCAGTCGTAAGCAATCGCGGCACCCATCTTGCCGAAAGCTTGGAAAGGTCCAATCCTTTCGTTAAAATGTGGTGTACGCATTCTATTGAAATGTTTACCATGTCTTCTATCTCTCTCACTTTGAGTCGTCGATCTTGCGTAATAATATTATGGATTTCTATAATCATTTCCTTAGAAGTCACGATTTTGGGTGCTCCAGAGCGCGCTTCATCAACACAGCTTGTTCTACCACGTTTAAATTCATTTACCCATCTACTTATTGTGGCGGATGATGGAGCAGATTCACCTAATGTTTCTCGTAACTCATCTTTTATTTCGGTAGCTTTCATACCCTTAATTATGAAGTATTTAATCACCGCACGATACTCTGCTTTTTCCATTTTAACAAAACGACGTGTTGCTTCTTTTTCAATGAGCTGTCAAAAATAAACTAACCAACCGATTTATCTAAATATCGGAATGTAAACATACAAATAGGCAACCTAAATTACAGTGCATTTGTTTTACCAATTAGAGCGCCACCTATGTGTCATTCTCACTACTTGTCTAACTATCCTCGTATATATGTATGTAACTTACGCAACATATACTTAATTGTTTTTAATACTTTACCAATATTATAGTTTTTGCATTTATACTGTTTTTCCGATATTAGTTCAGGATATTTTATCACTTATAATCATATTTTATTATTACGAAGTTAAAATATTGACTAAGGTATGTATTAAAATTAACATAACCTTTTACTCTTAAATTATACATGTTCACATGTATTATACATGTTCACATGTATTTTTAGGCAAATTTTTTATATGTACCTTGGGCAATTACTATGGAGCGAATGAATCCATTTTCGACTTTAGTTGTATTGCATGGAAACAAAACAGTACATAAATACATATTTTTCTATAAACATATGTCAAAATTTAATAAAAAAATATTATTAATTCACAAATACAGTGGTACCTCGAGATACGAGTGCCCTAACATACGAGTTATTTGAGATACCAGCTGTCGAGCAAGTGAAGTTTTGTTTTGAAATACGAGCGATGTTTGAGATACGAGGAACGGCCTACGTATTACCCCAGTGTGCTTGTTTACCTCGCTGTCGAAGCACCTTCGCTAAGTTTTTCCAGAGCTTCGCGCTTTTTGTGCATTTACATACTTTATCACATTTCTCTCTATAACCATGGGTCCGAAGAAAGTGAGTGGAAAGGTCACTGCTCAGAAGAAGATGATGTCTCTTGAGTTAAAGCGTGAAATCATAGAAAAAAAATGAACAAGATGTGCGAGTAGCTAACTTGGCGAGGCAGTACGGGCGTAGTACTTCAACCATATGCACTGTGCTTAAACAGAAGGAGTCCATAAAGGGTATAACGCCAGCTAAGGGCGTTACAATAATTTCTAAGCTCCGGAGCTCTCTCCATGAAAAGATGGAGAAACTGCTGATGGTTTGGGTGACGGAAAAGCAGCTTAAAGGCGATACCTTAACACAGGGTATCATATGCGAGAAGGCACGAGCGATTTACGGTGATTTGCTGAATCAGATCCCGCGCACTTCCACGGACGAAGCATCGGAAGACTCGTTTAAAGCCAGTCGAGGCTGGTTTGACAACTTTAGGAAAAGGACCGGCATCCACTCCGTTATCAGGTATGGTGAGGCAGCAAGTTCGGATGTGAAGGTAGCTGAGGATTATCTCAAAACTTTTTTCGAACTGATAGAAGCCAATGGATACATCCCGCAGCAAGTCTTCAACTGTGACGAAACAGGGCTTTTCTGGAAGAAGATGCCGAATAGGACTTACATAACGGCAGAGGAGAAGATAATGCCAGGCCACAAACCCATGAAGGATAGATTAACTCTCGCACTGCCAATGCGAGTGGCGACTCCAAGATAAAGCCTCTGCTTGTATACGATTCGGAAAACCCCTTTGCTTTACATTCTCTTTTATTATGTTTTTATACAATATTTGTCATTTATAAATACATTTTTCTTATTCAAAAACACGTAACATAAACAACTAGGGGTAGTATTCTTGGGGCTGGTACGGATTAATGGCATTTCCATTAATTTCAATGGGGAAAATTGCTTTGAGATACGAGCAAATTGACATTCGAGCAAGGTTACGAATTAAACTCGTATCTCGAGGTATCACTGTATAAGCACAATTCTTTACAAGAACTATTTAGAATTACATTATGGAACTTATATTCACATGAAAAACATCTTTAAAAATCTTTTAAAATTAAAGTTTTAGCTATGTTGAATTCGTGTGTGTTTAATTTGAATAAAGATTGTCACCCTCTCTCGACAAAGCAAGAACGTTCTAGAACAAAGTTCCCAGAGCATGTATAGACAGACACTTGCTACCTCGGCGATTTGCCGAATAAATGATTGTTGAAAGGAATCATTCATATGTTAATAACACCCTGTCTACTACGTATGTTTCAGAGATTCATCGTCAGGTAGACATGTGCTATTAACGAACCATTCCTTCGTAGAGTTTATCGTATCATTTCGATATAGAAAAATAATGAATAAACGTTGCCTCCCTCTCTCGTCCAACACAATAATGTTTGCTTTGTTGTTGTGCCTTTTTTAACAATGACAAATTTCGTTAAAACTAATCTATTCTCATAACGATATCTTTTTCCAATTATTCTGATGCTTTCTTTCAAAACTTATACATAATTATTACAATGCTAACTAGTCTTACCGATACCCTTTATGATATCCCTTTATCTGACTCGAATCAGCATATTGTTAGAATGTATATAAACCGATTCTTCCTATACATAAATATGTCTTGTGCTATGTATTCTAATACATACGAATCAACTAGAAAAAAAAGACCGACCGCCTATTGATATCGTTCTAAGAAAGAAATAAAATGTAATTGATAAGTGCAATTTTAAATATTTAATTTAGAATTTTAAAAAATAATTTTCAATTGCAGAATTGTGATAAAAAATAATAAATAGCGGCGGAAGTAAAGATACAGAGAAAGAGAGAGGAGAGTAGGACAAACAGATAATAATTATAAGTTTTCGCGAAGTTTTAAAAAGAACGCATTAGCTTTTGTGATCCGAGAACTCTGAATCGCGAAAAAGTTGAACTCCCATTAAGGTTGTTTTTTTTTTTCGGTTTTCGACGACGATGACGACGACGACGACGATGACTTTATTAAAACACCACCCTTAGCAACGTGTTCCAGTACATTTCCGTGCACTTCTCTCAAACAATTAAAAGCAGCGGTAGTCAGACGATGCAGATTACCGAAACTAATGGACAAGAAATTTATTCGTAGTTTCCAAAAGCGATTTCGATTTACGGTATAGAGGATTGTTGTTTAAAATCGCAGGCAATAAAGTTTATATATTGGCGGAAAGCGTGCCAGATACCAATAAACTGGAAACAATTTAGATAAATATATATGTATATCTAAAAGTATATTTGTGCGAGATGTTGGAAATTACGACCTGTTCTTTATATAGATCCAAAATTACGTTAAAAATTACTATTTAATGACAGTGCGCATATATGTATGCTCATAAGCTTAATCATATCTACCTAAACGCTGTAGTATTATATATATATATATATATATATATATATATATATATATATATACATATATATAAAATAAGAACATATCAAAGAATGCTACATGCTATATTAACAAACATAATAGATAATTGATAAGAAAAATTCAACTCCAATATATATATAATATGACATGATTTGACAGAAAGTGAGATACGAACTGAAACAAATGAAAAATTCCTCTTTAACGATGTAGTATTATAATGCCATTTTTGTAATAATCTTTCTCAAAATACCCAAATATTGTTTTGTTGCTGTAATAAGTACTTTATCTGACCGAAATTTCTTTATAGCAAAGAAAAGAGTTTTGGGAATAACTGATAGTCATTTAAGGCTAGAACTGACAAACAGCGAAGCTGGAAGCCAATTTTTTGTACAATTTGATTGACGATTGAGAAGATTTAAAGTGTTTCATTTTATATAGTGAACTAGACTTCTTTTATGGTACTACAAGACGTATGTACGTGGGTCTTTTAAGTTTTGCATATGAAACAGTGGATAGCTTTTGGAGGCTTTATTGTTTTCCGAAGTATTCTTCACGAATATTAATGCACTCTTGCATGCGTTCGAACAACTTTGGAAGCAGTTGTTCCACTCGCTTATGGGTACAGTCAAAATTGCGTTCTTGAAGGCATCAACTGCTCTTTCTGATGACTGGAACCTTTGATCACGCAGTCCATTCTTGATTTTCGGAGACGTATAAAGAAATCGCACGGATTGTATGGAGGATGGTCCAACAATTCGACGTTTTATTTCGTTAAAAATTGTCTTGCGTGCTGTGTGCGAACTTGCATTACCTTGGTGGAGGATGATTCGTCGTTCGTGGTTGGCTTTTCGAAGCTCGGCGATGACTTACGGCGAACAAATAGTTGTACCAATTGGCAGTGACAGTTCTTTGATCTTGTAGAGGAATTGTTGCTACATGACCTGCTTTCAAGACAAATATCGTGACCATCTTTTGGAGACACGTCAAGAACGGATGGCTTTTGTCGGCTTTTCTTCACCTGAAACTCCCAAACAGACGAGTGGCGTTTATTTTCTGGCTCGTATGAGTGAATCTAAGATTCATCACCACTGACAATATTGTACACGCTTTTAGAGTTTCCGGCGGTGAAGCTATCTAGAGTTTTTTGACACCAATTCATACTAGCTGCTTTCTGTTTTTCGGTTAACAGATGCGATATTCCAACGGGAAACTAATTTTTTACACACAATTCCTTATACGAAATTTTTTGAATTCATGTTTTTGAAATCCCAAATAATGCTTGAATTTGGATCGTCGCTAAAACTAATCCGTCCATGTTTGAATTCTCCATATCAATGAGAAATTGTTGACTGATGTGGTGCTTCATTGCCGAAAACATAAACCAACTCGGCGAGGCATTCTTGTTGAGATAATTGTCTTTGAAAACTATAAAAAATATTTCGCGAAAATGTTTTCGGCTTAATTCCATTTTTCAACGAACTTGTATCACACTGAAACTTTGGATTTAGGTTAACTAAAATAAAATATAAAAAAAGCAAAATTGTTTTACAATTTGATACGCAATAAGATTGTCCACAACTCTCTCAATTTAATTTCCTGGTACCCAGGCTATCTAGTCGTTCAAGTTGCTTTTTTTATCTACTAACTGCGAGGACTGATGTCGTTGACAATTCGCCATTATACGTAATGTGTTGTACTGTAATAAACATGGTAGCCAATAATTGTGATATTCACCATGACACCCTATGTGTCTGAGTGTGTGAGATCTTATTTTTGACATAGTAATTTTTAAGTGGCATTTCATTACATGATAGGCGATTGTACATGAACTTTACTCTTTCGCATTATTGGCAGTTCTTTGCAATATCATTACACATACTTTAAGTATGAGTACGGGTAGTTATGGATGTCCTGGTTGTGTATTCTCTTTGTCTGTCCTGCAAAAAGAATCCTGTGTTTAACAAATTAATACATAAATAAATAAATAAACTCTGAAATTAATCTGCTTGACGATTAACTTTTAAACATAGTGTGCCATGGTATAAACTTGTAAGATAATATTTACTTAATTTTTGATCGTTGATCGTTGTGAAAAAGGTAATTTTATTTCTGTAGTATCAGCTGCTAAGAATTATTGCCTGCTTGTAACAGGTTTAACGTATGTAAAGGGTTTTCCAATAGAGACTTGACAACTTTTAATTCAATTTGTGAACGCACCCTTTCACTAATCATCGAACTGTCACTGTCAATTTATTCAGTAAACTTAACATTTTCATCATGGTAAAGTACACGAACGAACAACGTCTGCAAATTATAAAAATTTACTACAGAAATTCGGAGTCGGTGACCGCTACTTTAAGAGCGTTAACTCCGATTTTCGGTCGTAATTCTCGCCCTAGTAGACAGGCAGTAACAAGTTTAGTGCAAAAATTTGAGTCTACATATTCGTTGTGTGATGTTGCCGTGCCAGTGAGACAACGGGTTAGTCGAAGTGTCGAAAATATCGCTGCCGTTGAAACGTCCGTAGCAAATGATCCAAATTAGTCAATTCCACGGCGTTCTCAAGAGTTGGGCATCGCCCAGACCACTTTATGGCGAATTTTGCGTACGGATCTTGGTTTACGCCCATACAAGATCAAGCTGACTCAAGAATTGAAGCCGATGGACCATTTGAAGCGACGTACGTTCTCCGATTAGGCTCTGGAAAAGATGCGCCAAGATGATCAATTTCATCGCAAAATCATTTTCAGTGACGAAGCTCATTTTTGGCTCAATGGGTTCGTCAATAAGCAAAATATGCGTTATTGGTCGGGTGAAAATCCACATGTGCTTCATGAAACACCACTTCATCCACAAAAAATAACTGTTTGGTGCGATTTGCATGCCGGCGGCGTCATAGGGCCATATTTTTTCGTCGACGATAATGATCGTCACGTTACTGTGAATGGTAATCGTTATCGCGCCATGATTACCGATTATTTTTGGCCCGAATTGGAAGATATGGACTTGGACAACATGTGGTTTCAGCAAGACGGTGCTACAAGCCACACAGCACACGTTACAATCGATTTATTGAAGAGTAAGTTTGATGAGCCTGTTATCTCAAGAAATGGACCAGTCGATTGGCCGCCTCGTTCGTGCGATTTAACGCCTCTAGACTTTTTTCTTTGGGGCTATGTCAAGTCATTGGTCTATGCCAACAAGCCGACAACGTTGGAAGAGCTCAGAGCCAACATTGAACGCGAAATAGCAGCCGTTTCGGCCGAATTGTGTGGCCGAGTCATCGAAAATTGGGTCCAACGAATCGACCGCTGCAAACGTGCCCGCGGTGGCCATATGAACGAAGTCGAGTTCCTTTCATAAATGTTTTGATTGTACTTCAACCCGATAATAAAGTTTTTGAAATATCTCAAATGGTCTGCATTTTATTTTGAAAAAAAGTTGTCAAGTCCTTATTGGAAAACCCTTTATAAATAGACATATGTAGGTATAGAGGTGCTTAGCTTGTAAAGCATTTGTTGTTCTGTAAAAGGAATTTTCTGTTGGACAAATAAAGATATTATTATTATTATAAAATAAAACAAGTCAAAATAAGAATTATTAATGTGTTATTAAAGTAGATATTTTAACAATACTTTCCAAAAATTTATAAGGAAAATTTTTTCGTCAATGTAAGAGATTACTAGTTCTTCTCTTGAATAAAAAATGGAACAATTTATACGACAACCAAAAATACAACATATAAAATAAATAAAAATAAAAGTATTTCATATAAAACGGACACAGTTTATTTTGTCATTTTTATAACAGCAAGTGGTAATTCGATCTCGGGTAAACCGGAGAACCTACATAAAACCGAATTATTTTCACATTCGTTCTAGCATAAAGACCTGGTCGACGCATATGACGAATTTCCCACCAATAACATAAAGAGAGAGACAGAAAGAGTAAAAAAAACCCGTCATCCCGCAGACCGGGCATATCCGTCTGGCCGACCGTCCATATATTCGTTTGCTTTAGGTGTATTATGTACCGTGTTGCAAAACGAGAGCATTCGGTTTAGTTACGTAAAAAAAAGAGGTGGACGAGATCGTGATGCATTTTCAAAACGGACTCATGATGATGGAGAAATCGATCCGGGAATAGCAATTTTCCCCGTCTAACACTCCCTCTCAGCGCCGGTCGGTGTATTTTTCCGATAGAAAAGGCAACACGAATTGGGTAAGTGGGAAGAAGATGTGTTGCACACATATGTATGTAGTTGTCCGTGGACGCGGAATAACTTCGACAGACGTACTACTTCATGGTCGAACAACTTTAAAAATAGTTGTTGTCAGCGGCGTGGTTCGATTCTAATGTATTTCGTCGACGAATTGTCTCAAATCGAATTGTTATCGTTGTACACATATTGGCTTCTTAAGACTTTTTTATTAACGAAATTTTTGATTTGTGTTTGATGCAATTGCCAAGAAAATAAAAGGCATTAATAATATTCTTTTTCTTTTGTCGCATGATTTGTGTGATGTTGACTGCTATCTGCTGTGCCCTCGTGTGAGTAATTTTCCGACGAGTCTTTTACCATGTGGTTTATTGTCTCTAGCTATTTTAGTTAATCTGTTACTAGTCATTTTAGTTACATGTGCGTTCCATTAGCGTTTTTGTCCTCTAACCCATCAACCACATCTCCTAGCTGACATTTATTTTTAATATGTGTGTTCGTTTATCTGTCACTTTATACCCAGCGCAGTAATTATTTGCCTTCATTTCGGTTGTTCTTATTCGTCTTTTAGTAAGTGAATTATAGGTTGTGTATTCCACTCCATAAATTATTATCGTTCTTATATAATATATGTCTTGTATATTCTCGTTCTTAAGGTTCATCTTTTTATACGGATTACCTCAAATGTCCCGCAACAGTTCCTGCCTTGTTATTTTGGTGTTTGGGTATAAACTTTAAGTTCTCATAGCTAAATATTCTAGTGCAAAATACATAACCTGTTGAATTGGAACGTTATCGATAACCTACTTACGTTTTAAAGATTCTCTCGATATTGTCATAGCTTTGGTTTTGGATGTCGATACGATCATATGTTCATACGTTCAAAATATAGTTACAAAGTCTATATCCTCTTCCTGAAAACCTGATAGAATCTATAATTTTATCCATTACTAAAATGAGAAGGAGGGGCCAAGGTTGCTTCTTTGGTAGACACCAAATACTAGGTTTTATTTCATTTGTTAGGCTGTTGTTAAATGTTACATTTGTGATGTTGTTCGGGTTAAGATCTTTTCTTCTAACAGTTATAAGAAATCTTTAAGTTGTAATATATCTAATATTTTTATGAGTTTGGTACTCTGTGGCTTTCTCTGCAATTTGCCTTTTAATATCTATCGTAGATTTTTGGAATCCTTATTGTTCTTCACTTATGGATATTATTGACATCTCCGTCGCGAGTGAGCAGTTCCATTGCCTAGTTTAAAAATAATAGTTGGTGATTCTCCTTTGCTTGCTATCTTGTTAAACAGATTAGTCAATTTTTATTGCAGCATCGCTCCTTCTTACATGATAAACGTATTGGATATGTGGTCTTGATTTAGTATTGTTTTTTTTTTAGTTTATTAATTGCATTATTGACTTATTATTATTATATTATTGTTCATTACTGTGGTGTTAGCAACCCTTAATTACTGGCCCATTTGAAGTGTCTGCCGCAGTTACTGATTGTTATCGTTATGGAGCTGAATTTTTCTTATCAGTCATCTTCAAAATGGTAAAACGATAATAGGAAAATACTATGCATCACTTTTTGATCAACTGCACGATGCAACTTAAAGGCAACTTAAAGAAGAAAAGAGAGGTTTTTCTTCAATACAGTACAGGTGTTTACGCTTCGATAGTTCAGTAGCAAAAATTCATGAACATTTCGAACTCCTTCCGAATATAGCTGACTCACCAAATTCGCCTTCTTCGAACTTGTTCCTTCTTCCCAACCTGAATCGGATGAAGATATAGTCACTGAAACTAATACATATTTCGAACAATTTGATAAAACATTTCTGAATGAATGAAAAAATTTGGTGGAGAATACGTTGGAAAATAAAATTATTTTTTGTTAAATGTGTTTTCTTGTCTAGGTTCATTAATTATCGATCCGTCCTCGTATGTACGTATATATTGTTTGAACATAAAAACATAGAAACTCCATTTCAGTTGATCGACTTCCAGCTATTACAAACAAACGTGGAATAAATAAAATTATCCGGAGAAATTTCCTGGTAGAGTTGCATTAAAGTAAACTAAAAAAGCCACTTGACGCCGTCACGTAAAGTCGTTTTGCTTTCTTATTCTATCATAAATAATTCTTAAGCTAGTGTAAATGTAATTTTATAAACAAAAAATATATATAAAAGTATAAGAAAAATGTTCTCGGTGCATTCAAGTTAATATAAATTATTCTGGCATATCCACTGCGCTGCACGCTAAGTACACTCCGCATAAAACTATGTAATAACGAAAAATGTGCCACAAAAATCAACTATTTTAAATAACTTTCTTCAAGAAACTGTGCATTATGTACGAGGAATGTTTTCTATATATTGAGCCTCCAAATACAGTAGAATGAAAAGCTTTATTCCCGAGATATTCCACAGTTTCAATTACATTCGAAACTTTTCTTTCATGTTTCTGTCATTTGTCTTTCTTTTGAAAACACCGATTAAGTATTATTAGTAAGGAAAACGTATTTCTCGCTGTTAATCTATGATATGTGGAACTGAAGAATTATTGGGTGTTAAATCGGAACTTGTATAACTTATTAATTTAAAATACTGCTTCTTTACTAGCCTACTGTTCGAGTGATGGAATGTATTTAAGGATTTAAGAATTTCTGGCATGTATGCTATAGTGTACTATTCGGAATTGAGCGTACTGTAATTATCTAGAGCTATAATTGCAACATTGCCACTAACAATAAAGAAATGAACAATCATTTTATTACGGCTTTTTCACGAATAATTTTTAGTGGAGCAGACAAATTTTGAAAGATCCAGACAGCAGACTGCATGGTCATACAAAAATATTAAAATTGCGTTGTGTAATGTGATATTGTAAACCAGACTAGAGAATCGATGTCTAAAGCAGTAATTTTGTATCAATTGATTATACAAATGGTACTAGGAAAGTTTCACAATATGACGTAACAATGAATCGTAGGAAGCTGCTTGTTGCTGCATGTTGAGACATGTTCGTACGTGCATAGTAGCCGCCGCGCCATGTCGATGGGCTCAGTTATTCATTAGCAGTAAGAGTGTAAAGTGCTTGCGATGGCATCGTAGTTACGAAATGAGATAAGGGCAGTTCTGCGTTATAATTTCGTGCGTGGTTTAAACATAAAGCAGCGCCTCGAAGAAATGACTCTTGCACTAGGTGATGTTTGTCCATATCGCACAACGATATTCAGGTGGTATAGAGAATTCCAAAGGGGAAATTTAACTATGGAGGATGCTGAAAGGCCGGGAAGGCCACGAACGTCAATTACGGAGGAAAACGTTACTAGTGTGAGGAAAATGCTTAGCGAGAACAGCCGAATTAGATTCTGCATGATCATTTGCACGTGAAGAAACTTTGTTCTCTGTGGGTGCCGCATTGACCGACTGAAGAGCAGATGACACGACGTGTGACTTGGTATCGGGAGATGCTAAAAAGTTTAATAAGGGACAATCTCGGTATGTGAATAACATCGTGACAAGTGACGAGACTTGGCTGTACTATTACGATGTGCCAACCAAAGCTCAAAACAAAGTTTGGGTCTTTGATGATGAGAACATACCCGTAGTTGTCAAAAAATCCCGATCTGTAAAGAAGAAAATGATGTATTTTTCAAATCGAGTGGAATTGTGGAACGCGTCGTTTTGGACACACAGAAGACAGTCACTGGTCCCTCCACCACGATAATGCTCCAGCTCACCGCGCCAAAGCCTACTCTGAATATTTGACCATGACAGGATTTAAACTTCTCGAACACCCTCCCTACAGTCCAGATCTTGCTCCCTGCAACTTTGCACTGTTCTCCCATGTGAAACTAAAAGGGAGGCGGTTTTCCAATGATGTGGACCTCCCGCGGGCTTGGGACAACGAGTGTGCTTTACTTCCTAGTGAAACTTGGCAGAACTGGCTTAAAGATTGGTTTCGGAGGATGGAGAGGTGTATTGAGTGTAGAGGAAATTACTTTGAAAAAATTAAATAAACGAAGCTGTATTGCAAAACTTTCCTTGTACCCTTTGTATCTATCTTTTGAGCTGATGTTAAGCTTTGCACATCCAGTGAAAACATAGCTTTAGTACAATTAAATGATTGTAGAAGATGTTGATTACTTTGGCATCAATGTAAAAGGTGGCTTGAATAGAGCAAGCAGTAAAGTACTGTTTTTGAATCCTACATACGCAGCTGGATTCTACTAAGATATATGACAATACTTACTAATAAACATATAATTTACTATATAATATCTCCTAATCAAAGACTTCTAGCTGATTCGTGCTTGATATTGTAGATGATTACAATTGAAAAATGCTTATAATTAAATTTCATGACTTTGCAATTTAAAAATATCAGAAATTTTTTAAAAAAAATGTCGCAAAGACAGTCAAGTAATGTTAAAGGCAGTAGATTTGCTACGGGTGAATTTTAAATTAGAATGGGAATGTGTGAATGTTCTTAATAAGCTTAGTAGTCACAAGAGGTGACAAAACAGTCATTAAAAAGTTGTATGAAAAAGTGAAAGAACTCATGTCAAAGACAGCCAAAAGAGTTCTTTAGAGCATAGTTGGACAAATATACAAGGAATATATTGAGTCAGAATAGAAAGTCTGTTAGTATGATAGTAGATATACTAATAGCAAGTTCAGCAAATATATGAATAAAGAGCTTGAAAGAAGAAAACTTAAGAAAGCTCAGGCAAGTAGAAGAGGAAACGGAAATCCACATGCTACGTCATTATAAAGGTTTGCCAAGAATACAGTTTCTACAAATAGAAGATGAATATTCTGAAGCCGACAGAGTCAAGTTTCGTCTTAGAAACTTCATTCTCGAAGTTGATAATGAAGTTAGATAATGTAGTCTACCGAGACATGAGTACCACAATAGATCTGGAAACTTGCAATGGAACATAAATCTATGGCTGTCCCAAGTAATCTAACCTAAATTCTTTCTCTCTCTCTCTCTCTCTCTCTATATATATATATATATATATAGCACATACATATAACACGTGTGTTTTAAGTAAGGGTCGTTTGAAAATAAAAACCAAACGAAAGAAAATTTTCAAAAACCGAATTTATTTTCAGATTCTACATATGTTCATTTCTCTATTTTTCAACATAGTTGCCAAGTTTGTTTAAACACTTATCAAACCTTGCAACTAGATTTTGAATATCCTCTTCATAGAAACCGTTCCGATAATCAAGAGGTTACGGCCATTTTCACGTCTTCGTCATCGTTGTAGTGGTTGCCGCCGAGATGATGTTTGAGCGCAAGGTCGGGGCTTTAGGCGGCTGGTCTAAAACTTCTCAGCCAAAAGAGTCCAATAAAGTTCGGATCTGAGTTGCGGTGTGAAGCAAAATATCCTCTGCCAACATGCCGCGCATTTGTTTTGAATCGCTCTGTGTAGCTTTCGCAGGGTTTGGCCGTAGGTTACCGCATTTATCACAAAACAGATCGTGCAGATTATGCAGCTGCAACTGAGTAAAGTTGTTCCCAAGGAATGCCGAGACACGACGTAAGCACCTGTTGCAGTGCGCACACCACCTATTAGTTTATTCAATAAAACGGACCTTACTTAAAAAACACGGCTCGTATATACGTATAGTTGATTTAAAAAAAGTAACAATATAAAGAAGGAAAAATTAAGTTCGTTCACCGTCAACGATAACATCATTATGAAAAGTTATCGTATTAATTGAAGAAAATTTTCTAAAATTTCTGCTTTAGATAGAAATCGAATCTACGACTTTTCGTTTTCCAGACAAGCACCTTACTACTGGGCGACTTAGGATCATAAGATTCGATTCGTTTATTCGCAACGTAGACCCTTCATGGAAACAGGGCTCTCTGTTTCCATGAAGTAGGTATTTTATATTAGTTACATACAAGAGTGAAAACTCTTCATTAAAAATATTGGTTTTAACCAACCGAATAATTCTATTATTTACATTATTTATGTCGTGTTTAATATTATTCGTAAACGTGTACAGATATTTAGGATTATTTGTCGATTTTATCACATGTCCATTTACGCTAATGTACATACGTCATGTTCATGAGTATAAATTCATTGTATTAATATTTTATCGATATTAATTCAAAAATTATTTAAAATGATGTGTCCGAGAGACTGGTATATAATTAAAGTCTCAATTCAAAGGCCTAATTTATCGAAAACCCACACACTTTTACTAGTTCATGGCACAGTCGTCGTTAACTATAACAAAATGTCATAGGTTATCCTGATAGAAACTAATGTGTTAAGTAGTGAAGATACAATTTTTGGCTTACTTTTCTACATTGCAAGGGGGAATAAAATTTCAAAAACTATGAAACTATAATTAACAACTACAAAGGAATTTAAAAACGAAAACACTAACGCACAATTCCACACTACTAGATGTATAGAACTTTACGAACATTGTAATTTGTCGTAGTTTTGTCACAGAGTGTACATATCCACGTAACGACATTAATACCAACAACAGACACGCTATTGTTAAAAATGAACCTGACCGGCCGATTTTACAGTAATTTTATTCTGGCTTTTATCATGTAATGGAGTGCAATTTTCAACACATTATCGATACACACACACACATACCGTAATTTGTTTATTATTAAAACATGGAACATTTTTTTCTACGTTTCACCGTGTTATGTTCATGAAATTTCGCGATATTTTTCCTAAAACGTGCGCGAACACGGACGGGCATGCAGCGGGCGATAATAGCGGCCAGTTTTATTGCTTCGTGAATTGTAAATCACACCCACCAATCATTATATGTACGATCGTGTATTTTTCATCGGTTTTTTGACCCCGCCGCTGCTCTCACTATACATATTTTGACGCTACTCGTGTCATATAAATTTTCAAAATAAATCGGCACGATGAGAATAATAATAATTTAATAATAAATAGATCCGTGCGTTTTCTTCCTTACTCCCTGAAGGTATATTAAAAATTTCGTTTAGAGATTTGTTGGCATTTTGGAATGACAAATTTCTTTACAGTATCACACGCTAGAATTTGTTTTTATATTTTCTTAAGATTCATGATTTATTTCTTTATTTCCCGGTTTATACTGTAGACGTAGGATGGGGTAAAAATATATAATTAGAAAAGACACATACATATCCACTAATAAAAGCCAATTATAAATCCTTATTCGTATCGGGACATTGACAGCAATTTTAAAATATAGAAAATGAAATGCTAGTCAATGTATACTATACAGAGTGTAGACAGCAACTAAAATCACGGGGCATATATACCTTAGTATACGAACTAGATAGACTGGTTCATACTAGGATAAAGTGTAGATACTACATACAATATATGTACATATACGAACGTAATACGTATAGCATCTAAATAACACGGTTTGAGTGAGATATACGAGGGTAGTTTGACAAGTAGTGAGAATTGAAAAGAAAAACGAATTTTTTAAGTACAAAATAATTTTTATTTTTCAATATATTCTCCTAAAAGAGCAATACATTTATTCCAACGGTGCTCTAATGCCCTTATGCCATCTCTAAAATGCGATTCCGGAAGGCTTGCAAAATACTCATTTACGAAGATGACAAGCTCGTCGTTAGACGAAAATTTCTTTCCACCTAGTGCCGTTTTCAATTTTGGAAAAAGGTGGAAGTCGGGAGGGGCTAGATCTGGCGGTACTAATTGGAAACGCAACTCGTGGATTTAGGACATAGCAACTGTGCTTGTATGCGAGGGAGCGTTGTCTTGGTGAAACAGAATCTTCTTCTTTGCCATTCCTGTAGGTTTAGCACGAATCTCAACATTTAATATTTGTAGAAGTTCTGCATAATATTGTCCGTTTATTGTGGCACCTTTCTGAAGGTAATCAATGAGCAATATGCCCTTTGAATCCCAAAAAATTGATTCAATCACCTTGTTTGCCGATAAAGTGGTTTTCGCTTTCTTTGCAGGTGTAGAACCACATTCTAACCATTGCTTCGACTGTTGTTTAGTTTCGGGTGTACTGTAGTGTATCCAAGTTTCATTACAAGTAACAAATCGCCTACAAAAATTAACCGGATTCCGCTTATAAAGGTCCAAACACTCATTGGAAATGCGCAAACGAGTGAACTTTTGATCAGTCGTAAGAAATCGCCGCACCCATCTTGCCGAAAGCTTGGAAAGGCCCAATTCTTTCGTTAAAATGTGGTGTACATGTAGTTCTGTTGAAATGTTTACCATGTCTGCTACCTCTCTCACTTTGAGACGTCGATCTTGCGTAATAATATTATGGATTTTTATAATCATTTCCTTAGAAGTCTCGATTTAGGGTGCTCCAAAGCTCGCTTCATCAACACAGCTTGTTCTACCACGTTTAAATTCATTTACCCATCTACTTATTGTGGTGGATGATGGAGCAGATTCACCTAATGTTTCCCGTAACTCATCTTTTATATCGGTAGCTTTCATACCCTTAATTACGAAGTATTTAATCATCGCACGATACTCTGCTTTTTCCATTTTAACAAAACGACGTGTTCCTTCTTTTTCAATCAGCTGTCAAAAATAAACTAATCAACCGATTTATCTAAATATCGGAATCTAAACATATAAATTAGCCAACCTAAATTACAGTGCATTTGTACATACATGCATACATAAGAGTACGTATAATAGTAATAATTTACTGAGATATATATATACCGTGAATATATTTTATAATGCAACATGCACATACGTACATACACTAGTTGCTAGAGTAACGTAATAATGAAATGACAGCAATGTATTTTAGCGTGTATTTTATTTTGCAACATAGGATGTGAAATACAGTAGTTGAACAAAATTTAAAAACTAATTTAACAAATTTTCAAAAATGTCACCATTGACGGCCAGACAGTATCCTAAGCGATTATAGAATTCATTTATTGAATTTTGTATCTGCTCTGGAGTTGTTTCTCTTGCAGCAACTCGTATTCTATTTTTTAATTGGTCAATATTGTTTAGAGGTTCTCCATGAAAAACTTTATTTCTGATACATGACCAAAGAAAGAAATCGTTTGGAGACAGGTCTGGTGACCTTGCGGACCATTCTACTTCTCCTCCACGGCCTATCCAACGGTTTGGAAATCTTTGGTTGAAAAATGTTCTAACCATATGAGAATTATGTGCCGGTGCGCCATCATGCTGGTACCAAATCTCACCATCAATATTTAAAGCGAGGAGGGCTGGCATAACTCTGTACTCAAGCAATTCTAAATATTTTTCTCCTGTAAGAGTACCCTCAATAAAAAACGGTCCTACAATATGGTGTCCAATCAACCCAGTCCAAACATTGACTTTCTGTGGCCGCTGAGTCCTTGTGATATGATATCTATGCAAATTTTGTCTACTCCAGTAGAGGCAGTTCTGTGAATTTACTTTACCATTTACATAAAATGTTGCTTCATCTGTAAAGCAAATTCTGCGTAGTAAAGTATCATCATTATGAAGCTTATCCAACATGATTTCACAAAAGTTACTTCTTCTTTCTGCATCATTCGCAATTAGTTCCTGATGGTTTTGAAAATGATACAACTTAAAATGTTCTCGTTTTAGTAGTTTATGCACGGAAGATTTGTTTACATTTGTAGTTTATGCTAAAGCTCTTGTGGAGAGCATATTATTATTTTCGACTGTTTGTAGAATTTCATCTCTTTTGGCGTCAGTAATAACATATCTTGGCCTATTCTTTTTTTTATGATTAGGAACGATGCATCCATTATTTTTATACTTCTGTACTAACCTACTTATTGTAGTTGGACTCGGTCTTGGACGGTCAGGATATGTAATTTGAAACAAATCTGCTACTCTCCTCAAACTCATATTCGAGTTATACCAGTTCACTAATAACAGTTTTTCTTCTACACTATACATACCTCAAAAATAGAGTAACTTATTTTGACATCCTATGTTGCAAAATAAAATACACGCTAAAATACATTGCTGTCATTTCATTATTACGTTACTCTAGCAACTAGTGTATGTATGTGCATGTTGCATTATAAAATATATTCACGGTATATATATATATATATATATATATATATATATATATATATATATATATATATATATATATATATATATTCTAAAATTCTTGGCAAGTAAAATCATGGAAATGAATATTCTAATATTATCATAAAATAATAAAATATTTATAATACGAAGAAACAGTACAACCTACTCTTTACAGAGCAATACATTAACCAAAGCCAATACGGTATAATTACGAATATCGTACAACTTTGCTACCATTAATGCTAGGGCATGTGATTCTAGAAAGTTTTTGCGCTCTGTATGTATATATATTAGTGGTAAATTATTCGATGAGTAGAATTTCTAATTCTTAGCGGCGCATCAGAGTTATCGAGAATACGAACGTGTGCGCCTAGCTAATTCGCAGAATGAATTTAGTACATCGCGTCAGGTTGGTGAGAACAGTTGTGATATTTGTTATATTTCTATTTTCGTGTATAGGATAATAGTGTTAGAGGATTGTGTAAGTGGTATAGTTATTAGAAAACGTAATGTAAGGAAGTTTAAGCTTGATGAAGTATTATTTATCTATTATTATGGTAGAATGATAATTGACAACAAAACTATACTACCTACACACTATTGCACTCGAAACTATTACTACTTAAATCATAATTAAAAAAAGGTTAGAGGTATATCTCAAAGAAATTTACTTGATAGATTTTTGATGGTTGCCCCATGGTTCATTGGCCTAGTTTACAAAACTATATCCTCTAGGTTACTGCCAACAATTTCCAACGATACGTTTCTTGAGCCTATAATTTCATAGATAAGGAAGATATCGCTTGTAACATTGAATCTGAGAAAATTGGTATTTCGTATGTATAATTGTCACTATTCGATTTTTTATAATATCGATTTTAAGCACTTCAACATATGCTGTCATAAAACAAAATCGAAAAAGGTCAATTGACGTAGCCCGTCTGTAAAGTATAAGTTTCGGATGGCTTTGCATGACAGGAAATAATAATATTAGTTTGAATCGATAATATCAACTGCCGTTCCCCAATAAATACACAGGGAACGCCGAGATGAGGATAACCACTAAACCATCATCGTCGTTCCACCCTTAAATATGTGAAGCGTCGCTTGTCATGCACTGCAACGTATGTGTACGTACAGCGAAATTAAATTCAAACCACTTACCCCATGCATATACAGTTCACCACTGTTTGCTCTATTTTAAGTTTAGATGCATATGTTGGTATAGTCGAATGGTTTCGTTATAACTCACCTGAAACATAAGAGAAATATTTCTTAGTAATTTTTACATATCTTTATACGTTAAAGTATGTTTCATATTAAAAAATATCACTTTAATGCATACATTTTTTCTCATGCCTTAAAATACATTTTTTGCTGTTGTTTCGCATAAACTTTTCATCTTCAAATGGTGTTGTATTAAGATAACACTACTAATACAAATATATCGAATGAAGAAACTGTTTCAAGTTTTATCGCATACGTTTTCTTAGTTCGGTGGTAAAAATGGTACAGCAAAGGTGCAAAAGTGCTTTGTACTGTACTATATAGCAATGAATATATATATATATATATATATATACATTTAAATGAAATGGAGGCTAAGTTAACGATAGCAATATCACATCAAACACAAAACTTTACTGAATTTTAAATTAATGGCATGAAACTCAAGTCGACTTGGTAATATACATGAATTTGGTCTATGGCCCAGCAAGGATAGTCATTTCTTAAGCTTCGCCTACCGACAAAAAGGGTTGGCCATCGCTGGTGTTGTATATGGTACTAAGTTAAAGAAGGCGAATTCTGCACAAAATGCTAAAAAGTAAAAAATAAGTATCTATGTAAGTAGGCTTCTTTCATTATGCAAAATAACAATTGTTAAAACTTTTTGGGTTTTTCTTTCGTCGTTTTAAAGTTTGTGCAATTCAATTTAGGGATTACATACATACGAGTACATGTTTTATACTTCTACTCTCTGCTATTAAAATTTGTGCCCTTCGGGTGTATCCCTTCGTTTAGTTCTCATATATCCCCATGCAACGTGTATGTATGTATACCTTCAAGAAACCTTAAAGACGACCGTTTCAAACAGAAATGGAGACTGTTACGGATTAAGAGGTGATTTCGAAGAAGCTATCGAAATAGCTTCCTTCAGGTTCGTAAACCATGGATGCTCAATTGAAATAAGCTTCTTGCACTACATGTGACTAATTCAAGCCCATGTTCAACACTGTGTTTAGATATTTTGTTCTGAAATTGATAACTTGGTGAAATATGTATAATCATATTAGGTAAGTCCATAAGTTCGTGCCCTTTTCTCGCTACTGTGTAATTTTTCGTTTTTGTTTCAGAAGTATCACAGTAGAATTGTCTTAAGTATACACAACAGTACAAGTGTAAGCACTGCTCAAAAGTGGTTTTCCAAATTCCGAGATGGGAATTTGGAAGCTGAGGATACATCCCGATCTGGACGTCCAATTCAATTTGAAGGGGAGTCCTTAAAGGAACTAGTGGAATCAGAACTAAGTTTAAGCGTGGATATGTTGGCTACAAAGTTAAATTCAACTCACGGAACTGTTTACAGACATCTAATGGACCTAGGTAAGGTTTCAAAGCTGGGGAAATGGGTGCCTCACAAACTGTCAGTAGCAAACTTGCAGCAGAGGGTGAAAGTGTGTTCTCAGTTGCTACAGCGTTATGAAAATGAACTTTTTCTGAATCGCATTGTTATTGGCGATGAAAAATAGGTTCTTTACAATAATACAATTCGACAACGGCATTGGCTAGATACTGGAGAAACACCGGAGCTGGCCTTCACCCAAGAAAGGTTCTGCTGTCAATTTGGTGGAATATATCAGGTATCGTCCATTTTGAACTGTTGGAGCCGAACCAGACCATTACAACAGCAATATTACTGCCAACAATTGACTAATCTCAATGCAGAACTTTTAAACAACCGGGCGTCCTTAGTGAACAAACGTAAAGTTTTATTCTAGCACGACAACGCGCGACCACACACTGCAAGAGCAACGCTAAACAAATTTCAGGAGCTCGGTTGGGAGTTTATGCCACATCCAGCGTACTTTCCTGATATTGCACCGTGTGATGATCACCTTTTCCGTCGCTTGCAGTCGCATTTTGGTGGAAAAAATTTCACTACAAAGGATATCGAGACGTATTTCAGCTCAAACGACAAAAAGTTTTTTGAGGAGGACATCAAACAGTTGCCAAATCATTGGGAACACATTATAAATAATGCAGGAAAATATATTTTGGATTAAAAATCACTAAAAATTGTTTTTTTCATTTATTTTAAAATCATCTTAAAAACGCACGAACTTATGGACTGACTTGATATGATACAAATATGTGGTAAAGATTTATTTACCTTCTTAATTATTTACTTAGTTACAGTCTCCAAAGGATTGTTGATGTTAATCAGTACAGAGGAAACTCGAAGACACAAAATGAGAAAGTACAATTAGTATAACATCATTTACATGCATGTATAATAAGTTTATGATTTACGCCGGAGTTAAGCTTCTAAATCGAACCAAGGACATTTCCAGTTCCTTCCTTTCGTGTTTTTTATTATAATGGATTAACAACTCTTTATTTCTTTATTTATTTTAAATAATTTAGGCTTTCGACCATTTAGTTTCGTTTTAAGATTGCTCATAGACGCAAAAATATATTTACACTGTCATTACTTTTAGATAATTTTACTGTTAATATAGAGATAAACTCTATTTATACTTTGGAAAATCTTGTTAGATATATAATCCAAATTTTATCCCTTATTTTAAATAAAACATTACCATGAGAAACTTACCATATTCCTGATTAGGATATACAATATATATTCAATTGAAGTAGGTACATTTATTTGAAGGATAGCTACAATTAGCTTTCATGAATAATAAATTACAAATTGCAGGTAGTTACCGTTAATTGTTACTGATAGACCGGGATTGCCCATACTTTAAAAAATTCAGAGTGTATGTGGTTTGGTGAATTTTTTATGAGTTAAAGTTAATGAGGGTCTTGCATTTGAACTTTGAACGGTACATGCTTTGCGGTAAGTTTTAAATGTAACATTATTTTTCCTTCCGCGTTCTGAAATTTATTTATAATAATAAGGTTAATAATGATAGTACTTTATTACATTGTCATTACTTTTAGATATTTAAACGAGCAATCAAAGTTATAGCAGGCCTAAGAGCATGTGATTCCTGCAGAGATTTATTTAGGGACTTGAATATTATGATCATTCTCGGGTTATATACGCTGGGGCACCATAAATAAATGAACATTCAGTAAATGTTAATATATTTTAGTGAAATTTTTAGGAAAATTGCTCAGAGAAGAATAATTGGACGCGAAATACACCACCATTTGTCTTGAATTGGAATTAGAATAATGGTGGAAGACGGGAGGAAAATGGAGAGCATTCGTAAACAGAATTAAACGAAATCCAACAGGCAGCGCGAGAGCCAATTACCTCACCGAGCTAAGCCGTGGGTATTGAAACATCTTCAGGGTGTCTTTAGCTCCATATTGGAGTTATATAATGTATGATGGAAACGAACTAAATTTCTCTATATATCTATATTGTTAAGATGGAAAGCAATCGGAATGACACTGGTGATTAGATTAGCCAATGTCCAAAAAACTTGGGAATTTTTAAGAAATAGAAATAAAATTACTAGGCAAGATGAGCAAAAAGCAATTAATTAAAAAGAGAAGTAATCACCGAAATTTAATGAAACCATATTTGAGTGATTACACGGCACTTTATTGACTTTTGAAAACGACTAATCTAAAGCCATGTCAACTGCATCTTTCTTTAAGCTAAATAATGTGACATATAACGATTTAAAAATATCTATTATTACCGAAGGTGATTTTGATGGAGCCTGTGATTGATTAACTTAATCACTATGGTTGATATATAACCCCTTTCCACATTAGTTTTCGTAATTCTGTATACGTATTTCGACAACTAAGTTGTCATCATCAGCAGATAAATTAAGCAGTATTGCACCTGGAGAACTACGGTAGTAAATACCCGTATGAAACAATTAATTCCGCACACAATCTGTACCTCTGAAAGCCAAGGCGCACACTGTGAGGGGTTATATATGTATCAACCTTAGTGATTAAGTCTATTATTACTGTTGCCAGTAAACTATTTTGAAAATTATTTGTATTTAGAGGGTGCATTGTCTAATTCTGTTCGTACTAACAAACGATGAAAATTTCAACAAAATACATTCTTTTTTGTTTACATTATTTATTTAAGTGTTACTGTAGAGTAGACCTATAGCTTTATTTACACGTGGTTAAGTGTAATAGCATGCATCCTATCCGACATCACTTTTTTTGAGAATGCATACGATAATCGGCATAAGTTGATCGCATAAGACGTAGTGTTGCTACAATTGCTATATGTTGGCGAAGATGGGCAGAAAAAATGAGGAACAACTATATTGACGGCCCAGATGCACCACTGATCTTGAAGATTGAGTTCTTCGGTTTGTGGCTCTTAGTAACTGTTTCTCATCAACAAAGGAAATTGATGATAGATGGACAGGTTTAATTAATTAACAATGTCCATAGGATCTATATATCGAAAAATTCGATTTTTTGGGCTTAAATCGTATCGACCATTTCTTTGCTTATTTTTGACTCCACGTCATAAAATTGCGCGGTGGTGTAACGAAAGATTGTACTGGACTGACATATGGAATTGAGTCGTCTACAGTGATGAATTCTGGTGTTATTTATGGACAAATGATGGTCGTTGGGTTAAGTATTATTTACCTGTTACTAGGGAGAAATTGTAATTGACGACAAAACTTTACTACGTATACACCATTGCACTCCAAACTATTAATACTTAAATCATAATTAAGAAAAGGTTAGAGATGTATTTCAAAATTGATTTGAGGATGGATTTTTGTTGATTTTCCCATGGCTATTGGCGTAGTTTACGTGAATATATCCTCTAGAATAGAAGAAGAAACCTCCATAGGATCTGTATATCGAAAAATTCGATCTTCTGAGCTTAAATCGTACCAACTATTTCTTTGTTTATCTCCAACTCCTGGTCATAAAATTGCACGGTAGTGTAACAAACGACTATACTGGTATGACAAATGGTATTTAGTCGTCTACAGTGACGAAATCTGATGTCGTTTATGGGCTGACTACCAAATCGTGAGAGTTACGAGTTTTTGAATAATATTAACAATTTTCCGTGGCTTTCTCGTTTTTCATATTTCTCACCTATAAAACACATAGAACACGTATGGGATATAGTAGGAGAGAGGATCAATAATCTATCTACAACCCCTCCCCCCTCCAACAATGTAGATGTCATTTAACAAAGGATTTTAGAAGCTTGGGATAGTATACCAAAGGCTATGATTGATTCGCTAATTTTTAGTATGCCTGATAGCTAGCTGAATGTAAGAAACAGAGGAGGATCGAATCATTATTAGTGTTTATATGAATTGTTATTATCGTGTCTTGATCAAATTTTCATCGCTTCTTCGATTTACAGCGGTTAATTATAGCTGTTGGTATATGTACATTGACTTAATAGTTTACGGAAGATTTGTTTTATTCAATGTTAATATATCCGACAATCTTCCACTTTTATACGATCAACATACCAGGAGTTACTTTCACCTTTCGCGTTCTCTTTAGAGTCTTCCAAGGCTTATAGTTATTCGAACCACGTTCTTTTAGAAAAAGGAGAGAATATAATAACTAAATTCGGAGGCACGTTGTAAATGGAAAATCGTTATTTCAACAAAAGATCGAAGATTTCCATCGAGTTAGCGGCTAATCTTAATTAACATTATAATAAAAACTATAACTTTTACGGTGATATCGTCTTATCGGTTTTCACGCGAAAAATAAAGTTCTTGTTTATTAGGAAACGAATGTCGTTTAACATAAGATATGTATCAAATTTAAGGTTCTTAATGTTAGCAATATGACGTTCATGCGCCGGCATCGCATACCCAATGGAGTAGCAGCAACAGTGTATTAAAACCATCAATCTTTCGCGGAGCAGTTAGATATCATCTACCTTCAGAAAATGTAGCTACCCGTATCCCTAACACCGGTGTTAATATGGAAAATAAAATTAGAACTTGTAAAATTTCACGAACACGCGAAGTCGCGCGTATCACGTGATACACACATACGTGTAATTTTATCGTATATTTGGTTACATGTAGTTTTAAATACGATATTGCAGGAGCTCTAAAAGTAACACACAAACACACGTCGGAATATATTATAAAAATTTAGACACGTATTATATTCATTTATTATAGTGTTACGAGGGTACTTGACACATAATTAATAAGGAGAAATAATATGCATTATTAAATAAGACCGAGAATGTAGAAAAAAAATGAAAAATAACCATTTGTAATGAGAAACAAGTAAATCAAAAATTCTTCTTTTAAAATTCGTTCATGATATTGTAATCAAATTCATTCTATCAGAAATAATATACGAGGGTAGTTTGACAAGTAGTGAGAATGGAAAAGAAAAATCAATTTTTTAAATACAAAATAATTTTTATTTTTCAATATATTCTTCTAAAAGAGCAATACATTTATTCCAACGGTGCTCCAATGCCCTTATGCCATCTCTAAAATGCGATTCCGGAAGGCTTGCAAAATACTCATTTACGAAGATGATAACCTCGTCGTTAGACGAAAATTTCTTTCCACCTAGTGGCGTTTTCAATTTTGGAAAAAGGTTGAAGCCGAAAGGGGCTAGATCTGGCGTATAAGGCGCATGCGGTACTAATTCGAAATGCAACTCGTGGATTTTGGACATCGCAATTGTGCTGGTATGCAAGGGAGCCTTTTCTTGGTGAAACAGAATCTTTTTCTTTGCCATTTCTAGCCGTTTAGCACGAATCTCAATATTTAGTTTTTGTAGAAGTTCTGCATAATATTGTTCGTTTATTGTGGCACCTTTCTGAAGGTAATCAATGAGCAAAATGCCCTTTGAATCACAAAAAATTGATGCCATCACCTTGTTTACCGATAAAGTGGTTTTCGCTTTCTTTGGAGGTGCAGAACCACGTTCTAACCATTGTTTCGACTGTTGTTTAGTTTCGGGTGTACTGTAGTGTATCCAAGTTTCATCGCGAGTAGCAGTAGTAGGTCCAAACACTCATTGGAAATGCGCCAATGAGTAAACTTTTGATCAGTCGTAAGCAATCGCGGCACCCATCTTGCCGAAAGCTTGTGAAGGCCAAATTCTTTCGTTAAAATGTGGTACGCATTCTGTTGAAATGTTTACCATGTCTGCTACTTCTCTCACTTTGAGTCGTCGATCTTGCGTAATAATATTATGGATTTTTATAATCATTTCCTTAGAAGTCACGATCTTGGGTGCTCCAGAGCGCGTTTCATCAATACAGCTTGTTCTAGCATGTTTAAATTCATTTACCCATCTACTTATTGTGGCGGATGATGGAGCAGATTCGCCTAATGTTTCCCGTAACTCATCTTTTATTTCGGTAGCTTTCATAACCTTAATTACATAAATCCATTTTAACAAAACGACGTGTTGCTTCTTTTTCAGTCAGCTGTCAAAAATAAACTAATCAACCGATTTATCTAAATATCGGAATGTAAACATATAAATAGCCAACCTAAATTACAGTGCATTTGTTTTACCAATTAGAGCGCCACCTATCTGTCATTCTCACTACTTGTCAAACTATCCTCGTATATGCGTAACTATCAAAATTAGGTCTCTGTTGGTATATGTCATAAGAGTTACACTATGTTGATTATAGATGTTCATCAGTACAATTAGTAAAATATCATTTACATGTGTATGTATAATAAGCTTATGATTTTCGCCGGAATGAAGCTCAGCAATTACTAACTATGTTGAGCAGTCTATTCAAACATTGGTAGAAATAATGCGTTTAGTCAATGCAAAATGTATTTATTCAATTATCGTTCATAGTTACTTATTAGTAAAGCATCAAGCGTGTATGCCAAACATTTAAAAAATGTTAAAGTAGAAGATTACTTCAAGAACTAATATTTTTGTGTCAAATACTCTATTATTTCCACATATTTATGTCATGAATAAAATCAATTTGGTGTTTAATATGAAATTATAACTTGTTAGTGCAAAATCTTCTTTGACACAATGATGAAAGTGACTTAATAAAACAAAATATTACATTAAATATATAAAGTAGTGGTAGAGAACTATACGTTCATTTCTCGAACACAAGTGAAGGCACTTACACAGCTTTAACCACTATTGAACAGAATATTTGTTAACCGGGCAAACAACAACGTGTGCGTATAAACGGCTAATTGCCAATCACAACGTAATTAACGAAAATTACTGCCAACAAAGCACTGACTACAGTAACTGTTTCATTCAAATCGAGAATGCTTCAAGTACTCTGGGGTTGTCGATAGTTATTCGCACTCGGAGCGTATGATTAGCTACTATATTTCTTTAACCGCGATTGAACAGAGGCAGAGGGATGTCGTTACTGCCCTAGCACGTGTGCGAACATAAATGCGTAGTTGCTTCCTTTCGGAATTCTATAAATTAGCCAGAAAAAATATTGAGTAAACTATTTATCTTTGTTGAAAGAGAAACATTTGTTCCTTGTCTTGAAATTGTCATAATTTAATCCAATAAACGTTTGGAATTTTTTGATTTAAGTAAAAATTTTGATATTTTTTAAGTGTTTTCCCTATGCATTACTTCGTTCATTTAACTACTTATTGGTTAATTCAACTTATTAGAAAAATGAGATTCAATAATTTGTTGAATTAAGAAATTACTGTTTCTTAGCGAGGCTATTTCAATAGTGTTAATGTACTAGGTATTTGTCTCACCATTGCGATTTATGCTGGTGTTCATAGAGTTTGTTTCTGATTTCCATCTTGATGATGGAATTTCATTGCCCATAAATAGCGAACTTCATTTGTTGTTATTTTTATCTATTTTATGCTGAAGACATTTCGAAGACGTGAACTGTAAATTGTACTTGCAGTTCATGTCCTCGAAATATCTTCACACTTACAGACGTACTTATTAAACTTGTAAACGAACATCTTGTTATTTGTTATCACGCGTTTCAAGAGTATAGAGATCAAATTGGTTTATTCAAGCATATTTCAGTAACCTAAATATGCGAGCTGCTCCTTTTGAAGAAAGTTCCGCTCGCTCGGAATAAGCCATGCCACGACATGTCCAATATCTAAAACATAAATTAAAATTATGCAAACGTGACTGGACTGATTCATCCTTGTTAAGCTTAAATGACGATTTTCCATCATCGTTCTCTTCACTGGGTTGGTATCTTTGACAATCGAAGACGTTAGACGTCGATCGGAACGAGGAATTTTCAATCACTTCTCGGCCTTTTGAATACTCCACGCTACTCGTATGGATCGTGTTTTGACAATTGGATATGAGAATTTGGTAATTACACGACTAAAAACCACTGATCTTCATAGCGATTTGCAAATGGAAATAGTCACCAACTAAATAAAAGATATAAACAAGCCATGAGGCAATGAAGTTATTCGGCTGCTGGACGATATTAACTTGGTTTTGGATCTCCGGCGAGGGTACCATTTACTAGTGAAAACTGTAACGATGTATGATGTTTTAGAAGAACTGCAGTAGCTTGAAGAATTGCGTAAATTAATGTGATTGTACCAACAGAGTAACAGACTCCTTAGTTATTTAAGGTAATGTTAAAAACGTTGGTTGAAATACTAAATAAATTTCTTCATGAGAATTGTTTAAACTGCAACGTTGGTAGTATACCCCATAAAATTTCACAGAAAAGAATGAGCTATATAGAAAAGTAGAAATTTTAATTGATTCTTGTGACAGTAATTCGAACTTTGCAGTTTCGACAATATTTTTGTACAATTTAAGGGATTTACGAGGATAGTTTGACAAGTAGTGAGAATGACACATAGGTGGCGCTCTAATTGGTAAAGCAAATGCATTGTGATTTAGGTTGGCTATTTATATGTTTACGTTTAGATATTTAGATAAATCGGTTGATTAGTTTATTTTTGACAGCTGATTGAAAAAAGAAGCAACACGGCGTTTTGTTAAAATGGAAAAAGCAGAGTATCGTGCGGTTATTAAATACTTCGTAATTAAGGGTGTGAAAGCTACCGAAATAAAAGATGAGTCACGGGAAACATTAGGTGAATCTGCTCTATCATCCACCGCAATAAGTAGATGGGAAAATGAGTTTAAACGTGGTAGAACAAGCTGTGTTGATGAAGCGCGCTCTGGAGCACCCAAAATCGTGACTTCTAAGGAAATGATTATAAAAATCCATAATGTTATTACGCAAGATCGACGACTCAAAGTGAGAGAAATAGCAGACATGGTAAACATTTCAACAGAATGCGTACACCAAATTATAACGAAAGAATTGGGCCTTTCCAAGCTTTCGGCAAGATGGGTGCCGCGATTGCTTACGACTGATCAAAAGTACACTCGTTTGCGCATTTCCAATGACTTTTTGGACCTTTATAAGCGGAATCCAGTTGATTTTTGTAGGCGATTTGTTACTTGCGATGAAACTTGGATGCACTACAGTACACCCGAAATTAAACAACAGTCGAAACAATGGTCAGAACGTGGTTCTGCACCTCCAAAGAAAGCGAAAACCACTTTATCGGCAAACAAGGTGATGGCATCAATTTTTTGTGATTCAAAGGGCATTTTGCTCATTGATTACCTTCAGAAAGGTGCCACAATAAACGAACAATATTATGCAGAACTTCTACAAAAAATTAAATATTGAGATTCGTGCTAAATGGCCAGGAATGGCAAAGAAAAGGATTCTGTTTCATCGAGACAACGCTCCCTCGCATACCAGCGCAGCTGCGATGTCCAAAACCCACGAGTTGCATTTCCAATTAGTACCGCATGCGCCTTATTCACCGGATCTAGCCCCTTCCGCCTTCCGCCTTTTTCCAAAATTGAAAACGGCACTAGGTGGAAAGAAATTTTCGTCTAACGACGAGCTTATCATCTTCGTAAATGAGTATTTTGCAAGCCTTCCGGAATCGCATTTTAGAGATGACATAAGGGCATTGGAGCACCGTTGGAATAAATGTATTGCTCTTTCAGGAGAACATATTGAAAAATAAAAATTATTTTGTATTTAAAAAATTCGTTTTTCTTTTCCATTCTCACTACCTGTCAAACTACCCGCGTAAATAATGCTTTGAAGATAATTTTAAGCGATATCCTTTAATGTTTTACGTGTCAAAAATACTCCTATCCGTTGCCTAAATTGCTCTCATTCGTTTTCTTTCCAAGAAAAATATTAAAGTAAATGAAATGTTTTATAGAATTCGTGTTCGCTGAGGTAAAATCGTTGGTCGCAATCAAAAGTTTACAAATGAAATTGGAAACTTTTTTCATTCATTCCACACATTCTTCCCGCACGACTCTCGCCAGTTTAGATTATGAAAAAGCATTAGGTACCAAATATTGAAGCGCACAACTTTAATAACATACATTTTATGGTATATTTTGTTAACAATTTACGAAATTTTTCACGGTGTTTATTAGGACTATAATAAATTTTAATAAGCGAGTAATTAAAAAGTAGCCATTCATTTTTTTAACACGTTGTTGAGATATATATTTTAGATGCTTATTAAAAAAAACGACGAATCTTGGAGAACTACTGTAGGCGCAAAGGTGCGGGCATATCGTTTTATTTATTTTTCAAAATTACAATGGAACAGATAAAATCTCGGCGAGCATAAAGCGTCGGCAATAAAAGTAAAATGCCGTGGAATTCTCACAGAATACACCGGATTTAGACGCTCTAGTTTTCCAAGACAAGCGCGGTTTTAGTGCTAGAAGCTAATACGGTGGAATTGCAGTCGAATAAATCAGATTTTAAATTAGAGAATTTGAATCTTCGGTCTCGGTTTTCGTCTTTTTTATTGTTTCCGTTAGATTAGGAATCACGCTAAGCTATGCAAGTATATAGGAAGAAATCGCAAGATTTATATGCACTTTAAGTTTGGGATTTATTGTAATGCCGCATTTATGTTCTGTTTTATTTTCCTTTTAATATAGTAATAGTAATAATATAATAATTTATAATAGTAGGGTGGAGCAAAATTTTTTTCTCAATTTTTGGATTCATAAAACCATCAAAAATAAAAGTAAAAAAATTGTCATTATTAATGGTATACTAAATATTAATGTTGTAAGGGTGTGTAACTAAGTTACCTTGAAATTTTACTGATACGTTGTAGGCAATTTTTGTAAGTTCAAAGTGCCTAATACGAATGAGATTCTTTGGCAGCTTTGCATCATTATTGGAAATTAGGCGGAAGCACTATCTATGTCGCTCGTATATTGCGTGATGTTGACGGTCTATCTCAGAAAGAACTGCGAGAAATTGGTATAAAAAATTCAAGAATGGTCTATCTTCGAGGAAATCGACGTTGCGGAGGGCCTCTTATCATTGACGAAGAGACTCTTCAGAAAAGTTAGCCCTTCGCAGTGATTAGTAGGTCGCTATCTTTACAAACTGGGAAAGGCAAACAAACGATGTGGAAGAGTGCCTCATGGATTGATTGCAGAACAGACACAGCAACGAATGCAGCAATTCTACTGACGAATTGTATTTCGTGTGAGGAAAGGGAATCTTTTCGCAATCCAAACAAATCAAAACAGTTGGTTAACTCATGGTTAATCCGCATAATTTGTATCCAAGTGCAAAAGCTTTGAAGCAAAGGTGATGTTGTGTGTTTGGTAGAATTACTAAAATATTATCCACATTGAATTGGTACCAGCAGGTGAAGCATTACATTCTGAACTATACTGAGAGCAATTGAATCGAATGTATGCAGCTTTAAGAAAAGGTATTCCGCATTAGTCAACAGAAAAATGTGTACTATTTCATCAAGGTAATACTTGACCGGTTACTATTCAAAGAACTCTCCAGATACTAAAAGAATTGGATAGGGTCTAACTAATATCACATTCAGCTTACAGTTCGAACTTAGCACCATCCGATTACCATTTTTTTAGGTCAATGACATATTTTCTTATTGGACGTATTTTTACCAATTTCGGGGAGGTGGAAGTAGAGTGACGTGAGTTCTTCGCCCCTGAACCAGAGGAATGGAATCGAAAACTTTTCCAGCTAATGACAGAGAATTATCGATTATAACGGATTATATTTTCAATATTAATTTGTGTCTTTTGTATCCTTAATTTGTTGAACGAGTCCAACGAAAATTTCTAAAACACTTGAGAACACTAAGAGAAATATAGCGTACGGCTGCTTTCTGGAGTTTTCTGTTTGGTGTAAATCTTTTCATTTTTATATAAATACACAACCTTTTATCTCAATTAAATTTTCTCATTGCACGTTTTGGTTTAGAGAACCGTTAGCACTTTTAGTTTTCCTATGGCCGGAACAGAGAGTCTTGATAAGGTAGCAATGATTATTGTATGCGTAATGTAGTTGTATTATTTGAATGCATTTTACATATTAATATATGCATTATAAATTTTGTGTTAAGATTTAAGATTACTTGAGATGGCTATAAAGCTCATTTCAATGCGAATTTTCAGATCTATTGTGATCCTCATATCTTCTAGATCCTCTTGGTTTCTTTGTACTCGTTCACTGAGGTTGGCCTTTATTCTGACTTGTTTAGTTTATGTAATATTGGCCCTATTTCAACAGGTTTCTGATTTTAGCCTTACATATTCCATATATCACCTAACTGATGGGATCATTCCGTAGGACAGATCCATATTCCTCTGTGGTGCTTATTTGGGTCGATAGCCCTGATTCATCTTTACTTTCCTGGTTTATTCTTCCATGGAGAGTAATTACCTTGCAGCTTTAGAACCTCTCACATGTTTTTGTTTAGAAGCAAGAGAAATAAGAGTCAGTACGACAAGATGGTTGCAGCTGGTGCCTCCAGAAAACGTTAGCTATCACTTCCCTGTGGCCACAACTCCCGTCATATTACATTACACCTTATAACACTTTCTTGTAACATATTTAGTGTTTTCGTATTATTGTGTGATGTTCAAGTAAAATAGAAACATACAGTGTGCACGCTAAGGCTGTCACAGGAAAATATTATTAATTTGACTTTAGCTTGAGTTCCTCCGGAGCGTTAGTTCCGGTACTCTCACACTAATTGTGAACCTCTAAGTTTTGTATGTGTTAATTAATACATGTCCTCTTGGATATTTTTACTTTTTGGATTAAACAAATATAATTATTAGGAGTCCTAGATTATCTAGATTTCGCTTTCTTATAAGTTTTAAGCATAAAAATCGTCGACAACTTAAAAACTTAAAATACCAACTTTAAAGCTAAATTTTATCATCTGCTTTGTCCACAAATTGTTTCCGAATCATTTTCGTATTTATTCGTTTAACGCTGTATTAATAATTAGGTTATAATTTATGATAATGTTACCGACAAGAAAATCGTATATTAAGATAACGATCCGCACATGGAGTGGTCATTATTCATGCTATTGAATATCAACAACGATGGCTTAGGTGTTATAAATAGGAGGGAGTTTAATGTGGAGCGCACAAGCACAAGCACACGCACACGTAACACACACACACACACACACACACACACACACACACACACATAGATAGATATGGTAGACGCACATTCAACGAACGGCCAGAGTCGATATATCAAGGGATAAGCATTTATATGCAAATGATCGTGCATTTATGGTGCCAGGCAGCGAATGCATAATCAATTATGTGCTTTATAAAAAATTACATATTAAACTGAATCGACGTTCTACAAATTTTACCACATAAAATGAAATGGCGTATATGCAAGAGGAATTGTCTAAATCTGAATAAACGAGGTATATTTGAAATTCTAGTTTAAAAATGTAATTCAATTACTTAAGTAGCAATATCTGTAAATTAAAATTCTTAATTGGTGGAGGAGCCGGATATATGTACTAATACATACGTATCGGGAAAAGAAATTCTGGTTTTTAAAAGTAAACGTTGTCGTCAGGAAACAAGAATTCTCGTTTTGTAACACGTGTGCGTGCATTTTTTCTGGTAGACAAATAGATTTTATTTATTTTTGGTGTTGCGTAAGCAACAGGAAATGTCAACATGTTACAAACAACATTACAATTATAAACATGAAATATGTACATAAAAGCAGCTGTACAATAATAATTCCTAGAAAGAGTTTACGAAACAATATCCACAATAAGAATGTAATATGAAGGAGCTACTGTGACTGACAACCGTAGTCAACCGTAGTCAACCGTACAAGTTCGAAGACAGATATATGCATATACAGCATGATAAGTGATGAGACACTACAATGTGTTCTCCAAATATTCATTTATTAAGTAATAGCACTTATCAATCAGTGGAATCCTACTCCGTCTTTTGAATTTATCCATGCTAATATTTCCAAAAGATAATGGTAATTTGTTATACAGTCCAATTTGAATACAGTTTCTGCCGATTTTCGAAATTCTGACGATCGATGATTATAACCGTATCTTAAACTCCCTTGTACGTTTTTGTATGTAAAGCAAAGTATGATAAAGAAATATTGATTAAATAATAATTGTGCTACTTACTTACATTACAACACAAATCTGTGACTTTCGTATGAAGAAAAACATAACAGAATTTTTTTAAAGGATTTTGCCAAGTTACTATAGTATACATATGAGAGTGCAAAACTGAATGGTAAGCCGCAGTAGCTGCCCTAACTCGGACTGAATATGTACATTTGCTGAAGCATATTTGGTTTTCTTTAAATTCATAAGAAATCCATTTTTTACGTAACCAAGTAGGTCTAAATGCTTTCCAACGCATGCATGTACATATTACACTGAAGTTCTGTGTCATCATCAATTTAAAATGGACGACGAAAGCATTGTTCATCTTTGAGTGAAAAATCATTAGGACAAGCTTCAGCCAATCAATTTCGAGCTTCATCACTATACACTCCACATATCTTTTGGTGAACTTGCGATGTTTTTTTGTGTTTTGATTTTCCATTCCTTAACCGATGGCAAATAGAAGTTTTAGAATTTATTGATAGAATCTTTCACTAAATGATAATCGAAGTACCAACTATAATACACCAATAGAGATTTGACATGAATAAAATTTAACAAACGCATTAACATCTACAAAATCTGCAATTAGTTAATTACCAAACATATGAAGCAATTTTGAATTGTTTTGAAATTTGATTGTTGTTTTTATTATTATGTATCGGCAACTTGTTCCAGGTAATGTTCTTTGAAGCTTTGCAGGTTCTCTAAGAGATATTGGTGCATAAGTTCAAAGCATTTTACTGGACGCGAAATGTATTAATTTTTTTGTTACGGTCGATTGCTTACAATTGCTTATAATGGCCGATTTCGGAGTTGATTTGCGTAGATCATCATGAATTAAAATGTGCAGACGATCTTTATCAAAGTCCGATGGCATTCTTAAACGGTGAAAATCGTTTATGTCAAAATTGCTCTTTTTAAATTGAAAAAACCATTTCCGCGCTGTACTCTCCCAACTACGTTTTCTCTGTAAGTGACACAAAGATTCTAGCGATTTCTTACCTCTTCTGTTGAGACAAGCAAAAGGATATACCAGAAACGCTAGTTCACTCTACTGCTAGGCTAGGCACTCTAATCTTAGAAACCAAAAAAGCTATGAACTTATCAATCTGATGTATTAATATATGTGTATTCGAGAAAACTTTAACATTCTTTCCTGTTAGGCTAAGACTATAATTAATGATTGTTTACCAGTATTCGCTATGATTTGAGAACATAATTAACAACCGGTCACTTCTAACGGCTCCGTTAAATAGATTATTCCAAAAAGCAACGACATTCTTGATAAAATAAATTTCTCAATAAAAATTGAAAATGCAACTACGATTTTATAGACTTGCACTTATTTTTTAGTAAATATGATCAATTATGTGTGTCATTCACGTTAAGTAAGACATTTAGCATGAAGACAGAATGAATGACATTAAGTAAACAATTAGATGTATGTGCATAGCCATTGTAATAAATTACGGTAACGATCGACTTTTCTTTAGAGTTAGAATAATCGTTCAAACAGCCGGCGCATACCCATTCACCTTATCTCCTGATAGGTGGCGGAGGTTCACTTCGAACTTCCAGACTGTTTTATGGATTTCATTTAATTTTATGTACAAACTTAAGCTATTAAAATGCATCACGACGAAGTTAGCCGCAGAATTCCAAAAGGAGGAAAGCACCCGACGGCCTTCCCAGATCGGAAATACCGCGACGATTTTGCGAGTAAATTACCAAAGTAGGTGGAGACGAGATGCACATAGTTTATTGAAATTTTTATTAAAATTGGATCGTCCTTAATGCCTTTGTTTCTGACTCTATTAATTTAGCGCGCAATGGAAGATCATTCGCAAAAGAAAGAAAAAAAAAAGGGAACGATTCGAATATAAAAGTTTTCCAGTTTTATTAAAAACTGCTGCTTCGGCTTTGATTTCTTTTTTGTGAAAAATGCAATATCGAAGGTTTTTTTGCTTTTTGTAAAATTAGTCAAAAAGCCTTCTACGATTAAAGATTTTATAGTCTGAAGTGAATAGCGTAGTTCGTCGTATTCGAAAAAATCCTTACATTTCACTTTACAATGCGTTAATATTTTCATAAAGTTATAAGAAATTTATACCAATATATTCAATAATTTAAAAATCTTATGAAAGTAGTTTTCCCATAAATTTGTGCGAATTTTTTTCAAACATTTTATCAAATATATTACAAATCTTTGGAAATATTTAAAGCAACGCTCTATATCAATTATACGTTATAAAATTATACTGCTTCTGTAATGCTATGATTTAATGTTGAGCTGTTGTCAGATGATAAGGAAATCGAAATTGTAGAACTAGATGAATTTTGGAAATAGAAAAAAGCAAACTACAGAGAAACCAAAATATGGTACTTAGACTGCTAAAGTGCCAATACAAAGGGTATCAGGAAAGTTTTGCAATACAGCTTTGTTTATTTAATTTTTTCAAAGTAATTTCTTCTACACTCAACACACCTCTCCATCCTCCGAAACCAATCTTTAAACCAGTTCTGCCAAGTTTCACTAGGGAGTAAAGCACACTCGTTGTCTCAAGCCCGCAGAAGGTGCTCATCACTAGAAAACCTTTTAGTTTCATTTTCACATGCGGGAACAGTGCAAAGTCGCAGGGAGCAAGATCTGGACTGTAGGGAGGGCGCTCGAGAAGTTTCAATCCTGTCGTGGTCAAATATTCGGTGCAGGCTTTGGCCAGATGTCCATTCTTGAAACGTAGTAACGTTTTCCTTAGTAATTGGCGTCCGTGGCCTTCCCGGCCTCGCAGCATCCTCCACAGTTAAATTTCCCCTTTGGAATTCTCTATACCACCTGAATATCGTTGTGCGATATGGATAAACATCACCTAGTGCAAGAGTCATTTCTTCGAAGCACTGGTCTATGTTTAAACCACGTACAAAATTATAACGCAAAACTGCCCTTATCTCATTTCGTGACCACGATGCCATCGCAAGCATTTTACACTCTCAGTGCTAAGAATAACTGATTCCATCGACATAGCGCGGCGGCTACTGTGCACGTATGAACATGTCTCAACTTGCAGCAACAAGCAGTTTCCTACGATTCATTGTTGCGTTATATTGCAAAACCTTCCTAGTACCCTTTGTATAAAAACAGTGTTTTACTATGCTTGGTTGGCTTGTTTTGATTGAAAATATATTAAGAATAGATGTTATTCTCTCTATTAATTCAATTTTATATCTGTAGTTACCACGCTAAAGAACAGAAAGAGAAAGAAGTTGCAAAACTTTGAGTAGGTATTGTATTCAGGAAAATTCGGGAAAGAAGTGTTGTAAAATTTTCTCGTCAATTTATAGCAGTTTCGGAATTTCGTACGTGTTAGATTTTACATACATATTATACATTTTTGTAACTAAGTGTATAATAAAAAATATTTTCTTTGTCTGGGTATTTCGTTCGTTTAAAATAGAGCTTCCATTCGTGTATGTTACATTTATTTGGCACAGAGACTCTTATAAAGCCACATCTCCGGTTTATTTTATTGTCTCTTTCGCAAAAGGAAACGACGTCGAACATGGCACTCGCCCCTTATACGTTTTATTTGCCAGTAACTATAGTGGTATGTTCGCTTTCCTCTTCTATTCCACATATGAAGTCGCAGCGGACCATTAAACATTTTCCAATGATAAATAAGACGTTTTAGTAACGTGTATTTATTTTGGGCGAATGGTCTGCGGGTCGCCGGCCCTGCTATGGAAACGAGACAATCTTGATGTTCCAGAATCCGAAAGGAAATATCTGCGGAGACTTCCGAGATATTACTTTATGGGGTAAATCCATGTAACGCGAAAGAAAATATTGCGGTTATTGTTTGTGTCTGTGTGTGTCGGTTCTGATAAAAGACTTCCATTATCGGGAATATTTTTGGAGCAACGAAAAAGAGATGTTTCGAGTTAAATACCCGGAAAGCTGTTATTGTAGGAAAAGTGGTATTCTGGGAAAATAGTCACTTAAATCTAAGACGACATTTTAAAGTGTTTACTCGGAATAAACATTACAATCCTAATGTGTTTCTATCGAACATCAATTCTTTCCAATCGTTTACAAAGACTTTGTTATTTCAAAAATAAGACGGAATTATAGAACGTTTTGGCATTATAAAACACGATTTATTATGTTTTTGGTGTAGCGCAGAATTTTATCAAAATTTATGACATCTAAGTTACTTGTTAAAAAAACGAAAGATGCTTTTGATAATTTAAATCCCATTAACTTGTAATCACTATTCTGTACTAGAATTACTGCAAGCATCGAAACAAGAGACACCGAAAACAAAAAAATATATAAATTATATTGGGCTGGCAACTAAGTACTTTCGGTTATTACTGATAGAGAGCGTTGCTTTATTTTTTGTATAACGTATGTTAGTGCTGTACTTTACCGTTTGTCGCGTGATACTGGAGTGCAGAAACGAACGTTTTCGACATATTTTACTATTTTATTTCCGTAAAGGAAAGACAGCTGCTGCGGCTCACAAAAAGATATGTGAAGTTTATGGTGCTAATTGCTTAACAGAGCGCACGTGTCAGAATTGGTATAAAAAATTCCGTTCTGGAGATTTTTCCCTCAAAGATAAGCAACGTTCTGGTCGGCCTACTGAAGTTGATGATGACCAAATTAAAGTCATAATTGAAGAGGATCGTCATATAACTGTTCGAGAGGTTGCGGAGAGGCTACATGTATCGCACACAACAATTGAAAAACATTTAAAATGTCTTGGGCTAGTTAAGAAGCTTGATATTTGGGTACCCCATGAATTGAAAGAAATTCATTTAACACAAAGAATCAACTTTTGCGATATGCACCTTAGACGAAATGAAACCGACCCTTTCTTAAAAAGAATCATCACTGGTGATGAAAAATGGGTCCTGTACAGTAACATAGTTCGAAAACGATATGGAGCAAACACGGTAAACCAGCTCAAACCACATCGAAAGCTGAATTGCATCCAAAAAAGATCATGCTGTCAGTTTGGTGGGATTATAAAGGTGTTGTGTTTTTTGAGCTGCTTCTAAGGAACAAAACGATCAATTCTGATGTTTACTGTTAACAATTAATATAACTGGATGAAGCAATCAAAGATAAACGCCCAGAATTGCCAAATCGGAAAGGTGTAGTTTTCCACTAAGATAATGCAAGGCCTCACACATCTTTGGCAACTCGTGGGAAACTATTGGAGCTTTGCTGGGAAGTGATGCCACATCCCCCAGACAGCCCTGATCTAGCACCATCTGATTACCATTTATTTCGAAGTTTGCAGAATTCTTTGAATGGTAAAACTTTCACAAATGACGATGGCCTTCACTCGCACCTGGTTCACTTTTTTGCTGATAAGGACCAGAAATTTTATGAGCGCGGAATCATGCAGCTGAAAGAAAGATGGCAAAAGGTCATTGAGCAAAATGGAAAATATATAATTGATTAAAAACTATTCTTTGTTTAAAAAAAAAGTGTTTTATTTTATACTACAAAACCGAAAGTACTTAGTTGCCAACCCAATAATATCTAGCATTTCTGAGATATAAAATATTCCCAGTGAACGCCGTTGCTTTTTGTACAGTATTCGTAACCTAAATGAATTTTGTTAAACATGGACTACTACATTCTTCCGACAGAGAATAATTTTTTTCACAAGTTCATCAATTGTGGGTTCTCTCGAAAAACGAATTCTTTTAGCGTATCCCAAATTTAAACATCAGGAGGAGTGAGATCAGAAGAAAGAGCAAGATATAGAAGCTGCGTATCACAAGAAATTAATGTGCTAGTCAATATTCTCGTAAAGTGCATTAAGGGATTCTCTCGATGTGTGATATATAACTCCATGCAACTGGAACAAAAGGTACCAAGTGGAAGGTTATCGAAGCTACAGATTATTCTGATATCTCTGAGGAATTGCGTTAGAATCTATTCTATGGCAACTCATAGTAACAGTACTTCTATTTTCGTCTTCAATGACTTTGACAGACATTGCACACAAATTGTTACATGTTCTGAACTCCAATACGACGAGTTGTCTGTTGGCCTGTTATTGGTCTATTGACGATTCCATCCATATGGTTATAACATTCGTCCGAAAATTAAACATTCGAAAGGAATTTTGTATCATTATAAACCATTACTAATATCGAAGCAACAATACAGAGATATCAAAATCCACGATAACAAGAAAAAATCTTCTGTGGTGTGTGATTTTAATATTTCCTTTCATCTGTTAAAATTCTAGTTACTTTGCACCAGTGATCCGCTCTATAAATTCGATATATGCAACCGAGTACACAATTCGGTAATTAATTGCATACAAATGATTATTTCAAATGCTTAAAAATTATAAAAATTCCATTACTTACTTACTTAATTTACTTACAAAATTGGTTATATGTTGAATTATATTGCCTTTTGAAAGATATATTTTTATAAATAAAGAGTTAATATAACAGATAATGAACAAAGAACTATAATAATTTTCAACATTACTTGGTACGATTTTGATAAATAAAAAACGGCATAGCGAAATCGGAATTACTAGAATGCTAACCAAACCAAATAAGTAACAAAATTCATGCAATAAAATAATAGAAATTGTTATTGATGTGAGGGTCGCGGAAACTAATTTTTTTTCGTGATCGTGGAATTTGATCTGTCTCAAAATACAAAAAAGATGAGAACATATTATTTGAGTATTAAAAAGGTAGATGTTATTTCTAATTAGTGAAAAATATTTTTCCAAAGAAAGAAAACTTGTAATTACGTTGGAGACTGTGACTGAATAAATATTGAAATTTGTAACAAAACCCCCAAAACCACATATTAGTAATTGTATTCTAGACAGGTATTTCGACAACTATGTTGATGTCTCCAGTAGGAAGATGGAAACTGCTGAAGCGTAGGCTCACAGCAAAGTTATATAAAAAAATTGCGAAACACTCTACTAGAACTCCTCACAAACATCAAATGTTTATGTGGAAGTCTAGTACAGTGAATGGTAAACGGTAAAGCTATATAGAAGAACCAAGAAAGATTCTACTAGAGTAGATCTAGCAGAGTGTTTCGCTTTCTTTCTAAGTAATTTTTATTGTGAAACCATATTTAACACTGTATTTCCTTCCTACTGAAGCTGACGACATAGTTGTTAAAATACGTATCTAGAATACAAAGAATGGTACTTCTTCAGTAAATGGAAAACTTCTTTTGCTGTGTTCAGGAACAGAACCCCAAACAATGGTCTGGAAAGTATTTTCTTCGGTAATATCTTCTTTTAAATTATATTCATTTCCGCTAATTACTTCTACAATAATTTGGTTGAGGTGAGATAAACTTTCTGTATTTTACAGTTTATTCAGAACTATTTGATGGAACATTTATAGCCACTAAGTTGCTAGAGAAATTCTTTTTAGAGGCTTTTTTAACAATCTACAGTAAATTAGTTTTTAAATTTTTTCGGTGTAGGTAAATTGTCTGACGAATAAGAACTTTCTGTTGCTGGTTCATATTCAGACAAATCCGGAGAATAATTCGATTCATTAGATAGCATTTCAATCCGTATTTTTTTAATTTAAACACGATCTTGTTTGCGGCTCATTTTTCAGTACAAACAACTGCACTTCTTTACAGACAAATATCATATGAAATACGAATAAAGAATACCCAAATCATGATAGGAATCAACAAAATTTAACAGGATAACCGTAGATAAGGTATAATAACCACGGCCATTTAGATTACACATATTAACGCCTCCGGGTGGATTAAAAAAACTCATCAAATAATTTTTACAATTTCTCTCAGAAAAAATTATTTTTTTTATCGCTTATTTGTTATCACAAAACAATTGCAATTTCATTTAAAAAAGCAAGAAAATGGTTTAGCCGTAATGAACCGCACGAAAGTTTTGGATTGTGGCATTTTGTTAAGAGATTGTAATGATTTTTCGAATAAAAAATTAATTAATTTATTCAATTAGTGCATATGTAAAAGCAGCATACACTATAATAAGAGGATATTTAAATTAATTAGACAACGTATACTTTTGATATGAATGGGAATGTATTTTAGTTATTCCATAAAGAAATAGCCATGAGGTATTACACACATATATGTATACATACATATTGTACATAGTTTAAAGTCGTTCAAGTTTCTGTAGAATGCCGAAAGTTCTTGTAGATCAAAGGTATTCATAGAGAGTGGACCTGATCGTTCTCTTCGCCAAACAGACAATATACCAGAGGATTTATTCGGTCCGTTTATCGTGTTCAATAATATTTTGCATCTATCATGCCGCAACAAAGGCATTTATGTCAGAAACAATTGAAAGCAATAGAGGCAGGCATCTTAATTAGAAGCTTATCGACTAACTTCGTGCAGCTATTGTTAGGCAGCTGTGAATTAGAGTTTCATGAGCGAAAATGTGGCAAATTAATAGGAACAAAGACGCTGGATCTGCTTTGTGTCGATAATTAAAATTAAAAAATGGTTTTATAGTTATCTTATGGGTGAAAAAATTACGTAATATTTCTTAATTTACAGAATATTTATTCTATAAGAGATCGATGATTATGTGATTAAGATTATCGGAATTTTCAAATATTTAATTTATTGTACAGTAGCGGACCAGGTTAAACCAAGTAATATGAATTTTGACAAGGATGATTAGCAGTATTATTTGCAAGATTATTCTTAATTTACGAAAGCTCCTCGGGCGAAAATTAAGACTAAATTTATTATTGTTTTACGTGACGTGATACAAAATTTTATTACGATTCTTTGCAGTAAGCGACGAAACGTAAAAAAGTATTATCCAAGGAAGCTTTTTCATTTTGTAAAATATCAAATGTTATAAATTATTTATTTGAGGTTGACAAGTCTCTTTAAATTTAGTATTGCGCTTTTAAAAATCGTGATGAATGAACTGAAGGACCAAAAATATGCGATCAAATTCTGTATTTATCTAGAAAAATTCACAACGGGAATTTTTTCCATATTTAGGATGACTTTTGGAGAGTCGCTTATGGTAAGATCTGCTCGTTTGAAGATGCATGGAGAAGCTGCGAGATCCAACGCAGTCTAGGTACTTAAATTGGTGTTGCCATTGGGAAAACTATCAACACTTCCTTATTTGCACTAGAGCAAAAAGCGAATAGAGTAGCGATTTGGGAGTACTGGTAACAGTGTGTTTGAAAACACATTTAAAAAGTATAGAATGGAATAACACGATTATTACTGCGAATGAAACTTGAGTATATTATCATGATTCGGAGTTGAAGCAAAACAGCACATAATGGGCAGAAAACACAGAAAAAATTAATTGGCAATGCTTGGTTATAAGGAAATGGTGTATACCCATAAGATTCTATATAGTACTACAGTAATCGCTAATTACTAAAAAAGATTTTTTGCATCAGTTAATGAAGAATCACGTCCCCAGAAAATAATTTGAGTTGATTTAGAAAGTAGAAATTTCATTACTTTAACACTCGCCTACAAGTTGGCGACCATTGTTGCGACAGAACTTGTGAACATAAAAAATGTCAAGTTTGTATCGCTCTTTCTGATATGGCCCCTTGCGACTTTCATTTATACCCTCAAGTAAGACAACGCCTTATTAGATAGCGGTTTTAAATAGAATACGATACTATTGGGTCTGGGAAAAAGTTCGTGGCGTTTTTTCAGTAAAATTCAACTGGTCCCCGCATGGCGCGTGGACGAATTCATTTAAACCGAATATGCTCCATTATTATCGACAATGTTTCGCCATTTTTTTGGTAGATCCATGATCCCATCGGTGAAAAACTTCTGTGGTTTCTGGTCGAAAAACTGAATCAAGTAGTTTTCACAGGCTTCTTTTGAAACCAACTTAATTCCATTGAGAGAGTTCTGCAGAGATCGAAACAGATGATAGTCAGAGGGTGCTATATCCGGACTGTAAGGTGGGTGCATCAAAACTTCCCAACCAAACTCTCTCAATTTTTGACGGGTCATCAAAGAAGTGTGTGGTCGGGCGTTCTCATGATGGAAGACAACACCTTTCCTATTAATCAATTCGGGCCGTTTTCTTTAAATCGCCTGGCGTAATCTCTCTAGTTGTGCACAGTAGAGTTGAGAATCAATCGTCTGGCCAGTTGGAAGTAGCTCGTAGTGGACGATTCCCCTCCAGTCCCACCATACACACAGCATCCCTTTTTTTGGCGTCAATGTTGGCTTAGCGAACGCTTGTGACGGCTCACCATCCTTTATCCACGATCTTTTACGCTTCCGATTATCGTACGTAATCCATTTTTCATCTCCGGTTATTAAACGTTTCAGAAACGGCTCGATTTCATTCCGTTTCAGCAGCGCATCGCAGATGTTAATTCGGTCCATCATGTTTTTCACGCTCAACTCATGAGGAACCCATACGTCAAGCTTTTTTTTGTAACCAGCTTTGTGTAAATGGTTCAAAACAGTTTTGTGGTCAATGCCTAGCTCCATGCCAATATCGACACTGCTGATATGCTTATCTTGTTGGACTTTTTCAAGAATTTCATCAGATTTTTCAGTGATTGGACGACCGGAGCGTGACTCATCTTTCACATTGAAATTTCCAGAACGAAAGCGAGCGAACCATTTCCGCGCAACAGATTTCGATAAAGTACCTTCACCGTACACAGCACAAATTTTATCACAAGCCTGCGCAGCGTTCTTCCCCTTATCATAATAATATTGCAGAATATAGCGAAATTTCTCATTATTCTTCTCCATTTTCAAGTGCGAATAACTTTCCAACCACTGCACCGATTACAATGTTTCTACGCTCAAACTAACGTTCGGAAGGTCATCTAAAAAACGAGCCGTCGGTGGTGTCGCTGTGACTTGTTGTTCTTTAGTTATCGGCAACCAATGCCATCTATCGGGAAAAACGCCACGAACTTTTTCCCAGACCCAATATTATTGCGTTGGAAGGGATTTGGAGGGGCCATACATGGAATTTTCTTGTGTAATGCTTTGAATCTGTACAGATGTCTGGTTGGAAGCATTTAAGAAGTAGAAACACCGACTTGAACGGTGTAAGGGATGTGAAGGGAATTCCTTAAAACACGTTTAACACCATTTTTGTCATATGTGTATTAAAAGATTTATATCTAAAATTTATGAAGTTAGCCTCGTATATAAAGTATATATATTTGCATTTTCTTATCAACAATTATTGTTATTAAAACTACGTTTCAAAAATATACACTTATTAATGCATTATTAAGCACTTTTTTAAACAATGAGGAAAAATTATATTTTTTGAGATAAAATCTTTCGTTAATTCCTGACGCAATTTTACTTTACGCGTAAGATAATATGTAAAATACTAATCAATCATGGCCTTTATTTCAGTGTTGCGGATTTGTATACCCTCATGCGTCCCGTATGCGAAAGAAAATAAAAAGTGCGTGATTTTAGATTATAAAAAAAGCGGGAAATCGGATTTCGAAAGTACGTTTGACATTCGTTAATTGGAGTCAGACATGACATCGCATGTGTAAGGTACACCCGCTTGCCAGGTTTATTCAAGTAGTTTATTAGTGGTGTTTTTGAGAGCAGGTGTACGTGCGTTTCGAGGGTGTTTATGATACTAATAACGATGGTTATTTTATTAGCGCCCTCGTGCGGTTGTTTCCTATAATCAACTTTGATTATATACGAACTATATTTAAACTACAAAAGAAAGTTGGCCTTATTCGGTAATTAATTTAAATAGTACAGAATGAAAATTACATTACAAGATCAATAAAATTGTATTTTCTACTTTGTAATAATGCAAAGTAGAAAGTAACAAATTATGTTCAGAAGATTTCACCAGATGATTTGCTGTTTTAAAATTATCAGGTTGTTACATATGAAATGTCCGATTTTGTAAGGAATAAAAAAAAGTCTAAATTTAAAAAAATATAAATATTTATTCTGCAAAATGGTCTCCATTTACATCAATAGTTTGTTGCCAACGGCCTGGAAGCTGAAAAATTACCTTTGAAAAGAAATCTAGATTTTGACGGCTCACATATTGCTCAAACACTGCTATTACAGACTCCCGGTCAGGGAAGTCCCTATTTTTTAAGTGATTGTCTAAACTTCGGAAAAAATGAAAATCAGTTGGCGAAAGGTCAGGTGAATAAGGTGGGTGAGGGAGAATTTCGTAACAAAATTCCGAAAGTTTCTGGATTGTCTGTCGTGCAACATGAGGTCTTGCATTATCATGAAGAAGTATGGGTCCATGTCTATTGACTAGTGAGGGCTGCAAACGGCTCAATTTTCCATGCATAGTTTCCAGTTCGGCACAATAGGACGCTGCCGTGATGGTTTCACCAGGTTGCAAAAATGAATAGTGAATAATACCCTTACTGGTCCACTATACAGTCACCATAATCTTTCGCGGGTGAAGTGATGCTCGTGCATGCTGTCTTGGTGCTTCACCTCGATCTAAACATTGTCCTGACCGTTTCCGATTATCATAAAGTATCCACTTTTCGTCACACGTTACCACTCGATGAAGAAACGGTTCAACTTTCTGTCGATTAGCCAAAGAGGTAGCCACCTCTAATCGACGGAGCTTATTGGCTTCCGTTAATTGGTGCTGCACCCGTCGATGGAGTTTCTTCACTTTGCCAATCGAAGAAAGATGACGACTAATAGTGGCAATGGACACTTGAAGTGTTTCTGCAAGGCTACGCACTGTTGTCGACGGATTACTTTCAACTTCTACACGCAGCTCGTCGTCATTAATGGTGCTACGCGCATATCCGCAAGGCTCATTTTCCAAATCAAAATTTCCCTCGCTGAATTTTTTAAACCATCGCCGTAATGTGCGTTCATTACTCGTGGTTTCACCGACCGTCTGATTAATTTCTCGCGTTGCTGCAGCTGCATTTAATCCCTTTTTAAATTGAAAGAGATAAATTGCCCGAATATGTCTTGCCGACAGCATTTCCATAGGCGAGACAAGGACAGGTGCATTAATCTTTCCAAGAAATGGAACAGGTACACACTTCAAAATAAATACCCTTTTCTACAAATACAATAATAATTTTCATGAAAAACATACACGTCTTCACACAGGTGCGATTCAGTTCAGACTGAAGGAAAAACGGATATTACATTTGTAACAACCTGATACTTTTACATATTTTAAATTTTATTCAAAGTAATATTTTATCACATTTTTAAAAACCACGGCCGCTGTTATTTGCAGTACAATCGTTTTGCAAGTTTCGCTGTTATAGTTTCAATCGATGTTTTGATGTTCAGACTGCCCTTGTTCAAGATCTACTATTAGACAGATTCTCTCTATTGCCATTCTGCCTTATGTCTTCGGTTCACTGTAACGAACTCATATAAGTTCTTCTAGGTGTTGCTAAGCCTATAACCGTCTTCACAGTTGAAGTTTGAAAGCTTCTCTACCTCGATAACTTCTCTGACGATTCTTAGAAGTAGCTAATACTTTAACTTCTTCAAAGTTTATTTTATGCCCGTTTCCGTTAACATGTTCTGCAACCGTTAATTGTCCCATTCTTTTCCTTAGTGTATCGCCCTGGAGTTCCCTAAACCTTTGTTTAATCTATCTCTCTGTTTGGCCGACGTAGCTCTTCCTGCATTTGATTATTAACTTGTAGACTCCTCCGCTTCCGTTTGTGGTAATTTCTCCCAAGCTGCAGAAAAGTTATGTTGAATGGTGGTTGCAGTGCTAAAACATAGTTTCACGTTATTCTTCGTTAAAATTTTTCCTCTTCTCTTAACAGTTTGACTGCCAAAATTTGGACACGATAACCACATGTCAATGAGTGAAGCTTCTATTTCTCCATTAGTTCGAAACAGCTTTCTGGGAATGTGATTCTTCATTAACTGACACAAAATTTCTTCAAATGATTTCCTCTTGTAATGCTAGGAGCATAGATATGTGGCAAATTTTTGCCCGTGCGATTTAGTAAACAGGGAGTAGTGGTCAGGTGCTCATCGTGCTTTCTGTGTAAAATCGTTTTATAAAAATGGTCACTCCGTGACAAGAGTGAGAAGTTTATTTCTACTTTAAATTTAAAACGTAAAGGAGCAGCAAGAAGTGTTAGAACGCCAGAAAGCACTGATAGGATTCGAAATGTCATAACAAGTAGTCCAAAACGTTCTGCGAAAAAAACATGTAGTAGCAACTAAATATTAGTGAACCGTCGATATGTCGAATTTTACATAAGGTCTCAAATCCTTCAAGAATTACAAGAAGCTGATTTAGTTTCTCGCATGAATTTTTGTGAAGAAATGTTGCAGCGCTTGGATAGTGACGAAAACTTTTTTTTTAATTTAATATAAATTATTTTTTACTTGGCATTTTTAACATAATTTTTTAAAACATCTAATGCTAGTGATTCCTCTCCATAATCCTTAATCACCACACAAGAGCAACCAACTACTTTAAGAGCCTTTCCAGTGTTATCGATTTTACATAATCCTGCCCATTCACCAAGTTTCTTGTTGTTATCTACTTTGATCAGTGGAATTTCATATTCAGAGCACAAAGCCGTTACTGTGCTTGCCTTTTATCGAGTACTTTGGCGGCTTCGTGCAATCCATGTACAACGCCGTCGTGGATCAAGGCGTTCTTCAATACTTCTTGCAGTGCTTGGTTTACATCGCCCCCATACAGCGCTTCGTCGAATTCTTGGTCCGTCATTTCTGTTTCACTCGACTAATGTCAAAAGAGCAAAAGGAAACTTAATCCACCCCATGTTTATGTCAGATGAAGCCCATTTTCATTTAAACGACTATGTAAGTAAATAAAATAGCCAATATTGGAGCGCTGAAAACCCGCTTCACTTACATGAGAAATAGGCCTAAGTGTCATCATCTTACATTGTTGGACCATTCTTTTTTGAAGATGAACGAGAAAATACTACAACCGTTACTGCAGTTCGTTACACAAACATGGCCATAACATTTTTGAGACAAGAACTGGTTCGATTTCCAGAGAATACGTGGTTCCAGCAAGGTGGTGCTACCAATCACACTGCTTATGTGTCTATTGTTACTTTACGGAAACTCTTTCCGAACCATATCATATCCAAAAATGGAGACATTGTTTAGCCGGCTAGATCGCTAGATTTGTCTGCATGCGACTTTTTTCTTTGGGGTTGGCTCAAGGGCAAGGTGTACGTTGAGCGACCGAAAATGTTAGCGAAACTAAAACTAAAAATTCAAGAAGAAGTTGCACGTTTTACACCGGTAACTTTACGGCGAGTAATGGAAAATTTTCGAACAAGACTACAAGAGTGCGTAGATCGTAATTGCGTTCGTCTGTCACGTCTTGTTTTTAAAAAATAAAATGGCAAGACTAACTTAACTGAAAACTATAAAAACCTTAATGTTAAAATAAAAACTTATGTGGATACAGTAGTTTTAAATTTTCGCGCTTCATTGACGAACCCTAAATTATAAATTAAAGCTGATACATGTATGTACCCTCTCGTCCCAGTGAAATTTTTATTTAAGATGTGGTGTAATTTAATTACAATGCATACATATTTTATCGTTAGTTTTGATTCAATGTTATTACGTTCAATTGTCATTCTACTTAAGAATTTATTTCTTTGGGTTGTTTGATTGCCTACACTAATTCTTATTTTATAATCCTCAAAATATTCTCTCCGCAGACTCGCGCTATCCTACAAATTCTCTCACTGTTAGCGAGTATTACCAGGTCATTAGCATATATTACCTCGATAACGTATACGTACTGTAGATGTCTTAATCCTACCAGGCTTCGTTCTATTACTAGAAAATCTAATTAAATCGTTAGGACATGTGTACAGAACATATACTAGAATTAGATTTTCAGATATTATTAAATCTAATTTCGACACCTTAATCACACTTTGTAATTGAATAAATAAAATCAGGTTATTATTAAATACATTCATCGAAGGTAGAAGAGAGAAATAAGGAAATGACTTACTTTCAAAATATCCCCCTTTACAAGACATTCATTTTTTCATGCGAATAATTCAATTTTCATAGCATTTTTCTTATACAGATGATGTATATTCAAAATTTAAGTTTTATGCATTCCAACTTGTCCTTCTGATATTGAAAATCGTTTTCCACATAAATAAATTTTAATTTCTGGAAATGTAAAAAAGTCATTTGGATTTAAATCATTGACGATGACATATTATGAGGGGAACCTGAAAAGTTTTCTAACTAGCAATGAAACAAAAGACGTTCAATTTTTTTTCAACATAGTCTAGCCTTTATATGATGGGTAATGCAACTGAAAAGTACGTTAGTGGCAAATGGGTTGGACTTTGGCTGTTTTGTGAACTTGCGCATTAGCATAAAGAAGGAGGACTCCTTTGTGACGCAACTCTAGACTTTTTAGCCATGGATAATTTGGTAACATATTACCGTAAATAACTGTAGTGATTGCAGCCCTCTAAATACATGCAAAAGTATCCAACTTCCGTTTGGTCCCAAAAGACTAAGCCTCGTCCCCATACACTGCAATCAATCGTTCGTGCACTGTTTCAGTAGAATCCTGTTCCTTTGTCAAAAATTTGATCATGTTACGATGTAAAAAGAGGTAAAAATTAGAACTTTTAAACTATTTCGTCTTTGGATATTTGAAAGATACAGTATTCAATAATAGACTTTACTACTTGGATGAGTTAGAAGCTGCTATTACGGAAGTAGTAAATTTTTCTGCAGAAATGTTGAGAAATGTTTCTGATAATATGAGATGACATGCCAAGGGTACCGCAAAGTGATGACAGTAAAAAACTTACATAATTTTCAAGAAAATGGAAATTATTTATTCAAAATATTGGCCATTTGTTCTACACATCTTGTCCATCTTTAAGGCAATTTATGGATGTCATCCCAAAAAAACTGTTTGTCCTTTGAGCAAAACCATTCATCGAGCCAAGTGCTTCTCTGCAAGTGCGTGTCCCATTGATGGTGATCATCGAACGGGTCAAGGTCCAGAGAGTACGGCGGGTGCCATATTATGTCATATCCAAGTGCTTTCAATGCTTCTTTGACCAGTTTTGCTGTATGAGACGGCGCGATATCGTGCTGTAAAATCACTTTATCGTGTCTTCGAACCCATTCTGGATGTTTTTCTATCAATGCATGGTTCAAATTGATAATTTTTTATCGGTAGCAATCAGTATTAACTGTTTGATCAAGTTTAAACTGTTCGAAATACACCACGCCACTCTAGTCCCATCAAACACTGAGCATTGTCTTACGACTAAAACGATTTGGCCTTGAAGTTGATGGGTCGGCTTCGCCATCACTCATCACTATTCGATGCAGAAATGACTACCGACCATACCTTTGAAGCAGTATTTCATAGACGATTTTTCGATTTTCCATTTGCCTGTCATTCAATTGACCTGGCACCCATTTTCCCATCATTTGTATTATATCATTGCTCGTAATCAGTCACTAATCGTTTTTTGGGCCACATTTAACGCTTCTGCCAATTGTTTGGAGTTTGAGTCTTCATCCAATAACTCCTGTAGTTTCGCGCTTTAGGTCTACCAGAACGTTCTATGTTTTTATGGTGGCAGCATGCTCACCGTAAGTTTCTACCAGCAAATGATGACTCTCAGCGGCTTTTTTCATTTGATTAAATAACAAAAGTAATGCCTGCTACGAATGCATTTTTTCAGGCACGAAACTCGACATAAAATAAAATGACATATGTGTCAAATGATAACATTGCGATATCTGTCAGAAAAACCGGTAATGATTCACCGGTACACCTGGTACATTTATTGAAATTAATTAACATTTTCATAAAACTACGTAATTCAGAAATGCATCGTATTTAAATAATTAGGTTACAGTTGTCAACGATAAACATCAAAATAAGTACTAGAGCCAATTTACATTAATGTCAATCTAAGTTTTCTGTTGCCAATCGCGGATCTATTTATCTCACTGTTCACCCCATAAGTATTCTAAATTTATATGTAAATAAAAATAATAAAAGCATACTGAAATTAAGCGAATCACATAGCTTTAAAGGCACTAACGGCAATGAACGCTAATTACTAACTTTGATTTCAAAACTTTCGCGACGAACAAAATAATCTAAAAAAAAATTATATATAAATTTCTATAATGCACTTCCGTCCGCCTAACTGACATCCTTCGCTGACAGGTCGTAATTTATAACTGTGCTGGCTGCAATCGGTCTGCATTTTTTTTCATATCTGCAGTAGCAGAACATTCCGTTGGAACTTCAGGAAAAAGCGCTCGTCAAAAATCCCTTCAGTTTCATATATCCCAACGAACCATAATCAAATTCCTCACGCTAGACTGACCAATGCGCCATCTGACGAGCGCTGACGAGTTCCATGCATCAAACGAATGCAGGATTAGTGGTGGATTTCAAATGTGCATGTATCAGAAATGCATTCGACAATTCTCTTCACATAAAACCAACCCAGATGTCATTGACATATACACAGCAGTATGAATTAGTTTTTTTTTTAATTTTTAGAATAAAAATTCGGAGAATTTCCTCATTTATTTAATGTTTTTAATTTGGCAATAACAATTTCTCTTATTGCTGCACTAACATTTATTAATGGTATGCATATAGTAGCGTGATTTTAAACACTGCTTCTGAAAAACTCATGTTTATTAATCCAATATAAATACAACCATGCTCAGATGTATTAGACACCCCAGGTAAAAACCCTTATTCTCGGTATTATCCAAGTCTGACGGAAATTAACCGTAAAAATAGTTAATGGTATTTACAGAAATGCGTTTTTGAATAACTTAGTTAATCCCCTATTGAAAAGAATAGGTGGAAAAGGGAAATTGTGCATTTTAGAAATTTAGTGTCATTCTAGCAGTGTGTGAGCAACGTGCGTTTGTGAGTTTGTGGTAGAGATCAATTAGATTATCCTATTTTTTCACGTTGTGTCAGTTATTTGTTGAAGAAAAATGCCTAAAACACGCGAGTTGTCGGTAGGGGAACGCGCCCAAATAGTGCTACTGCATTCCCAGAAGTTATCAATAGCTGCAATTGCAAAAAAAAAATGTTCGCGATGTGCAGTCCGTACAACCATTAGTCGCTATCAGAAGAGTGGGTCGTTTGTTAACAGACCAAAAAGTGTCAGAAAACCCTGTACCTCGATTAGAGAAGACAGAATTTTACAAAGACTGGCTCTCAGTGATAGGAAAAACTCGTCGAAACAGCTCGCCAGTGAGCTGAAATAGCGTTATCGCGTAACAGTTTCTGCGCAAACAGTGAGAAGGCGTCTCCAGCGTGCTGGTTTACAAGGGTGTAAAGCGCGACGTAAACCGCTTTTAACTGACGCTCATAAAAAGAAGCGGTATTTATGGGCCAAACAACATGAAAATTGGACAATCGAGAAGTGGTCAAAGATTCTTTGGTCTGATGAATCGAATATCGAGGTATGTAAGTACATCTTCATGACTAATATTCTTATCGTTGTATGCAATTCAGTCTACATGTAACATTAAACAAAATTAATCCTGTCTAAGTGCTAACTTTCTTCTTTCGCCTGGCAGCTTTGGGGACTACCTGGGACGCTATACGTTCGGCGTAGGCAAGGGGAAGCTTATGAACCACAATGTATCATTCCCACAGTAAAATTTGGAGGTGGTAGTATCATGGTTTGGGGTTGTATGTCTGCATACGGTGTTGGAGAAGTGTACCTGTGCGATGGACGGATGAATAGCCAACGCTATTTAGCCATGTTGGAGGAAGTATTAGAACCGTCTGTGCTAAAACTATTCGACCAGGATATTCCATAATACATTTTTCAGCAAGATAATGCGCCCTGCCACAAATTGGGAGCTGTAATGCGTTGGTTCGAGGAAAACACAGTGGAGGTATTAGATTGGCCGCCACAAAGTCCCGATTTGTCGCCCATTGAAAATTTGTGGCGTATCTTAAAACTAAGATCACGGAACATAAATGCCTGTCAAAAGCAGAATTATCAACAAAAATTCGCGAAATATGGGCTGCAATACCACCGGCAGAGTGTTACAATTTAGTAGCAAGTATGCTTCGACGAGTGCGAGCTGTCATTAAGACCAAGGGCAGAGCGACAAAATATTGATAAATTGTACTATATTACTAAATAACACTTTGTACATAATTTTCACAACAGTTTTATTTTCCTCGCCTCTCTTTTGACTAAACTATATAAACTATACACTCCGCGCAACATGAATAGGACCAACTGCATATATGACATTTGTAGTTGGTATAAACATGGTAGCGCGTTGGAATTGTTATTTTCGAAAATAAGAGGGTTGATAAAAAGATGTATGTAGGTACCAAATATAATTTTTGTAAAAGTCAGTGCAAATGTACGTTACTAATGACAATAAGTAGAGTAATTAAACGCCACTTGAATACGACCAATCTACAAAATAAAAGATTCGTTTGCAATAACAAAATACTTTATTGTTCAATAATGAGTACTTTTGCCATTATTTCTTATAACCTCAAATAGTCGGGATGGAATGGAATTATACAGGGTTCTCAAGTAGTCAACGGGAAGTTCCGCCCAACTTCGTTTCAGCGCCTGCTCTAGTTCGTCAGCGCAACTGAATTGGGTAGCATTGGAGTACAATTTACGCGACAACCATCCCCAAACATTTTCTATGATGTTCAGGTCGGGGGAGAGCGATGGCCAATCGAGAACCTCCATGCCTTGTTCTTGAAACCAGCGTCGAACAATGCGCGCGGTGTGAATACTGGCATTATCCTGTTGGAAAATAAATGGCCCACCTGCCATAACGTTGGAAAATTTGTCTTTCACCTGTTGCAGCAGCTGGACGTACTTTTCCGAATTCTGTCTGCCCTTCACTATTACTAAATCAATAGGTCCGTTATAGGAAACAGCTCCCCATACCATGACTGAACCAACATCGGCTCGCCTTCGTGACTGAATCACTTCATCTTTACGTAAATCGTGGAAATAATAAGAAAACCCATCCGGGCCATCTAAATTAAACTTCTTCTCGTCACTGAAAATAACAGTTTGCCATTCTCTTGTCCACCCCATTTTTGCTCGAGCAAACTGAAGACGTGCAGTGCGCTGAAATTCCCTTAAAGGAGGCCGTCGTTTAATTTTCAAACGTTTTAAATGCGGACAGGTCTTCAGTAACTTCTGTACAGTTCTTACCGATGCATTCGTTCCAACGTTATTCGCGATTTGTCTTGCCGTTAATGCCGACTTCGATGCTTCGCGTAATATGGCTCGACGTTCTCTCTTAGTTGTAACGGATGTTGTTTCTTCCATACTTAAGCACTTCTGTCGTCCCATCGTTGCACAATACCCTTAATTACAGATGTTTGTTTATCCGGATACACGTTGTAACTCGACACTCATCCGGTAGCTTACTATTAAATACTGGTCGTATCCAACCGGCGCGGTGCATTTTATATGTATGTGGTACTTACGTCACCCAATGCATAACGTTAGGCACTATTGCGCAATAATGCGAATTATTTGCCATATCATACCATTACAAACTTGCATTGTATTTTTAGTAAATGAATTGTTTTTTAAACCACCGAAAGCTTGCAACAAGTCGGGTGGTCCTATTCATGTTGCGCGGAGTGTATATGTATGTATGTACATAAATTCGTAAGGTGTCTAATACATTTGAGCATGGTTGTATGTATATCTCGAAATTACCATAAAACAATCACTTATTTAAGTAGCATCAACCAAAAATTTTAACATTTAATAATATTGTATAATGACTAAGTAAATATGCGCTATAACCAGAAAAATGCGGATAAACGCCAGGTAGAGCGACTCTATGAATAATTCTGAGTCGACAATCTCAACTCGGAAAAGCTGTACAGTCCTTCCTTATGGCACACAAAGCCATCATATTTGAAAACGTGCAAATAGAATTTAAAGATTTTTAGAATTACTTATGGAAAATCATTGCAGTGGAATTGAAAGGTGGAGTTATGTAAAATGCAATGACTTAATTACTTGATTAATTTATATTTTTAACATTTCTTCATTACCATTTTTAAAGTGAAAATACATATAGCAACTTACTGTAGAGTTGCTTGTTTGAAATGACAAACTAGTGTTCAAATTTTGATATTTTTTAGAGTAACATTTAAGTGTTCAAAACACTCAACATATTGCACTTTTCTCTTCATACTACAGAATGGTTATTTTTGATATGTATTTGTATATAGCATCAGGATTGTTCAATAGAAATGCAGCGGTAGTCTTAATGGTTGCGAGGCTTCAGGCGGAGGATTTTTGCGAGGCTCTTGCTCTTTGTGCAAAGTACGTAAAATGTAAAGTACTTCTGTATATCATAATGGTACTTACGCTTATTTTATACTAATTTTTTTCCGGGATGTTGCGCGAGGCTTTTGCAAACGTGAACACAGCAAGCGAAGAATATCAAATACGGTATTGATAAAAGCGACAGCCATCCACTAACACATTTCGTGAACTGGATTAGCGACATTGGAAAACTGGCAAGTTTATACCCAATTATTGTAACAGCGGTAGATCTACTGATCGTCAACAATTCAATTATAACAAATATTGGATGCTGTTCATGAAGATCCGACGTCTGACATGAGACAAATAGCCCAGCCCAATTAAATATTCCTAGTAAAGCAACAATACGCTCAGTATTATCACAGAATCTTTTGCTGCTATTTTACCTGAGAAAAGTGCAACCTCTGTACATCAATCGTAAAGCGTGCAGAACAATATTTTGTAAAATTATTTCAGAGTTCAAAGAAAGCCAAACTTTTTATTGCATGTTCTCTGGCGCAATGAATGCTTTATTTACGAGAGATGGAGTTTTAATTGTCATAATTTTCATTTTTAGACGGATAAAAATCCTAAGGCCTTTAGAAAAATTAGACAGAAGGTTTTCCGTAAATGTCTGACTGCGGATTTTCGAGTCGTTGAACAGATAGTTCCTCCCAATCACCTTAATGGCACGTAAATATCTTAGAGGAAGTAGTGGATAATGTTCAATTGACTCTGAGGCGTCACATTTTTATACATGCCTAGTCACAGTTTCAGAACAGGTGGATAGGGTGTAACGGACCAATAGCATGGCCAGCGACTTCTCCAAATATTAATCCCTTCAATTTTTTCGTTTGAGGCTTTTAAGAACAATATATAATTAAAAAAATTAAGGAAGCATTTCAATCAATTACCCCCGACATGTCGGAACGTTTCTTAATTTAGCTTTCTCGAGGATTACAACTAGGTTTGGAAACTGATGGCTAGCAGTTTGAACGTTTAAAATAATTTTTTCATTTTAGATATTTTGAACTTGAATAAAACTCGACCGTTAACATTTATACTACTTTGCGTATTCAGCCATATCATAATACATATTGGTAATTACTAATAACCAAGTTTAAACAATCTTGCAGATAACAGCGACATGGGGGAGCGAATGCGAAGGTGTATTTTTAACTGCGACGGGTGTAAATAAATCCTTTTTCTGCGTTAGAATATGCAGGAACTATAATTAAATGCGTTATTTTCAATATCAATTTATACCTGGCAAGACTGTACACTACTGCGATCTCGAGGGGTTTCAGTGCGTATCTGATTTTCTGTTGCCAAATTTACAATTTAAGCAGCTGGTGCGACCTAACGAAGGACCAACATTTTTGAATTAGGATTGTCAACTCAGAGTAAATCGAAGAGTTACTCTACCTGACATTTATCCAAATTTTTCTGGCCATAATGTACAATAACAAATTTTAAAAGTATGCACGCATTCCACTACAAAATTTTGCAATATGGCGCTACCGATAGTTGAACAAGTTCAATGTACGTTCAGACCCGTTCGAGTTTACATTGTAGGCAGTGGTTCAGTTTCTTTGTGTTAGTAGTTATCGAACTGTGACAGAATAAACAGCATGTTATGTCGTCTTGGTCAAAAACGGAGTACCGTGTACTGGAAAAATGCTATTATGTAATTTCCTAACATTCTCGAAATATGTTGGAAGTGTTTTAAACCTTATTGAGCATATAAATATGTCTAGAGTTTATGCTTACTGGATTTCGTGTTTGTTAACACCAGGTCGATAAGATGGGAAACAATTATTACTGCGGACGAAACCTGGATGTAAATATATGATGCGAAGATGAAATGGTAGAGCACGCATTGGCTAGAAGAAGGAGGATCACTACCAAAAAACCATTTGCTATAGTCTGGTCCAAATATTTCTGTATTTCGAGGAGATGATGTTTATGTATAATACTCCACATGGCAGATACTACAGTTATCAGCAGTATTAAAAAGAAGTTTTGTAACAGTTGACCTCGTATTAATAAAGCCGTACGCGACTTTTATCTATTCTCAAGAACAAAAGATTTTATATGGCGACAGCTTCAAACATAAATGAATGTTGTTAAAGCTTTAGACGCGATTTTGAAGAACATGTCAAGGAATGGTTTAGACCATGTTCTTAAACAATGGCAGCATCGTTGGGATAAGGGTTCTGTACTATAGGCGAAGCATGTAGAATGTGATAAAACTGTAGATGTTCGAAATTAATCTATGAAGTTCTGGTAATACCAGTCTCTTGGTCTTTATTCGAATTCCCTCGCAATATTTTCGATCTTATGAGCTCAAAAAAATTGTAATAGCAAAGCATCTTTGTTGGTGTTTATTTATTAATATTAATTATGATCATCATGTTAATCATAATATTCCTTAAAATCATAAAAAGCTATATATGTATAGTTTTTATCGCTCACCTTCATTGTGCTATGAATATGAGCTAATCAACCCTTAATAGTCAAGTAATAACTTCCTATTATTGATTTTCATGAAAACTTAGATTATTTAAGCTATTTCATTTCTTCTTATGACCGACTTATGACATTCTTGCTGAAATTATCCAGAGTTCCATTACAGAATTTAGGTACTATGACTAAATTGACAATTCCAATAATTCAATATTCTTTTATCGATGGCAATTTTTAGTCTTCTAATCATGGTTAGTAACACTATTATGCAAAAACATTCGCTTTTGTGATAGCATTCGTTTCATAAGGATTCTTTCCGGTAGTTCTATACAGGCATTAGAATTTATCTATGTTGCTATTGTTTCCTCATGTCTAGACGGTTTCGAATAATTAAAAGCTTTTAACCTATCAACTAGTTCCAGTAGAGCTACAAAATTATTATATCCTTCCATATACGTCTTTCTTTTGTTATCGTTTTGTCTCTAACAGTAACCTTGTGATACACTATAAAAAGAAGAACTATTGAAGTTAAGTGTAGCACATGCATAGAATACACCACGTGAGAGTGGTAAAGTATTGATTTTCTATGAAGTTGCGTGCGTAGTCCAGAATTAACCTGCGTTCGCAGCTACCGGCTGTGCCTGCTGGTGAGCTTTTATCCCGGTTGATGTGAAAGTTATCAATGAAACGGCGGAGTCGATGAAACGGGACGCGTTCACTGGGTGAGGAGCGTTGTTTTCGCGACGAATAGGGTCGGGAGATAAAAATAATGACAAAAATGAGACGGAGAACATTAAGAGGCATCGTCTTGAATGCCAGAAAAGAAACGTAAAAAGAAAGAAAAGCACGAGCACGAGCTCCTGCGAGAATAAGATGTATTGGGGGAAATATGAAAAGCTTTTAGAATGTGAACATGCAAATTGTTATAAATAGAGGCTTTTACATTAAAAAAATTTACCTGCCGCCGAGTTTGTAAGAAGCTGAAAGTATGCCCTACAGGTGTCATCAGAATATATGAGAAACACTCGAACCACGCTCTATTGCTTTCCATTTACAATTCTTGTCTTTTAGAATTACTGCTTGCTTTCTTTGTTAACTCTATATATCTTGAAATACATTTTTTTCTTCTTATTCTTTAAAAATATGTTGTAATGAAACACATACAGAATAGATTGCGCATTATATATATATATATATATATATATATATATATATATATATATATATATATATATTATGTGTGTGTGTGTTTTATTTATGGATATAGAGTGAATTGTCCTTGTTCTTGCTCAAGAAAATATAATTTTCTTTCCAAACTAAATCTATATTTTTCTACATAGTATTCTTTGCAAACCATCTTAGACTTCTTTATTTACTACTGTGGGCAAAAAATAGTAAGACTTTGTTCATAATTTTTAAATTCTTAATTTATTCTTCCAAATTTATTTCGTCCCCTCAAACTAATCTCCCCTGGCTCCAATACACTTGTGCCAACGTTTCTTCCAATTCTCGAAACAGTTGTTAAAGTCAATTTCAGGAATAGCCTTCAATGCGCGTAGCGATTCACGTTTAATATCTTCAATTGACTCAAAACGGTTTCCCCGGAGCGGTCGCTTGAGTTTGCTGAATAGCCAGAAGTCACACGGAGCTAAATCAGGCGAATACGGTGGTTGCAGCACGATATTGGTTGAAAATTTAGCGAAAAACTCACGAAGAATTAACGAAGTATGCGACGGTGCATTATCGTGGTGCAAAAACCAAGAGTTGTCGGCCCATAAGTCTGGCCTCTTTTTACGAATAGCATTGCGCAAACGACGCATGACACTCAAATAGTATTCTTTGTTGACAGTTTGGCCGGTCGGAAGGAATTCGGAGTGCACCACACCTCGATAATCGAAGAAAACTGTCAACATAACCTTGATTTTTGACTTGTTTTGACGTGTTTTTTTGGGCTTCGGCTCACCTTTGATACGATATTCGGCCGATTGATCGTCTATTTCCGGGTCATAAGCGTAGATCCAAGTCTCATCTCCAGTTATGATGCCTTTCATTTTGTCTTGATAGTCGGAAAGCATTGTTTCACAGACGTCAACGCGACGCTGTTTTTCGAAAAAATTGAGTGATTTTGGAACAAATCGTGCTTTCACTTTTCTTAGGCACAAATGATCTTTCAAAATGGTTTTCACTGATCCTTCCGATATTCCAACGATGCCAGTAAGGTTCCTGACTGTTAATCGTCGATTCTCAAGCACCAATTCCTTGATTCTATTGACGTGTTGATCAGCAGTTGATGTTGATGGCCGTCCTGGACGTGGTTCGCCATCAACGCGTTCTCGACCCTCTTTGAATAATTTGTACCAATCAAAAACACTTGCTCGCGACAAACAATTATCACCGAAGGCCTTTTGCAACATTCTGAACGTTTCGGCACCAGAAATTTGATTCCGTACACAAAATTTAATGGAACTTCTTTGTTGAATAATAATCGTCGAATGCACTTTTTGTACTTCAGAAAGACAAGCGTATACTAAACACTAATGATTATTTTGATGTGGCATTTGGCACAGATGTCACTGACAGTCATACCAACCTAGAAAAAACATATTTCGACGAATGGGTTTTCGCGCGAAATTTAAATTAAAAAGTCTTACTATTTTTTGCCCACAGTAGTATACTCTAGATACAGTAAGATAATCGTAGTTCCTTAAAATAGGCATCGGTTCCAGATATTACTTCGACGTTCGAGCCAAATTTTCTAGCAATCTGTCAATTTTTTAAATTGGAGATCAAGGAATTACATGGAGGGCTAGGTCTGAAAAGTACAGTGCATGGAGAAGCAATCCATAAAATTTTTTCGCCTTTATTATATTGGTTTAGGAAAAACATACTCTCCCAAATCCCTTAACAAAAATTAAGGGATACAATTTCAAAGAAATTGGTAACTTCACAGTCCATAAGTAAAATAATTTTAAAATAGCAAAAAGTTCCTCCTTTGAAAAAAAAAATTGTGCATAAGCAAAAATTATTTTAGATGTGCATTAAATAATGAACATACTATATAAATACATCAACGACGTTTCTTCAATATACGATACTAAATGACTATAACATTTTTTAAAGAATTCAAATGCATTATTAAATTCCTAAAAAGAAATTGTCCACGGAATTTGGCTACCAGTTAATATGTTTTAACAAAAACTAAAATCGTAAAAATTATGGTTTTCGATTCTAGCAGTGCAAATACAATGAATATTAAAACTTTCCAGTGTTAATTCTACAATATCAATGAATTTTCATTTCATCTTACCAAGTATGTATGCATTGTAATAATCGTGAATTTTTATTTTAACAATGTTTTCACGGACAGGCTGTAGGTATATGCAGCTGCAAATGAATGAATATACATATGTTTATATGTACATTCATTCAAAAAAGTAGTTTCCATAACAATGTTTGCCTTCGATGTGTTGCGATAAAAAATATGTTCCTAACGAGGTTATTTGTAATTTAATCTACGCGGAACAAAAGCAAACAAAAAAAAACTGTCATTAGTAACAACTACGACATCGAAGTATTGTTGAACATAAAATTGATTTCATCACTCGTCTTTTATACTACGTTAACGACAGTATAATTACGCACTAATAGTGGCCATAAACTAAATACTTCATCGTTTTATAAGTTTGATTTTATTCATTAACAATAGAGCATATAAAATATGTTTCAATTTAAAATTTAGGATTTCAGTTGCGCAAAGATTCTGTCATGTGATTCATACGAAGCAAACATGAAGCGTTTTAGGTTTCATAACGAATTATTTGTAAATAAGGGTATTGTTAAAATAGGCGATTATTTACAGTGTAACTAAAAAATTCGTGCAAAATTAACACAATATCAAGTGTCTACAGAGCGTAATTTAATTAAAAAATTAGAAGAGACTGCTTCGGTTACGGATAAAGCAACACTAATGCATCATACTGGTTGGTCAAACGAAAATATCGTTGCAGTGAGTAAAGTGTATGCGATGATTCAAATATCAATTTGACACCGTTCACAACAATTCAACTTTTCAAGAGCCGCTATGCACCGAACTCTAAAGATATATCAACATCTGACGCCATACAAAATACAATTAACACAAGGATTGAATCCAATAGTATACGCAACGTATATATACATATATGTACATATGTCAATTAGCTATTAGAAAACAAATAAGTTGATGCTGAATTTTGCGACAAAGTCATGTTGAACGATGAAGCTCATTTTCATCTTGTCTAACACGTGAATAAGCAAAATCGTATTTGGGACGAAGTAAATTCCAGTGTTAACCATTAAAAAAAAGCATCCACAGAAATGTACTGTTTGGTAGTGGTGGAGTGTTTAGATCGCACATGCTGTTACAGGAAATTATAAATGCTATATTGGGAATTTGAAGAATTGTCAACCAAACTGATGATTTGGACTTGGGCATTTGGATTCACAAACGAAACAACTATACTGGATACCAAATTTCCTGGTCTCGTAAAATGGTGACATTAATTACTTGCAAGGTTATGTGATTTAACATAATTTGATTTTTTATTTGGAGATATTCAGAGGGAAAATTATATGCCAGTAATTCTGTTTTTGAGCAAATAGGGTCAACGTTATCTATCAATGTAATGGAAAATGAATAACATCGAGGCGGATGAGTTCATGAGAGAAATTTTGTTTAAAAAAAAAAATTAATTTTTTATAAAATTTCTTTTAAACAAATACTAAAATTCAAATAAGGACACCTCTAGAATAAAGAAAAATGAAAACAATCTCTTTTATAGGAGCTATTTAAGTATTGTTTCTTAAATTGGTTACTAATAATAAGTATACCTTTTCTGTGATGATTAAATGGTAAAATTTTCGGAATTTTCAAAATATTACATTCTCTTACTTTCTCGAAACTATAATATATCCCAAAAATTTGAAATTGCGATACCTCTTTTTCAATTTCGATGCAGATTTTTTTATCTGAATTCTTCTACACATCTACCCCATATCAATAGAAGAAAAGTAGGCATTTCATTAAAGAATCAACTATCGTATGTAAATTATGTACAACAATAATAATATAGAATTATATTTATTTTTGTAGATTCCCAATAAATGCTTCTTAAAACGCTAAATATTTTCCAAGCAGACAAATGGCTTGTGTTGAGCTTTTCTTTCGTGGAATCTATTTTTTATTGTAAAATATATTGCCTATTATTTCATAACTGCAGTAATTGTTGCGCTCATTCCTATTTTCTTGTTAACATTTTATAACAAAATATGCACATTATCGAATGAATTCTTGGATTTATTCATTTATAGAGCGCGTGTAAAAGGTTTGAAGAATTTTTGTTATAAGTTGCTAGCAATGTACTTGATAACAATCAAATAATGAAAAACAATTAAGTACATTACTAGCAATTTACAAAAAGAAGTTCTTCATACCTTCTGTACGAGCTTTTTAAATGAATAAGTCAAAGTATTCATTTCATAATTTTGTTATAAAAGATTATAGTTTGTAGAACAAGAAAACATGAATAGAAATTATAGTAGATAAATGATAACCCAAAACGACCCAAACGTGTTTTGCGATTTTTAAAACAGATAAACATGTCATAAACAAAATGTGTGTCGCTAATCAAATTTCTTCTACTAATTCGTTGAAGGTCATGGAGCAGGCCCCAAGGTAAACCAACTGGATCGAAAATAAGACCATAAGACTAATCTAAAGTATTTAATGAAGATTAGTTGAAGGCTTTCCTGCTTCCGAGGTACCTGCAACGTTTTCGACTAACGAAAATATAGTGAAGAAAATGATAATGAACAATCGTCATTTAATTTTAGACGAGATGGCTCAGGGTCTCGATACATCTAATGAAACCATGTAACATACATACATACATACATACAAACACACACCAACACATATATATGTATGTATGTATGTATGTATGTATATATATATACAATATATATATATATATATATATATATACAATATATACAATATATATATATACATATAAATAACGCGTCCAAATAAGGGTTGTTCCAAAGATTATTTCTTTGAAAAAAGCACCGTATATAGGTTATTTACTACATTAATGAAATTCATCATGTAACGGGCGACGAGATCTATTAACTAATCGAGCTTAGATAATAAGCCAAATCAAAACCACGTTAAAGTCACTCAAAAATAAAAATTTATCGATTTCGTTCACTAGCGCAGTGTTGTTCATTAGGATCTTATTATAAAGTAGCCATCGAATAATATTATCTGGGTGCTAAGTTATACGAGGGAGCGTTTTTATATTCGCGGAATGGGGGACAAGGGGTGGATATAAAAAAACCAAATTATTTTTCTTTTTCAATATATTCACCTGCAAGACGGATACATTTTTCACATCTTTCAATTAATTTATTTATACCCTCATAAAAAAATGATTTCTCTTTATCTGCAAAATACGCCGAAACTGCCTCCTTGACTTCATCATCGGCAGTAAATTTTTTACCCCGCAGCTCTTTTTTCATTTTCGGAAACAGGTAATAATCACTCGGGGCCAGGTCTGGGCTGTAGGGTGGGCGATTCACAATTTCGAAGTCCACCTTATGCAGGGCAGCTAACGCAACGCGGCTCTTGTGGACGGGCGCGTTGTTGTGCAAACGCAGAACACCTTTTGTCAATTTTCCCCGTCTTTTCTCTTTAATGGCTTCTTTTAGTCGCTCTAATATTGAAGCGTAATATTCTCCGGTTATAGAAACATCTTTATCTTTATAATCAATCAACAATATTCCTTCCGAGTCCCAAAATACCGTTGCCATGAGCTTCCCAGCTGATTGTGACACTTTAAATTTCTTGGGAGGTGCTGTGCCCTTTTTATGCCACTGCATGGAGTCTTGTTTGGACTCAGGTTCATAATGATGAACCCAAGTTTCGTCTCCAGTAACAATTCCACTCAATACACCATCCTTGTCTTCATTACAGAGGTCCAAAAATGCACGTGAACACTCTACGCGCTGTTGTTTTTGCGGCGGCGTGAGCATTCTCGGCACCCATCTTGCGCTGACCTTAGACATGCCGAGATGATCGTGTAGGATTTTAAAAATTGTTGTATCGGATACTCCAACCATTTCTGCGAGTTGTTTCTCCTTTAGTCGAGCATCTTCGAGTACAATTTGTTCAACTTTTTGGATAAGTGCTGGCGTAGTCACCTCAATGCTCCTGCCCGGCCTCGGGTCGTCTTCAAGGGATTCCCTTCCTTGTTTAAATAAACTATGCCACTTGTACACCATGGTTTTTCCTGGACAAGAGTCGCCGTAAACCAATGACATCTCATTCATTATGGTCGCGACTGATTTTCCTTGCCTGGTAAGGAACTTTATAACGGCACGATATTCGATTTTTTCCATATTTCACTTTTCACTCCTGATTATGTTACTTGGTTGACGATAGCTCAAAGACTAACTGTCTAATAACAATGAAACTTCGTATTTATACTAATCATGAGTCGCTGCACAGGCCACGCCCCCAATGCGCCTACTCACCCCTCTACAGCCCGCTCATTCCGCGAATATAAAAACGCTCCCTCGTAAAAGAAAATTTGTATAAAAACAATTCTTGGATTTTGTACTACGATAATGAGCCGCCGACTCTTGACCAAAGATTGGCTAATTTTAAATTTTAAAATTACGACTTCACATAAGAACGTTTTGAAAGCTATATAATAAAATTCACAAAAGAAAGTGAAGGTCATTTCAACGACTACATTATTCGTTAATATAAGTGCACCTAATTATATGAAGCCCATTTTGAAGATTACGAAATATGATGATTAAACCAGAAATTTGTGCTCCATTTAACCTGATATTTGTTTCACAAAACATACAATGCTTTTCGTTTAATTTAGATCAGATGCAATATCGTGAAGCTTTCATATCCAATTACATTTCCTCGCGTAAGCGCTCCATGCACTTTGTGTTTTCAACATGTTGGTATTCGCATGACTAACGTCTTTACCTTAAGTATTATTATTAATTGTCTAATACGATAATAACAGACACATTTATTGACGTTACGTGTTTTAATGTGCACTTTATTGTGTCCATTTTATTACCTTACAGTATTGTATATGACATGCACCCTCGCTTCTTTGCATACACAAAACTCCCTTAAATATTTTTAGTGTTATATAAATCCGGCAGGATTTCTGTAATGCCGCACACAAAGCTCAAGTCACATATTCAGATTTTTGTAGCCCTTACCAGGCAGGGCTAGACTGAATATTTAATGATTCCTTTTTCTCTCCGAACGGCGTAAAACCCCACACTGCGTTATATTTTAAAAATGAGATATGTTTACGGAGGGATCGTTAAGAAAATGAAATGTAAACAAGTCTTTTTCGAACTGAATCAGGATAGAATAAGAAATAATAAAACACTAATATGTGTTATACATGTGTTTTCGGTGCAAGACATTTTACTTTTAATAAAATTGATTTTCAATATTTTTTATAACAGTCTTTATGATTATGTTAATAATTTAATTTTATACTAATTACAATATTATAAGCAGAGTTAAGCAAGATACTCCTTTTCGCGTGTCTATTTTTGCTCGATTGAAATTGCTACATTTACCTGTTTACAAAGGGCACTAGGAAAGTTTTGCAATATAACGCAACAATGAATCGTAGGAAGCTGCTTGTTGCTGCATGTTGAGGCATGTTCATACGTGCATAGTAGCCGCTGTGCCATGTTTAAGAGCTCTATTATCCGTTAGCAGTGAGAGCGTAAAGTGCTTGTGATGGCATCGTGGTCACGAAATGAGATAAGAGCAGTTTTGTGTTATAATTTCGTGCATGATTTAAACATAGACCAGTGCTTCGAAGAAATGACTCTTGCACTAGGTGATATTTGTTCACATCGCACAACGATATTCAGGTGCTATAGAGAATTCCAAGAAATTTAACTGTGGAGGATGTCGAGAGGCCGGGAAGGACACGAACGTCAGTTACGGAGGAAAACGTTACTATTGTGAGGAAAATGCTTTGCGAGGACAGGCGAGTGACCAACCAACAGATAGAGGGTGCTTCAGGCCTAAATGCACCAGCAATTCGTTAGATTCTGCATGATCATTTGCACGTGATGAAACTTTGTTCTCTCTGGGTGCCGCATCGACTGACTGAAGAGCAGATGACATGACGTGTGACTTGGTGCTAGAAAAGTTTAATAAGGGACAATCTCGGTATGTGAACAACATCGTGACAGGTGATGAGACTTGGCTGTACTATTACGATGTGCCGACCAAAGCTCAAAACAAAGTTTGGGTCGTTGATGATAAGGACACACTCGTAGTTGTCAGAAAATCCCGATCTGTAAAGAAGAAAATGGCAGCTGTATTTTTCAAATCGAGTGGAATTGTGGAACGCGTCATTTTGGACAAACAGAAGACAGTCACAGCTAAGTGGTATACTGAACAGTGCCCGCCTAAAGTCATTGGATCTATGAAGAACCTGCGGCCAAAGTCAAGAATGGACACCTGGTTCCTCCATCATGAGAATGCTCCAGCTCACCGTGCCAAAGCCTGCACCGATTATTTGACCACGACAGGATTGAAACTTTTCGAATACCCTCCTTACAGTCCAGATCTTGCTCCCTGCGAATTTACACTGTTCCCGCATGTGAAAATGAAGCTAAAGAGGAGGCGGTTTTCCAGTGATGAGGACCTTCTGCGGGCTTAGGTCAATGAGTGTGCTTTACACCCTAGTAAAACTTGGCAGAACTGGTTTAAAGATTGGTTTCGGAGGATATAGAGGTGTATCGAGTGTGAACGAAATTACTTTGAAAGAAATTAAATAAACAAAGCTGTATTGCAAAACTTTTTTAATACCTTTTGTATATCTTTACAGATAGATATTTTCTAAATACAAATTCTGCAAATTAATACAAGTTCAGGCACAAGTTCTACCACTTTTTGTACGTAGGAGATATCTAACCGTGAAGTACATCTTTAAACTAAAATCTATTAAAATGTTTCACGTTTTTAATACATCCTATCTATAAAAGATCTAACGAATAGTTATTTGAAAAATAAAACATCATCTTAAGTTAGTATCATTTAGTACATGGCAGAATATCTTTGTCGGCCGTATACCAGTTTCACGAACAATACTTCTTTCATTTAAAATTAAAAAAGCTGCGATATTGTTTTTCCAAGCTACAATGGACAACGGTATCATGAATAGAATTTGTTTTTCTCAATATTAGATAAAGTTAACAATGAAGTTTACTTCGTACAAAATAATAAATTAGCTGCAAAGATAAAGTTACATTCAGAGACGAGAGTATTCACGGCAGGATCAATAGCAATTCTAAACGCTTTAAAATATGCACTAACTATTGCATATAGGGAAGCGGTTATTATGTTATATTCTGCGTATCTTAAAAGATATTCAAAATAAAAAGTTACGCCAATACGTGAATCTCATTTTAGTATACATAATTAATATCTTAAATGGTTTAAGGATAAGATCAATCTACACGCAATCATTCTAGATTAAAGGGAATAATGATGTATAACCTAATAATATAGCTGACCAACAATCCAAGAAAAAGCAATGTAGATGAGCAGATTTATAGGACTTATAAATAAAACAAAACAAAGTATTACTATTTCATGATTGAAATATATAGTGGAAAGACACGTGTTCACTAAAGATGACTTAATATGCATACATTCCTCCTACATTAAATAGTAGTGCGTGGTGTAATTACAAACTGACAAGACATTATCGTCCAACACTTGCTAAAATGAAGTTTGAGCATCGGAAGTATCCGACACATATCTTCAAAATCAATCTAGTTCTATCCCCTACATGTTCTTGTGGCTATGAAGATGTTGATTTCACTGATCACTTAATTCTAGGATGAAACACCCATAAGACTATTATCAATGAACTATATAAAGCCATAATTGTAAATACTATTCCTGTACCAATAAGTATGATATTTCTTTTATGTCTTAATACGAAAAGTATTAGTGATTTACCTATACCGGCATTTAAAAAAATTAAAGTAGAAGTCTAATATAAAACCTTAGTTAAATTCCTGTACCAGACTGTGAAATGTGTGTCCCTGTTAATTCCAGTGTTTTAATTTTATTTTGCTCCATATATTTTAGTGGAAAATAGACTTGGATCCAGCTGATTAAAATTAAAAAAACACCACAAATGATTAGTACAAAAAAATCCATATTTACCGCCTATCAAGCTCAACGTTACAAGTTCTAGTTCTTAGGCGCTAATTGCAAAAAAATTCTGCCATCAAATATAAACGGAAAAATATGTAGATATATAATATATACTTCTATATATAATTCTATCTTTTTGTAGCACTTTTTACCTGCCTTCTAAGTCGTTCAATTGTAAGTACTTTTTCATCAGAATAATACAAGTGTTCACACCTAGACTGTTTCAACGGCAAAAATTCATGAATTACATGAATTGCTTCCATATCTACCTTATTTTCTTTGTTACCGAACCCGAAAACTTTGTTAGGTGGCACGAAGTTTGAGCCGAAGAGAAGAAGATAATCGCTGAAACTAACGCATATTTCGAACAGATTTGCAGCACTTCTGAATAAAAGGACTTGAATATCTATGAACTAAATGTAATAATGTCCAAGGAGAATACGTTGAAAAAGAAGATTTTTTGCCAAAAAAGTTTGTTTTCTTGTCGCAGATCAGTAATTACAGAACCGTCCTCGTATGTTAGAAGTGCAAGCTACAAAATTCAACTCGCAGTTGAATTCAACAACCAATAAATCACTTTCGTTAACAAACTATTTCAACTCATTTATTAAACATTAAACATTTATTTTTTTCTATAATAACATGTTAGAATAACGCTGATAAGGGTCTGGTATCGGTTATAGAATTCGTAACTATCTTACTTTCAAAAAGATAGAATTGGATACTCCGGTAATAAGATACATTTTAATTTCAGTCCTATAAACTACGGTACATAAACGGGATACCTTTTTATCTATTATTAGGTGGATTCCGCCTGTTTTACATTTACCAGAACTCCAATGAATACCAGTCAACTGTAAACAGACGTTCGACTGAAATATTAAAGAGCGTTTTTGCGGAATATTGAAGGCGCCTATCAAACAAAATAAATAAACGTATGGAAGCTTCAAATACATTTTGACGTATAAGTATCTAGGGTTTATATTTTATTATACATTATATCATATATTTATTATTAATATTATCAAAAATTATAGGAAGACGTATGCACTACTTCTTTTTAACAATAATAATAATAAAAATAACAAAAAAAAAGTTATCGACATTGGTATGAAATTTGGAATTAGCAAATACAGAATATTATACACCGAAAGAAGAACTGTTAGGACTCCTGAAAGTAAAGAAACACTTAACAATGAAACTCTCGCAAATATGCAACAAAATATAAAAAATTCCAGAGCTATTCAAGATTTTGGATACCAAAGAAAGTTTTCTGTGAATCTTTTGCTAGGCATCTTAAGCCTTAAAATTGTAGGACCAATATTTCTTTCAAATAGACTAAATACAAATGAATAAGTAAATGTATAGAGAAAGAATGTTTCATAATACAAAAATTACAAGAATAAGGTTGAACGAACGTTTTCCAGATAGATGAATCGGGCAAAGTACCCCAATATCATGGCTTGCAAAGTCAGTAGATATGAATCCCCTTGACGTCTTCGTTTGGGGTTTTTTTTGAAGGAAAAGTTCATGCAACGCCTTCGGCCAATGAACAAGATGTAATAAATAGAATTGACGCCACAATACCATTAATTACTCTGTTACAATGTGTCTTAAATTTAATTCTACAAAAACTACAGCTTAGTCTTCAAACCAATGGCTACCACTTCCAACATTCACGTTAATTATCATTATTATTGTTATTTTAATTAGACTTAAATAAAACTCTAATTTTGTCATTATCATTCCTACTGATTTATTGATGGTTTTATACAATGTTGCCAAATCTACACTTCTATTAAGCAATTTGTATAGAGCTTAACTAACGACAATACAACATTTCTGCAGTAGGATTATCAACTCAGAATTAATCATAGAATCGTCCTACCTGACGATTATATGTAGTCTGTGTGTTAGCACAACCCAACAAGATCTAATAATTCTTGACGGGCGATCAAACTTGTATGTGGTCCCGCGGTGACGAAATACCATTCTTTTACGATTAACAAGTTGTGGATGAACATTTTTAGATAGTGGATGTGTTTAAACTGTCTAATGAATAAACTGTTTCCTTTTTTTGATAAGTAAGTTATCGATTATACAGGAAATAATATTCCCAACTATGGGAGACGTAATAAAGCTTTAATAGATCACTGAAGGTTTATCTTTCGCAGAATATGAGGCTATTTTATTCGCAAATTAGAATATTATGGATTACGAATATTGAAAAAAGCAACTTGTATAAATGTGCACATTTTAAAGAATATACTCAAATATTATATCGCAATATAAAGCTACAGTCTGAAAATATAAATATAATTTTAAGAAGATTTATAAAAAAATATATTTATTTTATTTTCTACTTCCTCTTTCTTTCGATACTATCCGCTAAATAGATCTGTAAATCATATCTATATATATAAAACCTTATAAAGTAAACAACATAAACGCACAAGGAATCTAAAAATACCTAACATAAAAAAGTTAGCCGTAAAAGCAAACACCTAAAAGTTATATTGTTAAACTTTTATTTAGTGCCTGATCAGTCGAACAAGCAAGCTCGTCGCCTTCAATGTTTTAAATCACCCAACGCCATCTAACCGACCCTTCAGAAACAAAAACTTATCTCTCTTGAATGTACCCAGTTGCAGTTGTTTTTGTTGATGTGTTGTTTTGTTTTCTCGCACCATAATACCGTTACCTCCCACTCCGTTCCTTAACACTTCGTATTTTCTTTTCTTCTTCGACACAAAGTAATTTCTTCCGATCCGTGTGTGTAGTTTCCTGTTTGTTTTGTACTTTGCTTCTGTGATGTTGCTGGACAATGTCGATGATTAGAAGTGAAACTAAAAGAAACACCAGCAGCGCGAAGTACTAGATTCGATGCAAAAACTAATAATCGACGAGACAAAATAAATAAAACCATGCACGTATAAGATTGATTATCTTGGCACGCTACCAAGGAACTTGAGAGTAAGGTTTCTCCGAGGTTAATTCTGGGGTCAAGTGAAAAATCTCTAAATTATACACATACAAATGTGGAATATGCTAATACAGGACATTTCATAAACTGAAACAAAAATTTTGTTTGGATATTTGAGGCAAAATACAGGGCTTTGTCCAAAATTAATAATATTTTAAAGTTTGATATTATAAATTTGTATACTTACATGTGCAAATGTAAACTTGGTTATATTAAAAATATATCAATTTTGTTAATAATATTTACAAATTAAATATACGCGTAAATACGAAGGTAGCCGTTTATATATCGGGAAGTGGCAACACTGTTAGTGTTGCCTCCGATCTGATGATTGCATCGTGAAGTTTGTAATTTTTGACAATATATTTATATTCACAGTTTTATTATCCGGTCGCTATTTCTATTTTTTACAGTAACTTTAAAATTTTATTTCAGCGAAAAAATGGAATTAACTCTCGAACATTTTTGTGCAATTATTTTCCATTCGGCGTGGATTGTCTCAACAAGAACAAGAATGCATCGACGAGCTGAATTCTTTATATGATGATGAAGTACTATCGATAGCTACAGTATATCGTTGGTTTAGTGAATTCAAACTTGGACGGTATTCTTTGGACGATGAATTTCGTGAAGGTCATCCCACAAATGTTGTTGTGTTGGAAAACATTAATGCAGTGTCTGAATTGATGAATGCGAGACCGTCATGTGACATACCGTGAGATCGGAGCACTCTAGGTATTAATAACAATAATGTGCATAAGATACTGCATGAACATTTAGCCGTTAAGGAGCTATGTTCACGTTGAGTACCACATAATTTGACAACCGCTCAAAAAAGGACTCGTGTCGATTGGTGCCAAGAAATGCACAAAAAATACAATGGCGGTGCTTCAAAGAACATTTATAAAGTCGTCACAGGTGATGATTCTTCGATTTATACGTATGAGCCCAATAGTAAACAGTAGTCGACTGTGCGGGTATTCGAAGATGAGCCAAAACCAACAAAAGTTGTTCGTGCTCGAAGCACATCAAAATAAATGGTCGCCTGTGTTTGCGGAAAAACAGGTCATGTTGCAACCGTGCCTTTAGAGAGTTGTAGAACGGTCAATTCCGAATAGTACACAATATATATACAACCATGCTCAAATGTATTAGACACCTTACGAATTTATGTACATAAAACTGTTGCGAAAATTATGTACAAAGTGTTTTTAGTAATATAGTACAATTCATGAATATTTTGTCGCTCCGCCCTTGGCCTTAATGACAGCTCGCACTCGTCGAGGCATACTTGCTACTAAATTGTAACACTCTGCTGGTAGTATTGCAGCCCATATTTCGTGAATTTTTGTTGATAATTCTGCTTTTGACAGGCATTTATGTTCCGTGATCTTAGTTTTTAAGATACCCCACAAATTTTCAATGGGCGACAAATCGGGACTTTGTGGCGACCAATCCAATACCTCCACTGTGTTTTTCTCGAACCAACGCATTACAGCTCCCGATTTGTGGCAGGGCGCATTATCTTGCTGAAAAATGTAATGTGGAATATCCTGGTCGAATAGTTTTAGCACAGACGGTTCTAATACTACCTCTAACATGGCTAAATAGCGTTGGCTATTCATCCGGCCATCGCACAGGTACACGTCTCCAACACTGTATGCAGACATACAACCCCAAACCATGGTACTACCACCTCCAAATTTTACTGTGGGAATGATACATTGTGGTTCATAAGCTTGCCCTTGCTTACGCCGAACGTATAGCGTCCCAGGTAGTCCCCAAAGCTGCCAGGCAAAAGAAGAAAGTTAGAACTTAGACAGGATTAATTTTGTTTAATGTTACATGTAGACTGAATTGCATACAACGATAAGAATATTAGTCATGAAGATGTACTTACATACCTCGATATTCGATTCATCAGACCAAGGAATGTTCGACCACTTCTCGATTGTCCAATTTTCATGTTGTTTGGCCCATAAATACCGCTTCTTTTTATGAGCGTCAGTTAAAAGCCGTTTACGTCGAGCTTTACACCCTCGTAAACCAGCACGCTCGAGACGCCTTCTCACTGTTTGCGCAGAAACTATTACGCGATAACGCTGTTTCAGCTCACTGGCGAGCTGTTTCGACGATTTTTTCCTATCACAGAGAGCCAGTCTTTGTAAAATTCTGTCTTCTCTTATCGAGGTACACGGTTTTCTGCCACTTTTTGGTCTGTTAACAAACGACCCACTCTCCTGATAGCGACTAATGGTTGTACGGACTGCACATCGCGAACATTTTTTTTGCAATTGCAGCTATTGATAACTTCTGGGAATGCAGTAGCACTATTTGGGCGCGTTCCCCTACCGACAACTCGCGCGCATTTTTCTTCAACAAATAACTGACACAACGTGAAAAAATAGCATAATCTAATTGATCTCTACCACAAACTCACAAACGCACGTTGCTCACACACTGCTAGAATGACACTAAATTTCTAAAATCCACAATTTCCCCCTTCTACCTATTTTTTTCAATAGGGGATTAACTAGGGTATTCAAAAACGCATTTCTGTAAATACCATTAACTATTTTTACGGTTAATTTCTGTCAGACTTGGATAATACCAAGAATAAGGGTTTTTACCTGGGGTGTCTAATACATCTGAGCATGGTTGTATTTTGTTTGCCATAAGTTTTCGAATAAATAAGGAAAACAAACCGAAAACGACAGATCATTCTCCACCATAACAATGCGAGCTCTCATAGATCCGCCGTACAGCCCTGATCTAGCACCCTGTAATTTCTTTTTTTCCCCACACGTGAAGAATAAACTTCGTGGTCAACGGTTTTCTACGCCGGAAGAGGCAGTTGAGGCATTCAAAACTCATATTTTGGAGATGCCGCCTTCACAGTGGCAGCAATACTTTTGGGATTGGTTTAAACGAAAGCAAAAGTACATTGATTTTCATGGAGAATATTTTGAAAAGCAATATAACTATTTTCGATAATAAAATTTTTTTTTTGTTTGCTATTCCCGAAAATAAACGACTATCCTCGTACGCGGGGTGTCCGATATTAAAAGTACCAATAAAAATTGCACGTTCATAACTAAAGAAAATATTGACAATCCACAAAAAAAACTACATACTTTTGTTTATTTCTCAACATAATCTCTGGAAATACTGAGGCATCTATCTCAACATGATGATAGTTTCAACATAACTTTCTGGTTCCGTGCTTGTTAACTTGCTTGGAATGAATGAATGGAATACAATTCCTCCTGATCCGCGAGTGGTTTCCCCGTCAAAAATTTCTTTAAAGGTTCGAATAAATGAAAATCATAGTTTAAATCCGGACTATACGTAGGATGTTGCTGGGCCTTCCGATTGACCATCGTGCAAAAGTTAAACTTCTTCGCGTAATCGTCCTAGCCTTTTCCTTCCAATGGATATGTGCAATTTCTGGAAAGTCTCGCAATATCTCTCACTGTTAATGGTTGTGCGCGATTTTAGATTTTCAGACAGCAGAAGACTTTCACTATTCCAGAACACGGTGGCCATAGTTTCGCAGGCAGGTGGCTAGATTTTTAGTTTTTTCATAACTGGAGAAGCAGGAAGTTTCCATTTTACGGACTGTTGTTTCGTCTCTAGGGTAAACTTATAAATTCAAATTTTATCGCCGATAAGGATGCTTTAGATGAAAATATTCCCTTTCTGATTATTAAGTAAGATGTTAAAGGCAAGCACTCTTTCGATTGGCTTTTTGTGCATTGGAAAGCATTTTCAGCAAGTAGCGGCTGAAACTTTTCGAAAGTTTAGGTCGTATATGATTTCATGAACACGACTCTTAGATGTGACAAAGTTTGTCAATTTCACGGTAGTGTGATGGTTTTCTTCAATCGTTTGATAATTTTGGGGATGTTATTCTTGTATGGGGTCCTTGTTTACATCCTGTCTTCTCTGGATCATTCTCTGGCCAATTTTGAAATAAAAATGCTGTTACATGAAGATGATTTTCGTTATCGCACTACATTTAGTGATGAGTTAAGATTTTATCTTTGTCTAAAAGTTAACACTCACAATGCTCGTATCTGGGGAGTCAGGAAATATTCATTCCCAATGTAAACTGGACTTCTCGAAACTAAGTGCTTTGTGTACAATGCGCCGATGGCAAGTTTATAGACAACGAAGCAGCAAATGCAACAGGTATTGCTTGTATGGATATGCTACAAATACGTGCCTTTTTTCTAAGGAGGAATGGTCCACGCAACCTTATTTGGCAACAAAGATTGTGTGGCTCTTCGATCGCATAATACTGTATGAGGTTGGTTAAACAACATTGTGGACCCAATGAAAGAGCTTCTTTGCTCCAAGGTCTCCCGATCTGAACCCTTGTAATTTGTTTCTTTGTTTATGTGTTTCCACTACCTACTAACTTACGCATATTGGGCTATATCTAGAACATTTAATTTTTCATCTTTTTCGGAATAATTCCATAATTTCGTTTTACTTTCTTATTTTGTTTATGATTTAAATGTAATATAAATATATAACACTTGCTCTAACAGAATTAATCGCTTGTATATTACTGCAAGTTGCTAATGTATCTATCTATGTTCATCTAATGCTCTTAAATAATAGACTTCTTAAAGATGAAAAACAATAGCAGTATCAATAATAAAAATTTATTTATTCTTATTGGACCGGCAATACATTTTATAAATCCAAAGTTAGTACACGAGAACAAGTCAAATTCTATGTAATACATAATATTTGACCATAATATTTATGAATTTTTAATTCTTATTACTTACATAATTCCTTCAGCGACTAATATTTCATGGTACAAAGTAGCTTATGTAATTTATTCTTCGTTTTATTATTTTGCAAACATTTTATATCCACAGGCAATGAATTATATAACCTCATAAATATATCCGCGAAAATATAGTGATAATTAACGTTGAACAAGCCCCCGGATGCGCAGTAGCATACGGTCTCGCTGGGAAAACTAATGTTTCAAATAACTCATTTAATTGTAGTTGCTGTATATTTTAACGTGGAAAAGCGACTTAGAAATTCATTTACACCAGCCGTGGTTAACAATCCACCTTTGGCATATTCACGTCACACATATGATAGAAGGAAATGCCTGCACGTGGAACCTCCTCGTCGGTTTCTGTCGCTGGTTATCCGGATTTTGTTCAATATTAGTAACAATCCATGTCGAAGAAGTAAACACTTGTGATCATGTTTACTTTTGTACAATACTTTAGTGTTCTTACTCAGAGAAATTTCTAGGAAAATATCAACATGCGTATATGTATAGCGTAGCAGGTGTTAGCATATTTTTTTTGTTTGAAAATACCTGTGCATCATATTATTTTATCAAGTCATCTCACATTTTTTATCTCACTAACTGGAATGTGAAAATTAAATATAAGTGAAATTTCGATCAAGTACATTAATCACTAAAAATTAATAAGGCCCGCTGCCACAATAATTTTCGTATTCTGTATATGCATATTTCGACAACTAAGTTATCATCATCAGCAGCTACTTAATCACAGTGTCGCACCTGGACCCACAACAAAAGCCGCCCAGAAACAAGTATGTATCGGACTTTCACCTTCGAAAGCTAAACACACACAAGTTAACAATTAAGTACATCATAAGAACATGACATTTTTGAAGTCATTGAAAGTTTGAAGTTCTAATCCGTCTAAATGATTTTGCACACTGTAGAATAGGTGAAAATCTAATGTTATATATCTACATGTTATATTTTGCGAAAGTCATAGATTTATACTCCTTTGAAAATGTCGAGTTTTGTGTCTAAAAAAATGCATTTGCGACAAGCATTACTTTTGTTATTTAATTAAAAGAAAAAAGCCGTTGAAATTCATCGTTTGATGGTAGAAACTTACCGTGAGCATGCTCCAATAATAAAGAATTCAAAAGTGGTGATTTTGATGTGCAAGACAAAGAAGGTTCTGGTAGACCGAAAAAGTTTGAAGATGAGAAACTGCAGGAGTTATTGGATGAACACCCAACCCATATTCAAAAACAATTGGCAGAAGCGTTAAATGTGGTCCAAGAAACGATTAGCGACCGATTACGAGCAATGGGAAAAATCTAAAAGATGGGAAAATGGGTGCCACATTAATTGAATGACAGACAAATGGAAAATCGAAATATCGTCTGTGAAATGCTGCTTCAAAGTTATGATCGGTAAGTCGTTTCTGCATCCAATAGTAACAGGTGATGGAAAATGGATTTATTTCGAAAACCCTAAGCGTAAAAATCATGGCTATCGCCTTCGACTACAACACCAAATTGTTTTAGTCGCACTCTGTGTTTGATGGGACGAGAGTGGCGTGGTGTATTACGAACTGTTGAAACTTTGTGAAACAGTTAATACTGATCGCTACCGACAACAAATTATAAATTTGAACCATGCATTGATAGAAAAACATCCAGAATGGTCCCGAAGATACGGTAAAGTGCCGTCTCATACAGCAAAACCGGTTAAGGAAGCATTTGTGTGGGACATAATATCATACACGCCGTATTCTCCAAACCTTGCCCCTTCCGACTATTACCTTTTCCCAAAAATGGAATACGCACTTGCAGAGCAGCACTTCGCCAATTTCGAAGAAATTAGAAAATGACTCGATGAATGGTTTTGCTCAAAGGATAAACAGTTTTTTGACGTAGCGTCCATAAATTGCCTGAAGTATGGGCAATATGTGTAGAATCAAATGGCCAATACATTGAATAAATGCATTTTTCCATTTTTTTGGACAATAAGTAGTTTTTTACAGAAAAGTCGGTAATGACTTTCCGGTACACCTGGTAATAGCTCTCAACTTATAAAGAACTTTCTTGGAGTATACAATGAAGAATGAAAAGTAATTCACGTCAAAATCTTATTTGTAAAAACAACTTCTTTTCGGGAAAACGAAATTAAACATTAATTTCACACCGTCCCTCGTAATTTAAACTTTATCGAACGTAGTCGAGTTGGCTATATTTCAAAACATGCCCGTTACGTTCTACTGCCAGGTCCGATCGCAAACCAAGATAATGTAAAACTTGTCCGACCCAAATCCACAAATTTGTGTAAACTAATTATCAATTATTCGAGGGAAGAGCAACATACTGAAATAGGTTAGAACCGCTGCTGCGCACCTATTAATACAAAATTAAGTTTGAATTAAACATAATTGGAGTTGTAGCAAAATAAATTGGCTGTATTCATGTGAAATTCAAACCACTCTGAATAGATAAATGTAAACAAACTGTTCTGCGAAAAGTTTTAAAAAAGGAGAAACGTAGGATAAAACATATTCGTTTAAATGTTCTTGTCACAAATTATGAGGTAAACAACATAAAGAGACGCATGTAATTTGCATTTCTAAATTTCTCCTTGAAAATAATTTTTCAGAAAAATTGCTTTTCTTTTCAAAATAAAGACGTGGGTTGTCTTTTAAATTTTGCATATACAACTAGAATAAAATAGTAGATAGTTTTCAAATACTTCATTGTTTTTCGAAGTATTCTAACTCTATTAGCAGTTGTTCCACTCGTTTGTTGGTACAGTCAAAATTGCGTTTTTGAAGGCACCGATTGCTCTTTCTGACGACTGGAACCTTTGACCACACAGTCCGTTCTTGATTTTCGGAAACGTAATGAAATCGTTGGGATTTTCGTCCGGACTGTATGGGGATGGTTCAACAATCCGACGTTTTGTTACGTTAAAAGTTCAATTGTTTTACGGTGCCGTGTGCGAACTTGCATTACCTTGGTGCAGGATGATTCGTCGTTCGGGGTTGGATTTTCGAAGCTCAGTGATGACTTGCAGCAAATAAATGGTTGTATACCAATCAGTAGTAATAGTTTTTTGATATTGTGGAGGAATCGTTGCTACATGACCCGCTTTCGAGACAAATATCGCGACCATCCTTTTGGGGACACTTCGAGAACGGATGACTTTTGTCGGCTTTCTTCACCTTAAAACATCCAAATAGACGACTGGCGTTTATTTTCTGGCTCGTATGAGTAAATTCAAGATTCATCACCACTGACAATGTTATATACTTTTTTAGAGTTTCCGGCGTTGAAACGATCTAGTTTTTCGACACCAACTCACCCTTTCTGTTTTTCAGTCAACAGATGTGATATCCAATGGGAAACTAAATTTTTTACACACAATCCTCTATGCAGAATTTCTTGAATTGCGATTTTTAAAAACCCCAATAATGCTTCAATCTGGCACGTCGATCTTCGTTAATGATCTTGCGCGCGGCATCGACGTTTTCCTGAGTGACTGCCGTTTTCGGTGATCCTGCTCTTGGATCGTCGTTAAGACTAAGCTGTCCACGTTTGAATTCTCTATACCAACGTGAATTTGTTAACTGATGTGGTGCTTCATTGCCGAAAACAGAAATCAACTCGACGAGGCATTCTTGTTGAGATAATTGTCTTCGAAAATTATAAAAAATTATTTCGCAAAAATGTTCTCAGTTTAATTCCATTTTTCAACTAACTTGTAAACTTTGACAGTTCGATGTATCTACAACACTACACGTATAGCACTGAAAGTTTGGATTTAGGTTAACTAACGATGCAGGCTAATTTTTAGTACTGATATTTGATTAGTGTCGCCCTCTATATCCCACTATGTAAAATTTAAAAGACATCCCACGTATTTTAGAAATATTCTCATTGTTGAAGTTATTACATTTTTTTAAATACTTCGGTTACGAAATGAGATTATTGTTGGTTTAGAAGAGGGCGAAGTAACGGTCTGCATGTCCATGGATTTAGTTTTTGAATGAGTGCACTATCGGTTTCTATTTCTAAAAGTATAACATAATTGGGTTTAGAAAATGTCTCTCAACTGACTAGGTTCTTATTTGTCCAATAGGAGGCAGTGTATCGTGGAGTATGATAAAAAGGCTAATTGATTTCTATAGCGGGCACTATTGAATAGGGTTCCTCAGGCTTCCGTTCTGGGCTATTTGTTGTTCTTGATATATATATATATATATATATATATATATATATATATATATATATGTATATACATAACAACAATGTACCGAAAGTAATGTCCGTTATGTTGGTACAGCAATTAGAGAAAGTACCAGTTCGGGATTTGTTTCAGCTTTACAGAACGACTTAGAAATAAATCTTAAGAAAACTAAATTGTTAAAATTAACAATAAATGCACAAGAAATAAAGATTAAATGTAAGGAAGACATATAAACTTTTGCTAACGATGCGCTGTTTCTTGAATTGAAATTGAGTTTTAAACCAATATGCAAATCATATATTATGAACATTAGGAAAAATTATGTGGTGCGTGTTATGTTCTGAGAATTATAGCTCGTAGTGTGGATGGGCGTACTTCTCTAGCAATTTATTATACGAATATGTTTTCTCATCACAGATATGGTGTTGTTTTCTGGGGAAACTCAGTGCATGCGAAAAGTATCTACAGAAAGCCTGCGAAAGATTAATTTTCAATATTAATCACCGCGATACTTGCAGAGATACCGGCTATTTATATCCCGGAATGTGCATTGTTGTAAAAATGGAATAATAATGACTTGTTTAAAAGACATGAACTTGAACACAAGGATAATATCAGGGCATGTCTCACAGTTTTCTCATGTCGCTAGGAATGCGGCCCAACATATAAAAAAATAGTGTTATTTCAATACACAAAATATAACCACCTGCCAGACTTTAAAAAAACATTCTTGAAAAAATTCTAAAAAATTATAAATTTATTTGGTACATGAAATTCTACATAATATTGATAACTTTTTTACAAGTACTTATGATTGAATACATATTTTTAATATGTTTCTGTTTTTGTCTATGTGGATATATATTTTTATACATATGTTTGGACAGCGTAGCTTGGCACTTACATTTTTTATTTATGCATGACTTGTTTCACACTCATGTATGAAAATAATAATTCTTCATTTTGTAAAGATCCAGTAAACCTATTAAATAAGTACTGACTTGACAATTTAACGTGACTACTTTGGCAAACGAAAAATATAACGAAACATTTCTATCTCAATGATTTCCATAGTTTAAGAAAGGTTATAACTTTCATGATATACTAAGTATCCTAAACCTCCCACTTTAAACGAAATCTTAATTATGAATGAGATTGAAATTGCAATAAATATTGTTTTCAGATAATCAACTAACAACGTACAGTCTTTGTCATGAAAATAATCGGAATGGTTCTATTTGAACAAAATTATTTGCGCCATCTCTCGATGATCGATTGGTTTATGAAATGCTAACCATCCTAAATAATTGGTAAATTTTTCATGGCATTTCTTTCTCTAGAAGCCAAGATTTAAAGCGTTTAGTTGATTATATTTTGTATATATTAGTTGTGTTAAAAACGGTAAAGTGCAACGAAAATGTTACAAATTCTCAAAATTGTTTGCGGAGACTGTTTATGAGGAATACAAGTTTTTGAAGCATATTGACGATTCGGAGGAAGCATAGTTAAAGATGATCAACGTTCAAGTCATTCTATTGAAACGATGACAGAACAAAATGTCAAAAAAGTGCACGACTTCGTAAAGATTTCTAAAATTCGTGGACATTGAACATAAAACACCCGATTCATCGTATTCTAATCGAAGAACTTGCACCTCCGAAGATAAATTTTTTTGTGCCACATCGATTGCTGGACGATCAAAAAACGTACCGAAATAGCTATTGCAAATATATTATTGAAGAAGCTCGAAGGGACGAAAATTTAAAGACAATTCTAACAGGTGATGAAACGTAATGTTTTAAATACAATCCAGAAACCAAGAGTCAAAGTGTTGAAAGGAAGTCACTAGATGAAAAATTTCGTTTGGAGAAGTCAAAAAGAAAATAATTACTCACTACTTTTTTTTTGATTTCAAGGAACTTCATACACAAGCATGTCGTTTTAAAAGATACAACAGTACTGGATAGCTTGGATCATAAGGCGTTTGATGAGAAGTACTCGTCATATATATATATTGAACTAGCTGTACCCTGCGCGCGTTGCTACGCCATCAACTAAAATATATTTGAAGGAAAGACATTACACAAATATTCAATTCATTTTGAGTCATTTTATTGATTTTGATTATTTTGAAAAAATTGTGACATTGCAGCGTTTCGTTTCAAGTCGATATTTATTGAAGTGCTGTGGGACACACAATATTACTTGTTTTTCCATCTGGTGCGTAAACGAATAAATCAGAAGGTTTTACGACGCGTGAGCAGGCAGAAATTTAATCCACACACTTGCAACGATTGTCCTTGTGTTTTGTTGATGGTCATTGCGAAAGCGAAGCGTACCGGGAACTGCAAACGTTTGAATTCGAATGGCATATCTGTCGGAATCATTGGGATAAGTGGCAACAGTACGTCTTCACCTTTAAGTTTTCCAGTCAAAATTGTTGCCTCGATAACATTGTTCATCATTTTCTTGACTGAGAGTCTGGTTCCGTTGCAAAGTCGTGGTGGATTTATGTTTCGAAGAAGAATGATGGGTACGCCAATTTTCAATGTAAGAACGTGCGGTGGCATGCTTGGCAAATCAAGCGAACTCAAGAATTCAGTCGGATAGTTGACAACTTCGTCTTGATTCACCACAGTATCGATGGCTTATATGTTGTCGTTTCGCCGGGTATTCATTCTGAATGGTAAAGTTGATGGTATTGACATCGGTGTTTTTTGGCAGCTAATATAGCACGCGTACTGAGCCACTGATGATTTTTGTAGTTCTGTGCAATGTTTGGGAAAACTTTTCGCACCAACTCGTCTATGCTTTCCGTGATCTTACAGAAGTTTGCTGGCAAGGCGATACATTGCGTAGATTCATCAATTTGCATTCGCAAATTTTCAATATCCATTAATTGTTTTGCAAAATTTCCAATTGGAATGGCAGTGACGCCATCTGTCGAAAATTGGTCGTACCAACTTAGACACCTTCGTGGGCTCATGCACAACAACTTTGCTAAAGATCATTACATGATCAAATGCATAGTTTACGATTCTATAAAGGACATACAGACAAACATTTATTTTTATATATATGTATATATAGATATCAAGAACCAAACAGCTGGCCATTATTACATCATAATTCGCTTTCTTATTATTTGTTAATTATCTAGAACAACATCTTTTGGTATTTACCCGATTTAGCTCCGTGTTTTTTATTCACTAAGTTACACTTGATAAAAGGAATTGAGTTGATTACATTCAAATACATTAAAAAAATATATTTTTATATCACTTTACCTTCTTAATTTGGCTGGTGGTGGAATTTATAACGCCTACTGTGTACAGAGCTCAAAGCAACAGAATATCAAGGGTATAATAACAATGCAACTTTGAATACTCCCTAACACTGTAATGCAATTTTCTCTGTTTAATTCCATTTGTTTTATTTTATGCTCATTTGAAATAGCATACAAATTATTATGTGTAGGTGCAGTTGCGAAATATAACGTGAAATTTTATTAAAATCGGTGTCGCAACAATATACAATTATATTCGAACTCCTAGTATTCTCAAAGGACTAAATTTATTGTCGATACCTTTCTTATAAGGCAATTCAAGTCCTTTAAACTTTGTCGAGTTATTAGTTCAAGAAAATAATATACTGAAGTGTCTCTTTATGGTACTCTGGAAATTGCTTGAAACTAATCCAAAGAAGTATTATCTTTGTCCATTCAACTTGTATTTATTTAATTACTGACAGTAAATCATTTTTTATATCGTTTTTATAGTCCTTGGCCAAAATATCAGGAACACAGTTGAATTTTATACGTAAATACATAAACAATTAATGAATATATATCGAATATTATATTTATTTATAAGTTTATTAACGTGAATTTATACAAACATTATAAAAGCATTTAATTAATATTTGGTAGAGTCACCCTTCGCCTTAATTACTTCCGCAATTTTTGCCGGCATGCTGATTAGGTCAGAGCTAATTACTTGTGTACCTTTTTCACTATTCCTTCACGCTTCTTTAATATTTTTTTTTATTAATTCGATTCTATTAGTAATTGGTTTTAATAAACTAATTCTTTTAATTCATTCCATAAATTTTGTATTGAATTTTAAGTCTGTTATTGTTTTCGTCATATTACAGGATGCACCATCAGTGAAAATAGCGTCTCTATAGGCAGCGGGTTGTTTGTCGGATGTATTCGTTGAAAGACTAATTGAGGTATGTACTACGTTTAGTCACCGAACGTAGATATGAATGTTTATAGTAAATCTATTTACACGCTTCTTAGCATTTTACATTAAATACAGGGTGTTTCAAAAAGACTGTACGTATTTCGAATGCATATATTTATTAAACTTTAAGACGTACGAATATGAAACTTTACACATATATTTACGAACCTCTCAAGTTCAGGTTACAGATGTTCAATATGTCCTCCATCAGCGACACGAACAATATCACATCGATACTGAAATTCCTCCCATACTCGGGCAAGCATGTCCTTCGTTACTGATGTTATGGCAGTACGGCTCCGGTTCTTCAACTCTTCCAGGTTCTGTGGGAGTGGATGTACATAAACCTTGTCTTTAACGAAACCCCACAGGAAGAAGTCACAGGGTGTCAAATCTAGTGAACGTGGAGCTCAGCTCAAGCTAAGTCGCCAGCTCGTTGACGACCAATCCAACAGTTCAGTAGAGTTTCATTCAGATATTCACGCACTTGGCGATTCCAGTGAGCGGGTGCCCCGTCCTGTTGAAAAATGAAGTTGTCTTCGTGCAGCCTCGTAAACAACCAGTTTTGTAACATAGCGAGATACTGCTGACCGTTAACCGTGTTTCCATCAAAAAAGAATGGGCCGTAAACAGATGATTGGGATATCGCACAAAACACATTGATTTCAGACGAATCTCGTACATGTTCAATGGCTGCATGCGTGTTCTGTAGACCCCAAATTCGAACATTGTGTTTGTTTACCAGACTACTAACATGGAAAGTCGCTTCATCACTGAACACGATGCATTGTGAGAAAGTGTTATCATTGTCAATAGCATCATGAATCTCATTACAAAATGCCACACGTTTCCGTATGTCATTAGTACGCAGGGCTTGTAACAACTGTAACTTGTACGGTTTCATAACCAACCGACGTCTTCAAACACGCCAAATTGTTGTTGTAGGCAGTTGTAACTCCCGACTGGCACGACGAATTGATTTTGAAGGATTACGTTGGAAAGCAGTTTAAATTCGTGCAACATTTTCTTCAGAAACAAGAGTGCGGCCAGGACTCTTTCCTTTACATACACATCCTGTATCTACAAGCTGCCGATATCATCTGCGAATATTCCAACTATTCGGAGGATCGATTTAGTATCTCAAGCTGAAACGTCTTTGCACTGTAATCACGGAATTGCACTTCGCAAACTGAAGAACACAAAATGATTTCTGCTGCGGAGTAGCTATTTTAAACATGAGGCGCAGCGATCGATAGTTTGGACAAAATAATACTTTGTAATACGTATATTCTTTTTTAAATACGCTGTATTTTTTTTTTGCCTAATTTCAATGTTGCTATGACTTTTTTCTAAATTAGAATATTAAAAATAATCACAAGGGTAAAAAAACCTTTACCATATTAATATTTGTATTTTGTATATACGTTTCGTATACGTATTTCGACAAGTAAGTTGTCATCCTTAGCAGAAATTAAACACGGTGTCGAAGAACGGCCCTCAGCAAAGCTTACGTAAAAAAAAACGGCGAAACACTACTTGAAATTCACACAAACATTAGTTCAATATTTGTGCGAGTAACGATTTTCTGGGACTGCGAAGGAATTTCGTTTGTTGAGTACATGAAGAACGGCACTACAATTACCTTTTTGTCGTATCTTTCTTCTTACAGCACTACGGTTTTTTCAGCAAAATTTTGAGGTCTTTTCGCTCTAGATCTCGAAATTTGAAAACTTTTTGCGGTCTACTTTTAAGCATAAATAAACTGTCAAAAGTTTTAAAGTTGCCATCCCAACGAAAAGACCGTAAAATTTGTCTAAAAAGGTCAAACCACTACACGATAATTGTATGCTGCATAACGTTATCACGGAATATTGCTTCTAAGAGTAGAAACAGCCACCCCATAGTTCAAATGTAGAACCCAGCGATGATCATCGTCTCCTTAAGTTGAAAAAATAATTGTGGGATAGGGGATTTTCTTTTAATAATGATTTAAAAACTGTTATTAATCAAATTCCTTAGTCCAAAGAGCTGTCAACATATCTGACCAGCATTCTATATCCCAGGAATAATTTCTCCAACCATAATATTCAGCGAACCATAGATCGACATCTTAATCCCAAAATCTCGCAACTTAATACACAGCTTACATCATCTCTCCCCCTCTCTAAAGCCCACCTACCCTATATACAAGGTGTTACTGACCGCATCAGTAGGGTTCTTCTCAAAAACAACATCAAAACCATCTTCAAACCCCATTCCAAATTATCTGACCCTTTTTCAGTAAAAGACCATGTTTCTTTAGAATCACCTGGTGTGTACAGGATTCCTTGTTCATGCAGCAGGGCATATATTGGCGAAACAAAGCGGTCTGTCGGCATTCGTGTTTCAGAACATGAGCGTTGTACTAGGTTGCTGCGCATAGCCGGTTCTGCACTTGCCGAGCATAGGCTGGAAACCGGGCACCATATTCAGTTTAATTCAACCAAGATCCTATCCCGCACTAACCATTTCTATGGTCGCAAAATCCGTGAAACTATAGAGATCTTTAAGCACCTCAATAACCTTAACCGAGATGATGGCTACCCCCTACATAACGCTTGGCAATCCTGCATCTCTAATCTACCCAACCGCAACCGTAACGCTCCATTGACCCATGACCCATTATCCATATATAAACGCGTCCCCCATTGACTTACACCAGTTTCAGTGCAGTAGTTCAGCCCAGTCACATACAAATGGGTACGAAACGTCGGCAGATATACTAGTGACGCGGTTCCAGCCCGGAAACCCAGAAGCAGATAGCATGTTATTAACCATTATTTTGAGCTGTTACCGAAAGATTTTTTTTTATTGCAGGAAATGGAATTATTAGAATGATTGTATAGAGTTGAGTTAGTGTAAATAAAGAGTAGTTTCAGTAGACTAAACATCTACGAGGGTAGTTTGACAAATAGTGAGAATGGAAAAGAAAAACGAATTTTTTAAATACAAAATAATTTTTATTTTTCAATATATTCTCCTAAAAGAGCAATACATTTATTCCAACGGTGCTCCAAGGCCCTTATGCCATCTCTAAAATGCGATTCCGGAAGTCGAAAGGGGCTAGATCCGGCGAATAAGGCGCATGCGGTACTAATTGGAAATGCGACTGGGGATTTTTGACATCGCGACTGTGCTGGTATGCGAGGGAGCGTTGTCTTGGTGAAACCGAATCTTTTTCTTTGCCATTCCTGGCCGTTTAGCACGAATCTCAACATTTAATTTTTGTAGAAGTTCTGCATAATATTGTCCGTTTATTGTGGCACTTTTCTGAAGGTAATCAATGAGCAAAATGCCCTTTGAATCCAAAAAAATTGATGCCATCACCTTGTTTGCCGATAAAGTGGTTTTCGCTTTCTTTGGAGGTGCAGAATCACGTTCTAACCATTGTTTCGACTGTTGTTTAGTTTCGGGTGTACTGTAGTCTATCCAAGTTTCATCGCAAGTAACAAATCGTCTACAAAAATCAACCGGATTTCGCTTATAAAGGTTCAAACACTCATTGGAAATGCGCAAACGCGTGAACTTTTGATCAGTCGTAAGCAAACGCGGCACCCATCTTGCCGAAAACTTGGAAAGGCCCAATTCTTTCGTTAAAATGTGGTGTACGCGTTCTGTTGAAATGTTTACTATGTCTGCTATCTCTCTCACTTTGAGTCGTCGATCTTGCGTAATAATATTATGGATTTTTATAATCATTTCCTTAGAAGTTACGACTTTGGGTGCTCTAGAGCGCTCTTCATCAACACAGCTTGTTCTACCACGTTTAAATCCATTTACCCATCTACTAATTGTGGCGGATGATGGAGCAGATTCACCTAATATTTCCCGTAACTCATCTTTTATTTCGGTAGCTTTCATACCCTTAATTACGAAGTATTTAATCACCGTACGATACTCTGCTTTTTTCATTTTAACAAAACGACGTGTTGCTTCTTTTTCAATCAGCTGTCAAAAGTAAACTAATCAACCGATTTATCTAAATATCGGAATGTAAACATATAAATAGGCAACCTAAATTACAGTCCATTTGTTTTACCAGTTAGAGCGCCGCCTATGTGTCATTTTCACTACTTGTCAAACTATCCTCGTATAAGGGCACTTATTGAAAGAAAAAAAATCTTTTCCGTAAATTTTAGTAGTAAGTAATGCTCGCATAGCAGATACATTAAAGCAATAAAAGTCCATATCTAATTATTCTGTAAAATCCAATTTAATTGCAGTTTAATACCATATTTCCTCTATTAGTTTTTCTCGATTTATTACTTCACATTTTGTTATTTATTCCAAGCAATCAAAGGAAATAATAACCGTCTACGTCAAAAACAATGGAGAACGCAAGTAACACTTAATAAAAGAACAAATTTCCGCTTTCCAATTTGTACAGATGCCGTACAATATTGGAAATAGACGACGCCAATTGGTGTTGCTGGAGTAGGGCGCATCGTCATCACAGTCTTCGTCACGAGTTTGAACGATGAACTTTTGAAAAGCATCCGTACAGACAAAAACTCAGGTGGATTTTTCATTGCTTTAATCGCGGAAGTGTTGTTGTGTCGAATCGGCGAACCGATGGAGCGTACGGCTTTACAATCTTCCAATTACCGAGAAGAAATTGGAAAGTTTCGTAGATAAAGAGAGAAACGTACGACAAAAAATGACCATACATCAAATAAGTTACAGGGTGTAATTGGTGTTGGTTTCTTTATAACACGTACTCATTAATCATCAACATCATTAGAGGTAACAAATAATTTTAAAAGTAACAATATGTAACTTGTTGTCTAAAAGAAATATAAACTACGATGTTCATTGTTTTTTTTTGAAATTTCTTTTGTTTTCCTCAACTGATTTTCCTCCTTTTCTTAATTACATATATGAGCATGATTTATTTGGAAGTGAGATTCGAAATAAAACAAATGAGTTAGGGTATTAAGTTTTTTGTTATTTTCAACTTATTTCCCTTCAAATTCAATGTATTTAGACCTACGATATTGTAAAACCATCCCATTTTCGTAATGGTTTTTCTCAAGATCATCAAACATTGCTCTGTTACTACAACAAATTCTTCATCTAAACTAAACTTTTTTCCAGTAAGGAAAAGTTTGAATTTTGGGGAATAAGTAGAAGTTGCTTATTCCCCATTTATAGCTGGAGTCTGAAATATCAAATGATTCAATTTTTCGCGTACAATTTGACTAGTATGAGAAGGCATTGTGATGAAAGAGGATTTTTTTTAAGGGTAATTCTAGATAATTTTTGGAGAAAGTGTTTTCTTTAATTTCTCCACTAGAGTGCATTGCTATTTGCAAAACGGTCTTTTCATAGATTTTGTCGTAGGAGCACAGCAATGTTTGATGATCACGAGAAAAACCATTACGAAAATGGAATAATTAATTTTACAATATCGTAGGTCTAAATACATTGAATTTGAAGGGGAACAAAACGGTATATGAAAAGTATCCTTTTTGAATTCGAAAAAGTCTAAGTCAGTACCGTTGATAGAAATATGATAAAGCTGAATAATTATCACTTGACTTTCCAAAAGCGAGCCTTGTACTTGTTCAGAAAGTGGTTCGAAAGAACGAATTGGTGGTATATTCTAACTAAAGATTATTTTGAAAAACAATAAGATTTTTTTGTTTAGAAATGCCGTAGTTTTTTTCGTAACAAAATTTCTTCAGAATAGCCTTTACAATACATGCAATTCTAAGCGTAGTTTGCCTATGCCACTTACATCAAAAATTCGAATATTTTTCGTCCTTGTTAAGATTATTTCTTGAAACCGTATATATCAGGTTGTTACATATGAAATGTCCGATTTTGTAAGGAATAAAAAAAAGTCTAAATTTAAAAAAATATAAATATTTATTCTGCAAAATAGTCTCCATTTATATCAATAGTTTGTTGCCAACGGCCTGGAAGCTGAAAAATTCCCTTTGAAAAGAAATCTAGGTTTTGACGGCTCACATATTGCTCAAACACTGCTATTACAGACTCCCAGTCAGGGAAGTCCCTATTTTTTAAGTGATTGTCTAAACTTCGGAAAAAATGAAAATAAGTTGGCGAAAGGTCAGGTGAATAAGGTAGGTGAGGGAGAATTTCGTAACCAAATTCCGAAAGTTTTTGGATTGTCTGTCGTGCAACATGAGGTCTTGCATTATCATGAAGAAGTATGGGTCCATGTCTATTGACTAGTGAGGGCTGCAAGCGGCTCAATTTTCCATGCATAGTTTCCAGTTCGGCACAATAGGACGCTGCCGTGATGGTTTCACCAGGTTGCAAAAATGAATAGCGAATAATACCCTTACTGGTCCACCATACAGTCACCATAATCTTTCGCGGGTGAAGTGATGCTCGTGCATGCTGTCTTAGTGCTTCACCTCGATCTAACCATTGTCCTGACCGTCTCGGATTATCATAAAGTATCCACTTTTCGTCACACGTTACCACTCGATGAAGAAACGGTTCAACTTTCTGTCAAATAGCCAAAGAGGTAGCCACCTCTAATCGACGGAGCTTATTGGCTTCCGTTAATTGGTGCGGCACCCATCGATCGAGTTTCTTCACTTTGCCAATCGAAGAAAGGTGACGACTAATGGTGGTAATGGACACTTGAAATGTTTCTGCAAGGCTACGCACTGTTGTCGACGGATTACTTTCAACTTCTACACGCAGCTCGTCGTCATTAACGGTGCCACGCGCATATCCGCGAGGCTCATTTTCCAAATCTAAATTTCCCTCGCTGAATTTTTTAAACCATCGCCGTAATGTGCGTTCATTACACGTGGTTTCACCGAACGTCTGATTAATTTCTCGCGTTGCTGCAGCTGCATTTAATCCCTTTTTAAATTGAAAGAGGTAAATTGCCCGAATATCTCTTGCCGACAGCATTTCCATAGACGACACAAGGACAGGTGTATTAATCATTCCAAGAAATGGAACAGGTACACACTTCAAAATAAATACCCTTTTCTACAAATACATTAATAATTTTCACCAAAAACATACACGTCTTCACAAAGGTGCGATTCAGTTCAGACTGAAGGAAAAAACGGACATTACATTGGTAACAACCTGATAGTTGATCGAATTTTGTTTGGCTTCGTTTTTAATATTTCCTTTTTTGTGAAAAGAGTAGGGAAAAAATTGTAATTCGATTCGTTCCTATTTTTTTGCTCGGCATTTAAAACCATCACTTTGGACATTCATTACCGCAATGCATTTCGTCACATCGCGTCGACTCTGGGTCAACATCGCAGTGTTTTGTAATTAAAGTGACGGATGGACGTTGCGAATGCATCCAGTCAGTTCTTTGTGCGCGAAAACTCGAACGTTAGTACGTTCGTTTCGGTCGCGAAATAACCCAAAATGACATTGATTTAATGTGCCGGACATAAAAGCTGCTTTCGGATTTGGTTAATTAATCAAACGATGGTCCCGGTACCGGCCATTACTATGGCCATTATGTCCGGTTTTATATGTTTTCGTCCTTTTGTTTCGCGTCTGTTCGTCATTTAGATGGACGTCTGCGCCACCACCTGTTTATTATTGTTATTTTTATTTCTTCATTGCTCGAGGAACAATACAAAAAAAACGCAACATTTATATGGAGATGTAATTCCAACAGACTAATCCAAATTAATTCCAAATTGTATCTGGACTATAACTTTCTTTCATAAAAAAGCATATATGTATCTATGATATTAACAACTACTGCTTTATAATAATCTAAGTATTACGAAATAATGACTTACAGGATCTAATCTGTGTGTACCAGATTAGATCCTGTGCTAAAGCTTTCCTATGAAACGATTAAACTTAAACTAAAAGTGGTTAGGGGGTTCCCAAACTTAACAAATCACTCTCTCGGTAAATACTCAGTGCTTCAAGCTTAATTCGTATAAGTAACAATTGTTAAAGAATTTATGGAGAGACTACAAGAATAATAAAATCCTTATTTTTAAATTGATTCGATCTTTAACTTATTTCGTGACTAAATTTTTAACTTAACGATTAATCGTTCTCTCTTTCGTGGAGTTTTATAAACAAAGAATTAGACCCAACATTTTGAATTATCGACCTGCTAATATTATGTATTCGTAATTTGTTAAAGTTTCCGAAAGTTTACTAAATCAAGAAATTAATTCTGAATGTATAACTATGACGTCATTGCAGATAGATCAATTATTTAAAATTCTTCAGAAACCCAAATGGATGTAATCTATACGGATTTAGTAATATACTTTTAGCAAATCTAAAAGAGTTTGGAGGAAGGATTTGCTGCCAATAGTCTCCTTATACTTAGCATATTGCATCGTCAGGAGTCCCTCAGGGATCTATTGTGGGACCTTTACTGTTTATTCCCTGGAATTATCAAGTTGTGGTATAAGTTTGTAGCGTTTTTAGTTTCTAGGAAGAGTGCTTTGAAAAACTAAATCGTTGGTTACAAGGTAATTAAGTCATTTTAATGAGTTTTTGAATTTTTGCAGACTATTTATTTATTAATAAAAAATGTAATGTCGAGTAGAGAAAAGCGAACATTTTCAACATATGTTTTTGTTCGAATTCAATAGAGGAGGCATCCGAAGTTGTGCCGTGTATGAAGAAAATTTAATTGGGAAGGGTTTTCTTGATTTAAATAGTCACGCTATTTTGATATAAACGATTCTCAAAGTTCAGAAAGACCATCGGATTTTGATGAACATCGTCTGAACTTTTTAATTCTTGACGATCCATGCCAATTAACTCGAGAATTGACCACTACAATGGATTGTAACCAATTGATCATAATTGAAAATTAATACATTTTGTGTTAAGTAAAAACACTACGAATTTTGCATTAATATAATATTATTTAATCTTTGAATAATTGATATCAAAGGTATAAAATCAATGAAATCACTTTAAATACCGACAAATGCATCCATTTATCAGTTTTTATTTCAAATTTTACTTGTGAAGGAGTATCAGTGTTGTTTCATATTTCCTTATTTATTTACCTTTCTGTTCTTTAATTCTTTTGATGCTTTCTGTAGTTTTCCCAAACTTCTAATACAACATCTGCGATTATATTTCTTCTCTCTACTATTCCATTCGTGGTCTTCAATATCATTTAGCCTAATTGTATTTTTTTGTGCTTTATTTGTGAGAGTTATACTTAAGTTTTCTAACAAATTTCGTAGAGGATTGTCGAATCGTTTCTCTTATTACGATTGTTCTTTCGTTTTCCATTTCACACTTTTTCTTCGTGTATGGAAATACATCTTTTGATAATAATGTCTAATACGTTCTCATTTTCTTTTCGTTTATATTTTCTCAATTGTTTTGCCAGATTTCGAAACTGGATAAGTGGCGTGGCTTTATTGTTTCAATTAATCTTGTTTATAAAATACTGCAAGGGAGTCAATTGAATAGATTTGCGTTTCTCTTCTGGTTTAATCTCATTTATTTGTCTTTCAGCGGTTCAGTATCATTTTATACAAAAGCAAATAATAGACTATTGAATTCGCAAGCTAATATAACATACTTTATTTAAAATGAATTTATCGAGCAACGCATAAAACATTGCAACAATAAAAATGTAGAATCGCCCCATATTTTAATCTTAACTGCTTACAATACGGGATTCGCATGTTGTTTGATAATGATGAGAAATGGGAAACAACAGAAATAATTGCTATATAGAGTACGTATATATTCGTACTAGTGTTTGTGACTGTACGCGTATGTATTTGTATAAATTATTGCTATTGTAGAGACAGCGTCGTGTCGGTTTTCGCATAAAAATGCAGTATGAATTAGTGCAACGTCCGACATGAGAATTTACTACTACATAAAATTTACGAGTGGTCTTCTGCAGATTGTCATTGACCACGCACTGCATGTGTGTCACCACTTTGATTGACGTTCTTTTATTTTTATCTTTTTTATTTTTATGAATGTATTTGAAACGCTAAGCGGTAAAATTCCATGGTTAAACGTTGAATAATATAAAACACCTGTTTAGTAACATATTTTGTACACCAAAAAGAATTTTCTTATACAACTATCATCGAAGGCTTTATTCACAATTAATAAATGAGTATTACTAATTAGGGGCTGGATTTAAAAGTTTCTGGAATGAAAATAAAGGAAAGAAACGGTTTGAAATTGCGTTTATTTCTCAACATACAGCAGTGTAAAATGAACAAGTCCAGTAAAGTTAGATCAGATTTATTATTGGGAAAATATTTCGAGTTTTTCCAGAGTACAGTCATTATTAAGGTTGAACAATCCTCTGAATACCCAGCGACAAGAGCCGATGGTAGGCGAGCGCGTGCAGATATTGCCGATAGCTTGCATCATGTCAGTGACGCAAAGATGATTCGCAAAAGTTGATTGTTAACTGCGACGGGTGTAAATAAATTTCGAAATCGCAAAAGGGTACCTAATTACATACATTATTAATTTTATTTATAATCGGAATCTACCCAGCCTTCCCGGCGAGGCTACTACGACCCCGGAGGTTTGTTCGACATTAATAATCACATACAATAGCGGTGGGTATATGATCTCTAACTTTTGTAAAACGTGGGGACAGTTGTCATTTGGCTTTTAATTGACTAGTCTGAAAAAAATCGTTATATTGGCTTTAGGAGAAGAAAATCTAGTCGACTAATAAACAAAAAGATAAAGTGCAGTTCTAGTGTGAGTTATTCTTGAAACAGATATAGTAAAAAGGGCATCGCTAAAAGAAAAGTAGGTAGCGGAAAGGAGCGAAATACAAGAGAATAGGGCAATCGTGTTTTAATAATAATAATAATAATCTTTATTTCCAACAGGTTGAAGCTCAATAACAAGATAAAATATAATGTATACATTATTTTATCGCAAACCCATGGCCTATGTAATAGTTATATTTTGCAAAAAAATACTAAATAAAAGCACTCAAAAAGTTTCGCCTACGTAAATACATCCTCCGGAATTCTGTTAGCCGTTCTGGACAAAACGCAGATTATCGTTCGCCTCAAAACAGTCGTTCTCGCAATTGAGAGAACAAATATAGAATTGCTCCTGGAGTCAATTCGGGATACCAGAAAACACATACGACCGAACTAAAAAGAACAGTCAATGTTGTTAGTAACAAGACCGTAACATAAACTTTTTACAAAGCTTTTTTTTTACTGCAAAAAATCGATTTTGCGGCATACCTCTCTGTGGATAAATTCCGTCGATCTTGAAATTAAAAAACTTCAAAAAGTTACGATTCATGAGACTATATAAAGATGCATATTCGTTTTTACTTATACATAAGTGTAATATAATAATTTGAGTAAAGTTGTTACATTGAAATATTAACCGATGCACATGACGAACTCAGTGATCAATGGTGGTACGAGTTGAATGGCATGAAATGTCTGGTTTACCAGTGAGTATCTTTACAGTTCGTGGAGGACTTATTGTTGTAAGTTTAAATTTGCGTCAATCTCGAGAAAAATCGTTTTTAACAAAAACAAAATGCGGTCTACACGATGAAAATGGGTTAGAGATATTTTACAGTGGACTGTAGAATAATGGGAAACTGCGATCGTCTCAGATGTACCAACATTTAATTTATATAAAACAGATGGTATCTTCAGATGGTATCCACTGAAACAGTTTCAATACAACAAACAGTAGCCGTAGTTGAGACCTGAAGATGTCCCATACGAGTGGGTACGAAACGTCGGCAATTATACCAGTGACGCGGTTCCAGCCCGGAAGCCTAGAAGAAGATTGCACTATACGCTATTGTAATCCCCTGACATCTAGATATGTTTGGACCAGCTATGATCCAAAGTTCCTATACTTTGATCGAATTCAGAACTCTCAAGTTCATCAAAATAAGCATTTACAGCAGCTTTAACATCGTTGCCTGATGAACAATTCTGGCCTGCAAAGTATTGTTTTAGGCGTGGAAAAACATTGTAATTCAATGTATCCAAAAAATTCCAAAATATTAATCAAATGATGGTAAATAGTTTTTCCTTGGACATTTTGAATTTTTCGTAATATATAAAAGAAATCCATAAGAAAAGCTTTGTGGTTAAGCATTGTTACATTATTTACATATATTGCATTCATTCTCATCATATATTTTGTGTATGTTTCTTTCTTTTGTCGTATTTTTGGAATTACGAAAGTGTTTTCGGAAAACCAGTCCATGTTAAAATACTGTACTGAAATTCATCTTAGTCTTATTCTATTTCACGGTTGGAGAAGCACGATCGAAAACAATGACAACAATGCACGATCGTCAAGATCAAGACACCAAATCTTACGTACTGCTGCCCATTCGGTGCAATTAATCGTTCGCCAAAGTCAACGTACTGCACTGTCACGAAATACAATGCTGCCGACTGAAAACCGATGGTTCGTCCGAATGATCGTTTATCAACGACGTCATTGAACATTATAAATGACCCACCCCGGTACAAATAACGAGACTCCATTGTTTTTGTCATGGCCGTTCACGATGACAAGGTCAATATTTATCTGGTATATATGAATGCGCGAAGGAAGAAGACGCGGTAAGAACGAAGGTGAAGAGAAAGGGAGGTAGCCTTGATGAAAAAAGAGAGACTGTAACAGGTACGTGAAAAGACCTTCTCGGTCTGTATCTTACTTCAGTATTTGCTTGCGCCATTTGTACAGATTATTACGTATTTCATACTTTAGATTCTTAATCTTTGTAATAAAATCCAAAATGAAATTATTGAAGTTTTCTTTATATAATTTTATTTATCAATATTATTATATCATTAGCGAATGAGAATATTACTTTATTTTTGGAAGTGGATGTTGAAAATTATTATACTTTGAATTTTAAACAAAAAAAATTTGAATTCTTCTTCTGTTGCAGTAAAAAGAGGTTCAATGTTTTAAACAGTATATCGGGTGAAAAAATAAAAACTGAAAAAAATATGCTCCAAACATGTCAAAACAAAAGCAAAAAAGAATATCACATTTTGATAAATGAACAGGATAGAGTAATTCAAACTGTTGTTATATTTTCTGATAGTTGAGAAGCCGAAGCTAGCGACTTGCATCGTAATAGAGGAATTTCAGATTGATGTAGAAATGAAGAATGAAGACGAAGAACGAATAATGAGTTAAAAAAATTATTCAAAGGATTAAGTGTGACGCGTATTATAAGATTTAAGAAAGTTTGACACACGTTAATGTAATGCCCAGTAATTGCTAGACAAAAAAGGTAGTAAATCACAATGGGTAATAATAGGAGAAAAGACAGGCTAAGCACAAAGTGCATGGGGCAGTTGAAGCAGACTTGGATAATATTCACGTGAAGATTGGGAAATAGAGAGCCCTTGACCGCAAAACCTGTAAGAAGACAGTAAAAAATGGAGAAGAGTGGAGAAAAAAATAGTGTAAATGTATGTAACATGTTCATTCGAAAGTTTTCGCATCAATTATTTGCATTGTCTTGACTTCTAGAACTGACTCGTATTGATGATTCCGTAAACGGACTTATTTCTTGTTGAGCTTCCAGCAGAATTACTACAATCATCAGGAAGTAGTTCGACTCGTAGCTTTGTGTGAAATGGAGACAGTTCATTGGTCGGCTGTATTTGTATTGCTTGCTGGCGTCCCCGTGACTTTGTTTAGGTGGCGGAGCCTGTAATGCAACCTTTGACATGTTGTGGGCAAAACTTTAATGTCCAAATACGTTCGCGGGCCGCGTTTAATAGTAGTGCATTTTAAAGTAGTGTTTCTAATTTTTAGCGATACTTTTCAGACATGAAATAATACGACAATGTCTCGCGGGCCGGATCAAATCTTACAGCGGGCCGTATGCGGCTCGCGGACCGGTTGTTGCCCACATATGCTGTAATGGGTGGACAACAACATCGTTTAGAAAATAGTAGATCGAGTCCTGGTCCGGTGCAGAAAATTAGTCATTAATTTTTTTTAAGTAAATAGTATGGATCATCAGTAAAACAAAATTGTAAACTTTTATAAGAAATTCTTCAATATTATTCTAAGAATATTGTTCAAAAAAGTATTTACAATAATAAAAAAGGTAAACGTTAAAAAGAATAGATGGTTGCTACTTCTCAACAACTGAAACTAAAAAATTTACATATACAAATTGACAATTTACAAGAAGACTTGATGTAACGTTTTTCCAAACTTACGATTGCACTGAAACAAATCCACCTGGTACATACTGACAACATTCAAATAAAATACAATAAAACTATGTAGAAAATCTAGCTATATATATGTACATAACAAGATATGTCGCGTAGAGATGGCGAAACATAACAAGAACAATTGTTACTGTCAACAATAATAACATTCATCTCACAAGGAGAAAGACTCGCAACATGTTTCTTTCTCGCACGGTAAAAAGGCGGAGATTTCTTCTTCGTCTCCTTTTGGCGTGGCTCGCGGGGCGACCATTGAAGTTTCGAACACGTTTCCCGTTAAAAATTTCCATTTGCGCGATGCTGATTTCCCCCGTGTATTGGTTCGTGTAATAATCTGCCTTCAAAAATCTAGATCAAAGGAAATTGCGCCGGAAAACAACGTAACGAGGAAATTGAAAGTCTACAGTCTCGTCTACGCATTAGATTAGCGGTAATGATAATAATACGTAATAACGAAAGCTGTTCCTATATTTACAGGTTTAAATTAAGGATAGGAAGAGAAGAAAATGATCAACAAATAAATATATTTTACTGAAAATAAAAACAAATGAAATGTTGATTATCGAGTTCGTACATTTGATAGAATTTCAGAAATTTAATTTTAAATATTTAAAATCCATTAACGCTTAGTTCATTTTTATTAATGCTGATATGTAAAGTTATTTCTCTGTACTAATATATACCTCAAAGGACTCTACAAAAATGTAATATCCTTATGGAATTGTATATCTTCGAAGTTATTTTGTAAGTGTAAACAAAGTTAGGTTCATTATGCATCCCTGTCCTAGTTTAATTCAATTTTATTAAAAATAATAAGATGCTTTTACTGTCTAACAGGTATTACATCCATTTATATAACATTAATAAATAAAAATAAACAGAAATTTTGCAGCTACACTAAATCATATGAAAACTAAAAACAAAGTAATCAATTAAACTCAAAAAAGACATCTGAAGAAAGTTTGTCTGCACAATTGTTAAAGGTGTACATTGTAGAACAAAAGTCCTAGTCAGGCAGTCTAACAGACTGAAAGTACACCTTTATTTGGCAGATACTTTTGGGTCATGGAAGATTGCCCCTGGTAATAAAAATTCGTTTTCGATTTTATCAATCAGGTTCCACAGAAATTTCTAAAAATGTGCATTTCTTTAATCTAACAGGACATTAAGAAGGTAAACGAATTCTTTACTGCATCTATTATATCTTTTTAGCACAATCTGTTTGATCGTTCTTTCTTAATTTAAACGTTTGTACATATCAGGTGTACCGAAAAGTCATTACCGGCTTTTTCGTAAAAAAACAGTATAGTTTTCGAGAAAATAAAAAAACTTATTTATGTCTTCTATTTTTCTTTCTTCCATTTGATTCTATACATCTTGCCCATTTTTCAGGCAATTTATGGATGCTATCTCAAAACAACTGTTTGTCCTTTGAGCAAAACCATTCATCGAGCCATTTTCTAACTTCGAAATTGGCGAAGTGTTGCTCTGCAAGTACATGTCCCATTGATGCGAAGAGGTGGTAGTCGGACAGGGCAAGATCTGGAGAGTAAGGCGGGTGCGATATTGTATCCATCCAAGTGCTTTCAACGCTTCCTTGACCGGTTTTGCTGTATGAGGCGGCGCGTTATCGTACTGTAAAATCACTTTACCGTGTCTTCCGGCCCATTCTGGATATTTCTCTAACAATGTATGGTTCAAATTAATAATTTGTTGTCGATAGCGGTCAAAATTAACAGTTTCACAAAGTTTCAACAGTTCGTAATACACCACGCTACTCTGGCCCCACCAAACTCGCTTCTGCCAATTGTTTTTCCAGTTTGGCTTAGATCTTCATCCAATCAGATGATGCATCTTCAAACTTTTTCGGCCTACTAGAACGTTATTTATCTTACACATCGAAATCACCACTTTTGAACTGTCGAAACCACGCTTCACATGTTATTATGATTAAACCACGCTCACCGTAAGTTTCTACAGCAAACGATGACTTTCAGCGACTTTTTTCTTTTGATTAAATAAGGAAAGTATGCTTTGAAGCTTGTCAATAGAATAAAATGGCATATATGTCAAGTCATAACATTGCATACTTAAGCCTAGCGACATCTGTTAGAAAAACCGATAATGACTTTTCGGTACACCTGGTATAGCTGGTACGATATTTGTTAGGGCAGAATTCCTATAAGACCACTACGTCACTTTTTTGGAATAAACTGCACTCGACATAGTAGGATATAAACATTGACAGCACGGCGTTTCTCTTGGCAGGTTGTAGATAGTCTTTGTATACTATCGTTTGCAGTCGATTTATGGATCATGTATGCATTTTGAGTGTAATTTTGTTTTAAAAGAGGTCAATGAAGGCAAAGAATAAAAGAAAAAATTTGATTTACAGTCGATCTAGCATACTTCCGCCAACTTCTTTTCTGGATGTAGGAATTGGTCTTATGCAAGAATTTGTATGTAGCACGGGATATTTTCTTAAGCTTATTTTATTATCATTATTTGATTTTCGATCCTGTGTTAACAAACACAGAATACACCAACACAAATTCTATTACTAAATACATATGCTTAAACGTGTAAATGTGAGAAAAATCTTCCAATAGATATATTAATAATGCCAGGGTTATAAGATAATTAAACGCGGATATGTGCGAATGAGTACCACTCTAGTGTTGATAGTTTCTTCAGTTAGCACACTAATAGGGACATCTGGATCGCCCTGCACTTTGTAGCTTCTCAAATCCTCTTTAAACTCTCTAAGCAATCGAAAAAAAGCAAACGTTGCCATAGAAAATTCCGCGAAAAGCAATTTCAATCACTGTAAAAGTAATCATAGTAAAAACTAATAAGTATCTAATTATAATTGCTTGTTTTTTATAAAACAATTCTAGCACATAATACACAGAAATATATAAATTGACAGAACAGAGTTGTTCCATAATATTTAATATAAATAAAAGATATTTCTCTGATATTTATTTTATCTGTTCCACAGTTATTTGCCCAAGAAAATCCACTAAAAGGCAGATTATCTTCCCCTCGATTGCGGCTTGCTTCGGAACGAGAATTCTGGCGGTTCTGCATTTCCCAAGAAAAAGAAAAACACCACGAAAAACAAAGAACTACCTAACAGAATAAGAGAGAATATATAAAATGGGTAGAATTTTTTCTCAGGCGAATTTTGAAAGTCGCCCGACGGTATTTTTCGTCTATTACATGACAGCCAGAGCGATTTAAGTTTTTAATATTAAGATCAAGATATATACGTCTTTCCCATGCAGAAATGATGGCTGAGAAATGTTCCGACTTTCTTAGAATGAAGGCAAAGATATAGCGCGACGGTTAAAGAAAACAGACTTCGGATTACCGGAGTTGTAACTTTTATACTGTAGGTATAATTTACTTGAATATGAAAAGTATAAATTTAAATTAGATTTTATGAAAGAAATACGGCGGCGTTAACATTACGAGGTGACTCGGTTGAAAAATAAATGAGAAATGAAGACTTCGAATATCAAATTTCGTTTCAGCTTTTTTAATAAAATTTCTTAGCAATATTTATATATTAATTAATTTTAAACATATGAAACTCAATTTTAAATAGGCTATTATGTAATTGAAATCGAAGAACACGGACGTGAGGATCAAAACTAAATGCAAGAATTGTGAAAGGAAATCAAAAGTGTGCAATTTTTACACAGTTACTGAAATCAAAATTGATGGCCAGACATATTAAAATAAAGATATCCTCCTGAGATACGACGTCCATTAAAATGAAAATATTTCTGTAATACTTGAATCTATATCTTTCTATTTCTCGATCCAATAAAATGGACATGCAGTCCCACACGACGGCGACGCCACGAACAGTTTTGACAAATTAATCTGTGTGAGCAGGAAGCTGCTATGATGGCCTTATTTTGGAGTAGTATATACCATGGTAAATAAAGGCTGTTAAGGAATTACAATTAAATGTTGAATGCTTTATTAGATGAAGATCTTATTTATGTACTTAGACAATTTCAGTTTCAAACCGAAACAATGCTGTCTATTTAAATGAACTGCAGGTCGTTATGTCGACAAAATTATTTACAGTAATTGCTTGTGTTCTAGCAATTTCAGGTGACAAAACCCACTTGCGACCAGAGAAGAATCACAATTGAAGCACTTACGGCTTTGATATTTTCGGTACTTCGACCAGTGCATTGTCCTACTGACACAGGAACATCCAATAGTGAATATTTTGACTCGAATTTATCCACTATAACATGCACAGTCCGTGGACCGATTATTAAGACCGAAAATTGGAGTAAACATTCTTAAAGTTACGACCACCGGCTTAGTATTGCGGTAGTAATTTTTAGTAATTGCTCATTCGTGAACTTCACCATGATAAAAAAGTTAACCATGACTGGCGGTTTGACGTTGACGGGTCATGAAAAATTTTCAAGGGTGCTTTCATATTAAGGACAAAATTATTATGTCTCTATTGGAAAATCTGTTATATATATGTATATAGTCTGTCGCAAAGAAAACCAAGCTCTTTTAAAATAAAAACAAAAGCTTCCTATTTTGGTAAAATTCATTTTTCATTTTATTCAAAGTAGTCACCTTCACCTTCAATATAACGTTTTGCACAGTCACTTAATATGCCGAATAAATTTTTAAGTTCATCTTAGAGATGTCCTTCAAGATCGCTATCGACGCCTTTTTAATGGCTCCAACGCCGGTATAAGGCTGCCCTTTCATCAAATGTAGTTTGGAGAATAAACAAAAATCATAGGGGTAGGCAAATCCGGTGAATGGTTGATGGTTAAAATGCCATTTGTAGTTAGAAAATCAGTGATAAGCGTCGAGCATTGAGATGATGTATTATCATGTAACAAACGCCAGCTACCATTTTCACGATATTCAAGGCGCACATAACATCAAGATAATATACATCATTGACTGTTTGACTACAAACTCATTGTGCACTATACCTTTCGAATCATAAACACAAATCAACATTGTCTTCACTTTTGACTTCTTCGAACGGCTTCCTTCGATCTTTCTACGCTTGGATGCTTCAATTCAGAGCTTTGACGCTTGGTCTCTGGATTCTATTGAAAACACAACGTCTCATCGCCAGTTACAATAGAATACCTGTTTTCGTCCTTTTTTGAGTTTTTAATCAAGTCTGTACAATGTCGAATTCGGCGAATTCAAATGCTGTGTCAAAATGCAATGAATTGAATCTTTGGAAATATTTAATTCCATCCCCAAGTATCGCAAAGAGGATTTCGGTTCAATTCTGATAAATTCACGCACAATTTCGATGTTTCTTTCCGTAACCACAGACTTTTTTTGCACCAGGATGTTCGTCGTCATTTATGTCCACACGACCGTAATTAAATCGTTTATACCACTCATATACACTCGTACGTAATAAACACGCATCACCATACACTTGTTTCATCAAATTAAACGTTTCTGTAAATGGTTTACCGAGTTTAAAACAGAACGTGATATTTTGCTCTTTGTTCAAAATTCATTTTTCTACCAATGCCAAATACACACTGTTACTTAATGGCCAATTTCTCTGCTTCTAAGTATGCAACTGTTATCATATTTTAACATAACATTGGTGAAAGATCTACCTTACCGACGTATATTTTTTTAATAGATGGCGCCACTAAGAATTACTATTTTAAAAAGTTCGGTTTTCTCTGCAATAGACTGTGTACATATTAACACCAGCGATATATTAAAAAAAAGAAATCATTTCCAATCTCAAGGAACACAAGAGCATATGATTTTACTAAGGAATAAATAAATCATTTTGTCTTAATTTTAAACAATTATACTGTGTATATACTGTGACTAGTTTAATGGAATTTCATAAAGTAATAACCTCAACAATCAACCACATGATTTTAATCCTTTTAAACATCAGTTAACATTGATAGAAAATAATGTAGACTACAATTGTATAAAATTCTCCAACCATCTAACCTTAAAATTTAAAAAAATTTAAAACAAATGATTTAAATAAATATAGGCAGGTCATTAAGATATTATTAATAGATGTAGACCTTTGTGACCTAAAACAAGGAAGAATAGGAGTTCGAATCATCTAGTTCAAGAATTATGTCTGATATCTATCGCTAAAAATTATGAACACTACTTTTAAACGCGGCCCGCGAACGTATTTGCACATTAAAGCTTGGCCCACAACATATCAAAGGTTGCCCATACCTGATCTAGTTCATTTCATATTTTTTAAATTCTATTTCAATTGTATTTTAAACTTGAGTTATCCATTGTCTCTACCCCTTTTCTTTTGATGTTTTCTTACTAGATTAGAAATTTTTAAAATAAAATTATCATTATTATTGGGGAATTAGTTCCGCCGCATCCTTTATCAAGTTTAATGCTGAAAAATGATCAATGGTACTTTATGAGTACGTCCTCGTATTTAAAAGGCTTAAGAAGCTCGAAGAGTTTAAATACCTCTATGGACTTAAAGAATTAATGCGCTTTTTCGGATGCCAAAGCCTCACCACAATTATTATTCAATTACCGTTTCAAAGGCAGAATCAAGCCCAATTGAGATTATTCAGTTTACAGCACATTAAAATCAAAATATTCAAGGCTAAGCAAATTAAGCAAATACACAAAGCATAATAGTATTCGCATTATGTAAAGCAAGTCGCTTGCATGAACCTTATCACAATAATTTACGGTCTATTTAGATGAGCTTCTTTGTTTACTACTACCACTTCAGATATCACGATGAATTTAATAATAACAATTACAACAATAACAATAGCCGCAACACGGTTGGTTTAGTATGGTCTAAATATATGTTATATTTCTTTTGTTAAAATGTACTCGCTTTGTTTATGTCCTGCTATATTTAAAAATCCAGCGAGTACAAAATAAAATTGGCAATGAATGCACTCCCTTTTCTATTGTATTTTGTTTCCGTTTATGCGGCACCTCGGCTGTAATTTATTGCTTAAATTGTTCGAAAACTGTTTATTAGGCGGTCAATTTTTTAGAATAAAATTACAACCGCATCGGCTGCAATGAAAAAAAAACCACTATCGGAAGTTACAAAGGTTAATTACTCCATTATTTTTTACTTGATGAAACACAGTATTAACGTACACATACTTAAAAGTTTATATGATTTCGGGTTACATTAATGAAATTAATTAAACTAACTTCCTTTGATTATAATTATATACGAGTGCTTGTTTGGACAATCAATTTCCTTTGGATGAAAACATCAGGTTGGATTATAATTAATATTTGATATTCGATGTTTTATATTTAGTGGTGTTTACATACTAAAAAAATACTCATGCGTATCTTTTTTTAATATACACAAGACAAAGGTGAATTAAGCATTCATTATCTTAATTGTGAATGTACAGTACCGCGCAATAAAATTGGGGCCATGATATAAATTCAACTTTTTGGTTTAATTTTTATAAGGAATAAGACAAAATAACGACTTGACGTGAACAACTGTTTATTAACATTATAATGTAAAAACAAATATACGAGGTATGGCAATTAAATACCGAGACTGATGTGAGAAATGTTATTTATTGCCAGTAAACTTATATTTAACTTTTAACCCTTTCAACATACTCTCCTTCCCTATCTATACACCGCTGTATACGTGTCTTGCTATTGTTCAAAACAATGCTGTAGTTCATCAGTTGTCAGCCTATTGCTTTTACATATTCAACAGACTGAAAATGTGTTCTCTTTAATGGACTTTTCACTTTTGGGAACAGATAGAAGTCACATGGTGCGAGCTCTGGCGAATACGGAGGATGATCAAGAACAGCAATGTGCTTGTCCGCTAAAAACTGCACAGACAGGGTATTGTGAGCTGATGTGTTGTCTTGGTGCAGAATTCAAGAGTCGTTCTTTCACAAATCCGGTCTTTTCTTCCTTACTCTTTCCGTCAGCTGGATTAGGACTTCTTTGCAGTATTTCTGATTAACGGTTTGACCCTCAGGCACCCAGTCAGTCATGATAACATCTTTGATATCGCAAAAAAGGATCAACATTGCCTTCAATTTCGACTTGCTCATTTGTGCTTTTTTCTGTCTCGGCGGTCTTCCAGTGCATCGATTGACGCTTTGTTTCCGAGTCATAAGGGAAAATCCAAGTTTCATCACGTGTGATGTTTTTTGTGAGCAAGTCCGGTTCTTCTGTGAATCGTTCCACGATTTCAGAGCAAATGTTCATCCGATTGTCATTTTGTTCTTGAGAGTGGTTTTCCGGCCCCATTTTTGCACAAACTTTTGTCACGTTTAATTCATCATGCAAAATAAGTCGTACTGTTTCTTTGTTAATGTTTACCATATCGGCAATCATCCGAATGCTCAGAGATCGGTCTTTCTGCACAATTTCATTAATTTTCTGAACGTTCCCTTCAGTTCTTGCAGTCACAGGTCGACCAGGACGTTCATCATCTTCGGTGTCTTTCCAAACTTCAGAAAACCGTTTGTATCACTCAAAAACTCGCGCACGTGACATAACATTACTACCAAACACCTCCTTTAACATTATACTCTGTCAGCGATCTTTTTAATTTGATAAGGAATTTCAGGTTAATTCGCTGCTCGATTTTTATATCAATCATTATCACGGCACTACTAAGTAACAGTGTCCTCTACAATTCAATCTCGAAGATAAACTAACGCAGACAGAGTGATGAAAGTAAGGGTTGTTGATCGGGAAGTATCAAGTTCAATGGCATTCTTAGCATCACCCTTTGCGGCTGCACGATGGAAGGAGCGCAATCTCGTTATTTAATAGCCATACCTCGTATATATTACATTATTATATACATAAAAGAGTTTTTTTTTGTTTCTAATAATGAAAAATTTATGTTGACTCGTCAATTTGTTACATAGAAAGATATCTATGATGTTATTAAATTTTTATAGCTTCAATGTATAATAATGATTATAAAATCTACTTATACGAGGGAGCGTTTTTATATTCGCGGAAAGGGGGACAAGGGGTGGAAATAAAGAAACCAAATTATTTTTCTTTTTCAATATATTCACCTGCAAGACGGATACATTTTTCACATCTTTCAATTAATTTATTTATACCCTCATAAAAAAATGATTTCTCTTTATCTGCAAAATACGCCGAAACTGCCTCCTTGACTTCATCATCGGCAGTAAATTTTTTACCCCGCAGATCTTTTTTCATTTTCGGAAACAGGTAATAGTCACTCGGGGCCAGGTCTGGGCTGTAGGGTGGGTGATTCACAATTTCGAAGCCCACCTTATGCAGGGCAGCTAACGCAACGCGGCTCTTGCGGACGGGCGCGTTGTCGTGCAAAAGCAGAACACCTTTTGTCAATTTTCCCCGTCTTTTCTCTTCAATGGCTTCTTTTAGTCGCTCTAATATTGAAGCGTAATATTCTCCGGTTATAGAAACACCTTTATCTTTATAATCGATCAACAATATTCCTTCCGAGTCCCAAAATACCGTTGCCATGAGTTTCCCAGCTGATTGTGACACTTTAAATTTCTTGGGAGGTGCTGTGCCCTTTTTCTGCCACTGCGAGGAGTCTTGTTTGGACTCAGGTTCATAATGATGAACCCAAGTTTCGTCTCCAGTAACAATTCCACTCAATACACCATCCTTGTCTTCATTACAGAGGTCCAAAAATGCACGCGAACACTCTACGCGCTGTTGTTTTTGCGGCGGCGTGAGCATTCTCGGCACCCATCTTGCGCTGACCTTAGACATGCCGAGATGATCGTGTAGGATTTTAAAAATTGTTGTATCGGATACTCCAACCATTTCTGCGAGTTGTTTCTTCTTTAGTCGAGCATCTTCGAGTACAATTTGTTCAACTTTTTGGATAAGTGCTGGCGTGGTCACCTCAATGCTCCTGCCCGGCCTCGGGTCGTCTTCAAGGGATTCCCTTGCTTGTTTAAATAAACTATGCCACTTGTACACCATGGTTTTTCCTGGACAAGAGTCGCCGTAAACCAATGACATCTCATTCATTACGGTCGCGACTGATTTTCCTTGCCTGGTAAGGAACTTTATAACGGCACGATATTCGATTTTTTCCATATTTCACTTTTCACTCCTGATTATGTTACTTGGTTGACGATAGCTCAAAGACTAACTGTCTAATAACAATGAAACTTCGTATTTATACTAATCATGAGTCGCTGCACAGGCCACTCCCCTAATGCGCCTACTCACCCCTCTACAACCCGCTCATTCCGCGAATATAAAAACGCTCCCTCGTACTTATTTTATTTAAATACTTGTTTTGATTTTAATTTTGCTAGCTCAGAAATTAAATTAACACGTCAGTCTACAAGGGTGATGTTCGGATTAAACTCCAAAGTAGGTACAACAATGACTTTTGCATATGTATTTGGATTATTTTTGTTTATATTATCAAAATTTTTACTATACTGATACAATTTACTTTCCTTCTCCATTCCCTATCGATAAACTTGTGATATCTTAATCACTGAAGGTTGATATACAACCCCTTTCCACATTAATTTACGTATGCTGTATACGTATTTCGACAACTAATTTGTCATCATCTACACACAGTTTAATTATTTGCTGATGATGACAACTTAGTTGTTGAAATACGTATACAGAATACGAAAATTAATGTGGAAAGGGGTTACATGTCAACCTTCAGTGATTAAGCTAATCAACCACAGGCGCCATCAACATTACCATGTGATGTTTTCCTTTTGAGTTACTATTATTATATTTCTAACTTGTTTTTACATGTACTATTTTTAAGTCCTTTTAACTAATACATCATAATGTTTGTATTACTTCTAATAGATAACAATATATGGTAACATTATGCATATGCAACATATATTTACAAATACATCAAAAAAAAATTCCGGTTTAAAATCATCTGTGGATATTTTATTTAAGTACATACTCATATACATCTAGTAATAAGGAAATACGTGGTTTGTTCAAAAGAAAAGGTGAATTTTGAATTTTCGCGCGCTGTGTACATTTGATTATCGAAATTTTTTTTTATTATGTTGGTACACATGTGTTAGTCATATGTTGGCATTATCAGCCAATTTGGATTAGTATTTTGATGTTGACAACTGAAAAGCTTAGTCACGTTTGTGTGTGTTATCCGATTTTTGACTTTTGAAAAAAATGGATCAAAGAATATGTATTAAATTTTGCGTTAAAAATGGAATAAAGTGCTCCAAGGCACTTGAAATGTTGACTGTGGCATTAGGCGAGTCCACTTTGTCTCAAAAAAGTGTTTATAAGTGGTACAAGCGCTTTACAGAAGGCCGAGAAAATGTACGCCAAGTTCGATCAAATGTGAAGGTTTTGCTCACTATTTTCTTCGATTACAATGGCGCGGTACATCATGAGTCCTTGCCAACAGGTCGTACGGTTAATAAGGAATACTACAAGGAAGTTATGCAACGTTTGCGTGAAGCAGTACGATTCAAACGATCGGAATTGTGGAAAAAAATCATGGATTCTGCATCACGATAATGCACCAGCTCACACAGAAATGCTTGTTCGTGATTTTTTGGCCAAAAACAACACCCTACTCATGCCTCAACCACCTTATTCACCAGATTTGGCTCCCTGCGACTTTTTCATATTCCCAAAACTGAAGAGACCAATGAAAGGAAAGCGTTTTGCCACAATTGATGAGAGAAAGTCAGAATCGAAAAACGAGCTGATGGCCATACCAAAATTTCAGAAGTGCTTCGAGGATTGGAAGAAACGCTGGCATAAGTGCATTATATCTGAGGGAGATTACTTTGAAGGGGACAAAATGGATATTGATGAACAAATAAATACTTTTCAAAAAAATTCAAAATTCACCTTTCCTTTTGAACAAACCACGTATGTCAAAATTCAAAGTGAGTACTTAGATTTATAAGAAATCTTTATACGACTAAATTAATTATGAAACGTAGTTGTTTAATACTTAACTAATGGTTATTATAACCATGCACTAGGTGTATGGTTATCATTTAACTGCTCTTACCAAATTGAATATTATTAATTGATTCTTCTCATATTCATGTTTAAAACATAACAATATATATTGTTACAAAGAAAGAGTTGATATGTTTAGTAAAATATAGTTTGAATTGATGTACATAAATTGAATCGTTCAGGCTCCGCGTTGGATCGTGAAATGTTACGACCTTTACATTTTCGTGTGATATTTATTATTAATAAATTGATTTGATACTTACATTATTTGTATACATATATTTTTTAATGGCTTATTTATTTTACCTTACTCTTTCGCGAGGGTTTGAGTCGTGCACCGCTTTGATGTATGAAGTATGAATTGAGATAAACATATAAAAAAAATCTTCCGGCTGTAACATTTAATAAATTCAATTTATTACAAACCTCAAACAAATTTTAAATATGTTTCATTTCTATTTTCTGACTTTACATATTCTGTAATGCAATACATTGTCTTCTTTTAATGTTGTTTATAACTATTATCATAATGATTTAATAAAAATATTAATCTCATATTCAAAACCAAAATGTACACTGTGATACAATGTACACTGTATCACAGAGTACATTTTAGTTTTCAACGGTACAGATCACGTACGGAGTTTGTTTTCGTACGGGTATTTTTCGCCGTGGTTTACCAGGTGCGATACTTTGCAATTATCTGCTGATGATGACAACTTGGTTGTCGAAATGCGTATACAGAATTATGAAAGTTAATGTGGAAAGGGGTTATAAAGGGTTTTCCAATAAGGACTTGACAACTTTTTTTCAAAATAAAATGCAGACCATTTGAGATATTTCAAAAACTTTATTATCGGGTTGAAGTACAATCAAAACATTTATGAATGGAACTCGACTTCATTCATATGGCCACCGCGGGCACGCTTGCAGCGGTCGATTCGTTGGACCCAATTTTCGATGACTCGGCCACACAATTCGGCCGATACGGCTGCTATTTAGAGTTCAATGTTGGCTCTGAGCTGTTCCAACGTTCCAAAATATGGCCCTATGACGCCGCCGGCATGCAAACCGCACCAAACAGTTATTTTTTGTGGATGAAGTGGTGTTTCATGAAGCACATGTGGATTTTCACCCGACCAATAACGCATATTTTGCTTATTGACGAACCCATTGAGCCAAAAATGAGCTTCATCACTGAAAATGATTTCGCGATGAAATTTATCATCTTGGCGCATCTTTTCCAGAGCCCAATCGGAGAACGTACGTCGCTTCAAATGGTCCATCGGCTTCAATTCTTGAGTCAGCTTGATCTTGTATGGGTGTAAACCAAGATCCTTACGCAAAATTCGCCATAAAGTGGTCTGGGCGATGCCCAACTCTTGAGAACGCCGTGGAATTGACTGATTTGGATCATTTGTTACGGACGTTTCAACGGCAGCGATATTTTCGACACTTCGACCAACCCGTTGTCTCACTGGCACGGCAACATCACACAACGAATATGTAGACTCAAATTTTTGCACTACACTTGTTACTGCCTGTCTACTAGGGCGAGAATTACGACCGAAAATCGGAGTTAACGCTCTTAAAGTAGCGGTCACCGACTCCGAATTTCTGTAGTAAATTTTTATAATTTGCAGACGTTGTTCGTTCGTGTACTTTACCATGATGAAAATGTTAAGTTTACTAAATAAATTGACAGTGACAGTTCGATGATTAGTGAAAGGGTGCGTTCACAAATTGAATTAAAATTGTCAAGTCCCTATTGGAAAACCCTTTATATCAACCATAATTAAATTAATCAACCATAGGCTCCATCAAATTCAACTTCATATCCAAAGGAATAAAAATTATCTTTGATACTTTAGATCTCTTATATTTTTACTAATTGTTGACTTAAATTACTGAACTTGTTGAAATAAAAGATTTCCAATTTGTAAATAAACAGTATATCGTAAATCAGAATAAATTAAAACCTTATACCATATATTAACAATTAATATAATTCTCATTTTACTACTGAAACTTTAATTAAAAAAAAGCTAAACTCTTACTCAAAAATATACATCTTAACAATTAATTCCCTGTTAATACTTTTTTTAAAAAAATTTCAAATCGATATTATCTAACCTTTAAATAAATTCATATTTTGTTAAGGCACGCTTTGCTTTGATTACGGTAATAATTCTTCTTGCCATGCTTTTGATACATGACGCAGGTAATTCCTTCAAATCGTGGTTATTATATTATATTCAACATTTTGTTCTAAAACAGTTAGTGTCGGAGCTGGAGTTGAGTAAATAATCCGTTTTAAACTATTCCATAGTTTATCTGGTACGTAGACTTCCGCGGTCGTGGTCCATACTATCTGCTTCTGGGCTTCAGATTTCAATGCGACAGATAGTAGCAATAGTTGAGCCCTGAAGATGTCCCATGCGAGTGGATACGAAACGTCAGCAGTTATACCAGTGACGCGGTTCCAGCCCGGAAGCCCAGTAACAGATAGTATTCCATAGTTTTTCTACTGGTTTAGGTCCGAAGAGTTGCCTGGGCACGGCAAGACCTGCAAGTTGCGGTCAGAAAACAAATCTTTTTTGTTTCTGCTCTGTGGCCTGGTGCACCATCTTGCATAAATTTGTGAACATCTCCAGAACTTAAAGAATTAATGTGTGGAATTATTATTGATTACATTATGGATTTGTACTGTACTTGGTTCATTGTACTCGTGACATAATACAAAGGCTCTAGCTCCTTTTCTAATATGCAGGACCAAATCATAATAGCTGGAGGACGTTTGATTATACCAGTCATTGCAGCTTCATGGAAACGCCCGTTTGTTTTTTACCCAATAAATTTTTAAGTTTACTAACAATGTGTTAAATTTTATGAAAATAAATAAAATATTGATGCATATCTGGTACATAGACTTCCGCGGTTGTGGTCCATACTAATCTACTTCTGGGCTTCCGGGCTGGAACTGCGTCACTGGTATAACTAACGACCTTTCGTACCCATTCGTTTCAGTTTCAGTGCGACAGACAGTAGCAGTAGTTGAGCCCTGAAGGTGTCCCATACGAGTGAGTACGAAACGTCGGCAGTTATACCAGTGACGCGGTTCCAGCCCGGAAGCCCAGAAGTAGATAGTATTGATACATATCTTTTCTAAATTCTCAACCATGAGGTTTTTATGCTGTTTCGCTCATGGTAATCTCATTTTCTTCATCCCCTCGGCCAATCTTAATTTTTTGCTGGCCAGTGACTATAAGTTTTCTCCTCGAATGATCGAGATTGCAAAGTTCGCACGATATTTTGATGTTATCTGTATATAAAATGCCTAGGACCTCTTTAATGGGTCACTTTCTCTGTGTCTTTCTCTTTCTTTCACAATGAATGCGGTCGCTTGAAGTGGACGGTAAGTTTCTTACAATTAACTTTACGATCCTCTCTACTGGGTGACGAGAAACATGTTCTCGTCTGAAATTTCTCGATGAGAATAGTTTCCAGTTTTTAATGAAATATCTATTGCCGTTTTTTTTGCACCGGTAATGTCTTTGCTTTTCTCCATTGTTTCAAAATCGCGACATCCTTCAACACACAAAACTAAAATGTAAAATTTTCAAACTATTTATAATATTTCACAAATTCGATACCTACAATAAAACTTTCACTTTACACATACAACGCTGTACTCAGAATGACGAGAAGCAGATAAAAGTAACTCCCCATAATGGTATTTAATCCCTAGAAGGGTGTTTAGTGGTGGTTAGAATACTGGGAATTTTATGTTGTAAGGCATTATCGCCAATGCTATAAAAGAAGATATTTTAACAACAGAAGATATAACATATTCTCTACTTACTAAATAGTTCTAAATATTTCTAAGAAATGCGAGTGGCCCTAATTTAATTACTCAGTACTGCAGCATACGGTACTGCTTGGGCATAAAGAACAAAGCAATATAAGAACAAAAACAAATGGAAACGAGGGATATTCTTTTAGTTTTAAGCTTAACCAATAGGTGGTTACTTACTGCCACAAATGCCAGTGTTACATTTTCTTTTCGTCGTGCCTTTAGAAAAAGCAGTGATTGGAAAAAATAAAATAAAAATATCTAAAATTACAGCGATCTCGATCTGTATAAAATCGCCTCTGCGGAAAATCACGAAATACAATGAGGATCATGTTGTAGCAACAATCTTTTATACTTTACCTTGAACTCCGTATTAAGCCGGGAAGAATGTTTCAATAAAACGAAGAAAATGTTGAAAAATTGTGACGTATCAAATTGACTCACTTTATAATTTTGTAGTTTTTACGAAATTTTGAGAAGCATGTAATATCTCAAAATATGTAGTTTACTAATACGTACATTAAAAATATTCTGTTCAATATTTTTAGCTTTAGAAAATGACTTTAATTCCCTGTAGCATGATATTAAGATAAGTTGTCGTAATGTCTTATAATTTGTTAATCTTTAGGAAAGTTTTAGAGTTTATCTCTAAACAAAGGGTGGGTACGATTTTAAGAAGAATATACAATTGTTTTGTAAACGAAAAAGAAATGTTAAATTAACTAAAAATATTAGGAATACAAAAACAATAAATAAAAACATTACATGAAATGAGCTTTAAAAAACAAAAGATCCAAGGTGAAACTTTAAGCAACAATAGTGAAATAATAATTATTTAAGGCAAATCAAAGGGTGCAGCAATAAAATATTCCGAACGTATTTAATTTTGTATTGGGAGAAGTTAAAAAGGTGGTAACATTAGACAAGAAATAAATCATGGTCTGGCACATCAAAAGTTCAAATTTGGATATACAAAGGGTACTAGAAAAATTTTGTAACATGACGCAACAATGAATTGTAGGAAGCTCAGTTATTCATTAGCAGTGAGAGCGTAAAGTGCTTGCGCTGGCATCGTGGTCACGAAATGGCAGTTTCGCGTTATAATTTCGTGTGTGGTTTAAACAAAGACCAGTGCTTCGAAGAAATTACTTTGTACTATGATGGTGATGTTTGTCCACATCGCACAACAATATTCCGGTGGTATAGAGAATTCCAAAGGGGAAATTTAACTGTGGAGGATGTTGAGAGGCCGGGAAGGCCACGAACGTCAGTTACGGAGGAAAACGTCACTACTGTGAGGAAAATGCTTGGCGAGGACAGGCGAGTGACCTACCAATAGATAGAGGATACTTTAGGCCTAAATGCACGAGCAAGTCGTTCGATTCCGCATGATCATTTGCACGTGAAGAAACTTTGTTCTCTCTGGGTGCCGCTTCGACTGATTGAAGAGCAGATGACACGACGCGTGACTTGGTGCCGGGAGATTCTAAAAAAGTTTAATAAGGGACAATCTCGGTATGTGAACAACATCGTGACAGGTGACGAGACTTGGCTGTACTATTGCGAAGTGCCGACAAAAGATGAAAACAAAGTTTGGGTCTTTGATGATGAGGACACACCCGTAGTTGTCCGAAAATCCCGATCTGTAAAGAAGAAATTGATAGCTGTATTTTTCGAATCGAGTGGAATTGTGGAACGCGTCGTTTTGGACACACAGAAGATAGTCACAGCTAAGTGGTGTATTGAACAGTGCCTAAAGTCATTCGATCTATGAAGAACCTGCGGCCAAAGTCAAGAATGGACGCCTGGTTCCTCCATCACGATAAAGCTCCAGCTCACCAAAGCCTGCACCGAATATTTGACCATGACAGGATTGAAACTTCTCGAGCACCCTCCCTACAGTCTAAATCTTGCTTCCCGCGACTTTGTACTGTTCCCGCATCTGAAAATAAAGCTAAAAGGGAGGCGGTTCTCCAGTGATGAAGACCTTCTGCGGGCTTGGGACAACGAGTGTGCTTTACTCCCTAGTGAAACTTGGCAGAACTGGTTTAAAGATTGGTTTCGGAGGATGGAGAGGTGTATTGAGTGTAGAGGAAATTACTTTGAAAAATTAAAAAAACAAAGCTGTATTGCAAAACTTTCCTAGTACCCTTTGTATATAGATAAATTTAACTGCATGCAAGTGCATCAGAATCTAAGGTATTTAATAGTAAGTCATGCTAATTAGTTACCGTATATCACTGGAAAGATCGGTTTCGTAGGGGATGCTGAAAACATTTAAGTCTGTGGAAATTATATTCTCGTTAGATATTCCATATCCTAACACCAATTTAAAAAGAAGATCGTGACGACTAGTGCAAAGTCACCCAGAATGTTGTGTCTATTCATATAGTCCTAAAAGAAAGCATTACCTTTTTTTAAATTAATGATCTTAACTAGCGAATGTAGACGTAATAATTACTCATAGTCAGATGTTCCTTGTAATTGGGGTTAAGATATTTGGCGATGAATTGACAAAAATATTCAATAGCTTTGATTGTGGTTTATTTTTCCTGGAAGTTTTTCGATTACATTTTCTTTTAAAATTTCCTCAATCTTTTGTAAACTATTTTTTTGTCTATTTCAATTACATTTTCTTTTATAATTTTCTCAATCTCTTACAGAATATTTTCTTGTCTAATACATTGTTCCAAATTATGTAGACAACTTTAATATACCACATAAGGGGAATATAAGTGGCAGATGTTTTAAAGATCTTATTGTGCTTGAAAAAATATGTTAATTTGCTAAAATACATCACGCTAATTATTGCTTAATATTAAGTCGTATGGAAATGAAACGGTTATCAAATTATTTTATTATCAATACTGACAGATATTTGGCGTTTGAAATTAAAAACTTTATTTAATAAATCCATTTCTTTGAATTTTTTATATAAACTATCTTTTACGTACAACATTCTGTATACATTTACTTCCTCGTTTTCCGAGAAACCCACTTTCAGTATATATACTTAAGTGTTCATGACGAAAGTTTCTTCTTTAGAACACGCTCCAACTGAAACACCTCGATTATTGAGTTTTTTTTTTCGAGCGTGGAGTTGACATTTTGGTAGGTATTTTTCGTTGATTCCTGACGCCGGATTAGATTGCTTTTGGGATACTGGGCCTCGCTATATTTTCCTTCGCATCTCTCCGCCATTAAATGCTCCCCGCGGTGTTTTAAACGACTTCAAGTTGTTTGGCTGACAGTTTTCCATGACGCCCTGAATAGTTAGGCCTTGATTCGGCCACATTTAATTTGTTGCTCGGCTCGTGATCTTCAACGTAATACACAGAGTTGTGTTTAATGTAACATGACATAACAATATCGCTTACTTATTTATAAATAAATAAATTAATTCTGACAGCGCGTAATTTAAGCTTTTAAAGTGTGAACACTTCTCAGTAAAAACACAGTAAAGCAGTATTTGTCACATTTGATTAGAATTGGAGTTAAAAAAAATATTCGAAATGTTATGCATTTGGAATACAAATAATATCGGCTCTCTATTGAACGGAAACTAGGAATAGTAATTAAAATTACGTGTTTAAATAAACAAATATAGCTTTTATTTTTGCTTTCATGTAAGAAAAGCGCATAATATTGTTAATATTTGTGATAAAAATAGAACCATACAATGTTGATTCGATGTATTGTTCTGTGATGAAAATAACTTGCTGGGGAAAAATACTTGATAAGAAACAATTGCTCACCTTTCTTAGATCTATTAGTGACATTTGATATTATGATGATGAGTATTACCAGGTTGTTCAATAAATTTTGTCATTCGATAGGAGATGTGCTATTATGTTCGTAGTTTTATTTTTATAAAAATTGTACTTCTTATATATTAACATGTGAAGTTTTCTCATTTTATATTTACAGGTGTTCAAAGTTGACGTGTCACAGTATCTTTTTACAATGGAAAAAGTTGATTATCGTGCAGTAATAAAATTCTTATTTTTGAAAGGTGTAACACCAAAACAAATTCATGAACGATTGTTAAAACTGAATAAGGACTCTTCGCCTTCAATTGAAATAGTAGAAAGATGTATTGCTGAATTTAAACATGGTCGTACAAGTCTTGAAGACGATCCACGTGAAGGACGTCCAAAAAGTGCATCGACACAAGAAATCGTAACAAAAATACAGGATATGGTTTTGGAAGATCGGCGATTAACTGAGAGACATCTCACTAGGTGGTGGGAGCAATATTTTGGCTGAAGTTTTGGGTTTCGGAAAGTTGTGTGCAAAATGGGCGCCGCCGCATTCGTTAACAATTGAAGAAGAATACATTCGAATGCGACTTTCTTACTTATACTTATCATCATTGTAAGATACCAAGAAACACTTCCCAGTGTTTAAACTTAGGCGATTACACAAGGACCAAAATTTATAGCTGGTCCTTATGTCACCGCCTAAGTTCAAACATTGGGAAGTGTTTCTTGGTATCTTACTCTAGAAGGATTTCTAGAATAGAATCCTGTTACTCAATTGGCGGAGTTATGATTTCCCGTAGGTCTTCGATTAAAGATTTGGGAGTGATATTTGACGAGAAATTTACTTTCTCTGAGCATGTTCTTGGTGTGACGGTTGCTGCTTCCAGATCTCTTGGTTTTATAGTTCGCACATGCCGATACTTTGATAATATGGACACTTTAAAGTTTCTTTTCTTGGCTCAAGTCGTTTTCAAATTGGAATATGCGTCTATAGTCTGATACCCTACTATCAGTCTCAAACTAACCTCCTGGAATAAATACAGCGGAAATTTCTGAAATACTTCTCATTTAAGTGTGATGGTCAATATCCTATCCGTGGAGTGAATTACAACGAGCTGTTGGAGCGTCATGATACCGTATCGCTGTCCGATACGAGAAAGACTCTTAGCGCTCTATTTTGGCAGTGTTATTACTGGGAAGGTTGACACGCCGGATTTACTGTCGCGTGTTTATTTTATTGTTCCGCGTCTTGGATCAAGGGCGAGTCAATTGATTTATGTCCCTATGACAAGGACCACTATTTTGCTGAAGGCCCCTTTGATTCATTCGGCGGTAAATTTCAACCATCTACGGTTTGATTTGCGATAACCACTGTTTATGAAGAGATATTTTGTATATGTTATACTATCACTTATATATAATGTTACCATTGTTTCATTTTGTGTATATATTTTTTTACCCGTTTTAGAGTTGTCTCTGTTGGATATTTAATAAATATTATTTATTATTATTATTGTCTTTAATCAAAAGAACAGGTTAAGGAGAGATGTGAACCTGGTACATATATTATACATACACACGATAACAAATCACTATTATGTTATGAATCATAGACATTCTCGGGCTGCCAATGTTTTGTTGACATGCTGTAAAGACCATTCTACATGAATTCGGTAGGTATATTTTCGTGTACGTCTTATAACTTTGTGCGTAACTTATATATGAATATATATATATATATATATATATATATATATATATATATATATATATTTATAAGGCATAAATAGAATCAAACAAAAGAATTATTCGTATATTATGCGCATTACTAATTTAGTCGGAACACCAACCACTATTATGTTATGAATCATAGACATTCTAGGGCTACCAATGTTTTGCTTACATGCCATTCTACAAGAGACCATTCTACATGAATTCGGTAGGTATATTTTCGTTTACGTCGTATAACTTTTTGTGATACCTACTGTACGGCTCTTCATACCGAAGTCTGCAGTATTCTCTAATTGTTTTGTGTAGTGTAGTAAGTTTCCTGAGGTTTAGGTTGTTGATAAGTTCAACTATAACTCTTTCATATACTGATGGAAGAAAATACCAAGAATAGTTCGAAAATTATTAAAATTTTAGTTCCTGTATTGGACTGAGATAAACATTTTCCCGCTACTTCTACTTCCATATTTCAGTAGCTACTAATAATTTCATTGAGCTGCGTATAATTCCATCTCATACTCTAATCCTAAACATAGTAAGACGATTTGTTACAAACGGTTTTGCTACTCCGAAACTATTTGCCTCAATTAAATAATAAATTCCGATTGATGAATTCCTTAAAACGCCAACCGGAATTCTCGCCAATATTTCAGTCACCCCCCTTTCCACGCCTCTTATCGATTGTAGTGCATTAATTCGCACGCCGCCGACCATTTATCCATCCATCTGTTCACTCCGTTATGCCGAACTGCGAAGAGGTGACATTAGCAAAAGCGCATTCCGCACCGACGGATAATCCTTCTAGGTGTGGTGGTATTGTAATTCGAATTGGCTTAATAATAGACTTTAATTTTCTCTCTCTCTCTTTCTCTGTCTACGTCCCCTTTTGCACGTGTATTCACGCACGACACTGAAACAATGGCGAAACGGCGGCGCCCTCTGCCTCCGATATATATGACCCACTAGAATACGACCGTGTTCTCCGACCGAGTTCACTAATTACCTCCTTAACTTGCCAGCCTTACTTCTAGTAATTATTTTCGTGGACTTCAGGGACCAACCCGAATGTGATACCTAATGATAGTGAGAGAAATAGAATACTTATTGAAAAATTATTATTAAATGAGTAGCCCAGAAAGCGAGTTTTAATTCGCATATTATTTTTATTTTGGATAAGAGACATACACGCTCTTCCTAAAGTACCACTGGTACAATAATTAAAACTACATTGCAAGTCTATTTCAAATTTTTATGCTTTTGAGAAGTAAAAAGTCCTTATCTTATAACTTGTGAAATGTAAAAGTGTCAAATGTCCATTTATGAGAGTGTTTTATACTTTGAAGAAGATATGCAGTCACACCTGTATTAAAGCCACCAGTAAAAGATTGTTAAAAAATAAAATTCAAACAAGGTGGAGGAAAGATACAGGTAACATATCGCCTAGGTACATTTGTGCCACTTTATAGGGTTGCTTGAAATGTTGTTATTCTATTGTAATTCTATTAACAGATTGAACAATCTATTAATACAATTAAACAAAAATGTAAGCCCCAAAAAATTCTTCCATACGTCTTCGAGTTACTAAAATGTTTACCATTAAGAGAATTTTGTAAAGAGCGAAGTAAATGGTAATCACATGGTGCAATGTCTAAGGAATATAAGTAGCGGATGAAATAAAATACTCCAACCAAGTTGAAGCCGCTTTTACAGTATCTGCAAGGAAGTATAAGACTGATTGTTAATGACTACCTTGCTTTTTCTATTGTTAACTTCTGGTCGTTCTTTCTTCAATTACCACTTTTAATTGATTAAGTTGCCCACAGTACTTAATCTAAATTAATGATTTCAGTAGATCCAAAAAAATGATAATATACAATTATTTTTTAATCCGCAGCAAGGGCAAAGCATGATCTTTCTTTGGTGTACATCGGTGTTCGGAAATATCATTAGCGGATTCTTTTTCTCTGTGTGATGGTGTTTATTGTTATACCAGGTCGGCTGAAAAGTCCCCGGTCTGACACATAGATGGCGTTACTGTTATTAAATCCATGTTTTTTAGATAGTACTAACCTTCAAACGAAAGGTGTCAAAATTTGACAGCAATCCGACCATTAGTTACTGAGATATTGCGTTAAGAGTGAAGCTACTTTTGTTATTTAAAAAAAATGGAAAAAAAAGAATTTCGTGTGCTATAAAGTACTGCTTTTTGAAGGGAAAAAATACCGTTGAAGCAAAAGCATGCCTTGATGAGGAGTTTCCGGACTCGCGGAAAATCAACCATAATTGATTGGTATGCTAAGTTTAAACGTGGTGAAATGAGCACCGAAGACGGCGAACGCAGTGGACGACCAAAAGAGGCTGTCACCGACGAAAACATCAAAAAAGTTCGCAAAATCATTTTAAATGACCGTAAAGTAAAGTTGATCGAGATAGCTGACATCCTAAAGATATCAAAGGAACGTGTTGGACACATCGTGCATGAATATTTGGGCATGCGGAAGCTTTGTGCAAAATGGGTGCCACGCGAGCTCACATTCGATCAAAAACAACGAGTTGATGATTCTGAGCTGTGTTTGAAGCTGTTAAATCGTAATAAAACCGAGTTTTTGCGTCGATATGTGACAATGGATGAAACATGGATTCATCACTACACTCCAGAGTCCAATCGACAGTCAGCCGAGTGGACTGCACGCGATGAACCGGCTCCAAAGCGTGGAAAGACGCAACAGTCAGCTGGAAAAGTTATGGCTTCAGTTTTTTGGGATGAGCATGGAATAATTTTCATAGATTATCTTAAAAAGGGCCAGTCCATCAACAGCGACTATTATACAGCGTTATTGGACCGTTTGAAGAACGAAATCGCAAAAAAACGGCCCCATATGAAGAAGAAGAAAGTGCTGTTTCACCAAGACAATGCACCGTGTCACAAATCAATGAAAACAATGGCCAAATTAAGTGAATTGGGTTTCGAATTACTTCCCCATCCACCGTACGCTATAATCGGTGTATCGCCCTCGAAGGCAACTATGTTGAATAATAAAATCGAATTTTGCCAAAAAACTGTTTTACTATGGTAGACCGGGGACTTTTCAGTTCGACTGTTAGTAAAGGATCCACTTTTTATTTCCAACAAGAATTCTCTTTACAAAAGGGTCATTGCTATTACGTTCATAACGCACAGCATATTGAAACGTGATGCTTCCTTTCTTTTAAAGCGAGAGAAATCTAAACATGACATAAATTGACGTATCCAAACTTGTGTAAATGGTCGAGTACTTTTTAATATGATCAATATTTATATTATATATCATGTAGTATAACGGTGATATTTTGAACTTTAAATCTCCGGAGCCAATGTAGATTTTAATAGTAACTATGATACTTCAATAAAAAATCCTTTTTTTAAATATGTCCAAGTGTTTAAAAAAATATATCTATTGGTGACAAGTCTCGCAAATATTATTCACTGCGGGCACAGCGATATAAGTGGTTTCGTTTCTATCTTAGAAGCTTTATTTCTATCCGAGAGATGAATGTATAGTTCTCTCTTGTTACTTGTATTACCATTTCGGCGGTAACACCTACCAGATGTGTACAACTGCTGAACAAAGTAACAGGCAATCTGATGAACTTCGGGTTAAGCGAAATGATCATCATAATCATTGCTTTGTCGATAGTACTATTTTGTAGCATTTCATAGTGCAAGTCGCTAAGTTATAAAACTGTTTGCAGTATATGGGATTTTGATTTATCGTGTATCAGATTCAAACGCTGCATTTTCAATTTATCGTACATTTGTCGAATATATGTACTTACGCCAGCATTCGCTTTTATGCTTTTTTATTTGGGAAAAAGGAGTTATGAATATGATGAAAACGAAGATATGATGTATGTATGTATATCCTTACCAGGACTGTTATCAGACTTTTATGTGGGTGAAACAGAGACATATCTTGCTTCGTGTTGATCTAATCATACATATGTTCACCTTCAATTGTCGTACACTATTACAGTAGTGTATTTCACTAGTACATTTATTCATAATACGTCATTAACTCCGGTTGTGTCTTGTCATAAACGGAAAACACTCACTTAACAGATCCAATTTTTTTCTCCAAGAATAACCATAAGGTACCAAGTCATTCAACTTTTTAATTTAGTCTAGACCATATAACTGTAGTATGTTAATACTGCATATGTCTACAAGTTCTTTTAATGTTCGGTTTTATTCTTCTTCCAATGTAGTCTTTAAAACAATTGTTGACAAAGGCCTCAAGTTCATTTTCAAGAACACTTATCCACAACACGAAACTTCACGAACTGGTATAAAGTTCATCTCTGTCTCGCATCATATCAGTTACGAGTTGTGGTTACTGCAATGTTTTCGAGTTTTAATTCGTATTATATTTCAATGCAAATTTCACTTAACTTACAAAAAATATAATATAAATACTTGAAGGAAACAGTTGTCAACTTCACAGAAAAGGAAAATTAACTGACGTGTTTTCATTACAAATTTCCTTTTTTTGTCACAAATATCGCACAATATTGCGCATTATTTACGAATGAACTGAAAAAGCTACGACAATATGCACTGATCTTATATATGGTATTTTCTTGACTTGAGCACTATAATCTCCATATGGTAATTGAATCAAATAGATGACTGGGGAATTTAAATTTAATTTTTTAAGAAATGTATTATATTTTATTTTCGGATAGAACGAATATATTTTTTTAAAGTGACAAAATATGACATAACAAACATATAAATTGTCCTTACCAAGTTTCTCATGGATATACCAAAAATCAATAAGAAACAGATACCCCAAGGGTGGCAATTATCAGACACACGGAGTTATACGGATGATGTGTCTTACACTTCGGGGCATGTTTCGCCATAAGTTTGTCTTGATTAAAACTGATAAAGCAGACCTGTCAGAAAGGGTAAGAGAGTAGAGAGACGGAACATAACAAGGAGTCCCCTGCCTATCTGTTTGACTGAGACTGTTAATTAGTCGATGACGCGTACATTTCGTGCGAATTCCCTTTCGTCATCCTCTGCTCATCAGTGTCTTGATCCGCATCATTAGCATCTTCGTGATCTCCGACGTTTCTCCAATTATGTCCATATCTTAAACCCTTGCATCTGTATCGATGTAAAGCTAATAGACGTTAATATTAAATCTTCGATATGGCTATGTATTTATATTAAAATGGATTTTAAAACTTTGGCATTGTTTCAAACAGGCATGGTATAAAATCAATAAGTAATATTGAGACGTATTTAAGTCCTAACCAAATATTTATAATTTTTCATATGCTGATGATAGCAACTTAGTTGTCAAAAGATGTGGCCAAAAACTAAAAATACAATAATTTTAAATTTCGCCTGCTTAAATAATATAATATTTCTCTTCATCATCCAATGTTGTAGTTGGTGAACATTCCGCTTTACTTTAATAAATACCCTTTATTAAGTATTCATTATTATTAAAATCTGATAGAGAAGGAACTGATAAATGAATTATTTTAATTTAATGTAATTTTTTAAATCTTGAAACTAAGAAGCTATTCACTAGCATTCCTAAACACTTACAACAGCTGGTACACAAACCCTTACAATACTCAGCTTTTGGGAAACCACTTCACCAAATCAAAAGATTTGATTTGAGTCCTTTTATTAGGTATGAGAATCGAATAGCCTCATCATTTACATATCAGTGGGATCTCGGTTCATAACTAAGCAATCTTGGAGAAGGTCTGATCAACAATACCGATGCTTAAGTCTCGATGAAAATCACTGCTTATTATGACTACCATGAAGCATTTGCTATATTTCTAAATATTTTGATCTGGTATATGTTATAGATTATATTTTTTTGCACGATCTCAAAACAGAATAGTGTACATTTACACTGGCTCCAGAATCCATTTATACGGATATAATTTACTGTATGTTGACAGAGGAATTTCTTCTAATGACCCAATGCATTTTCTTGTACACAATGCCTAGTTCGTTATATTTATTTTTCACACGGCTTTCCCATTGTAGACTTGCACTTGTCGACAAAAATAAAGAAGAAAAATAAAGTCGATGAAGATAGAATTGATAAGAATAAAAGAAGGAATAGTTAAATAAACGAGAGTAGTCAATCCCAGGAAGATCTAAAATATTATTGGAGAAATACACTTTTAGAATTTTTAAATTAGAACCAACTATTGTAGTTTACTGAAGAAAGTGTTATCTAAACAGGTTGTGCTATAGGTTTTCAGGCAATACAAAACAGAAAGTTATAATATTGATAAGACACAACAATCCATGAGAATAAATTATGAGAATAAAAGAAGTAAACAGAAAGGAGGTAATCTGGTACGTAGACTTCCGCGGTCGTGGTCCATACTATCTGCTTCTGGGCTTCCGGGCTGGAACCCCGCCACCGGTATAACTGCCGACGTTTCGTACCCACTCGTACGGGACATCTTCAGGGCTCAACTACTGCTACTGTCTGTCGCACTGAAACTGTTTCGGTGCGACAGACAGTAGCAGTAGTTGAGCCCTGAAGCCCAGAAGAAGATAGAAAGGAGGTAATTAAAATGAACAAGCGGGACATCAATCAACCTGACATAGTGTGTATTAAAGAATATATTCAGCAAAGGTCATTTGCCGAATGTGGACATCTACAGAGAATGAGCAACGTAGTACACATTAGGAGGATTTGTGAAGCTAAAAATCAGGGAGAAAGAAGAGAGTAAGACGTATGACAATAGAGAAAAATATGGATGGAAGCAAGGAGGATTTTGCAAAATTGAAAAGACTGGACGAAATTTCTAAGGAACTAACCTTAATATTTAATTTACACCTTTATATTCTAGAGTGGAAAGGAATATAAAGGGTTTTCCAATAGGGACTTGACAACTTTTAATTCAATTTGTGAACGCACCCTTTCACTAATTATCGAACTGTCACTGTCAATTTATTCAGTAAACTTAACATTTTCATCATGGTAAAATACACAAACGAACAACGTCTGCAAATTATAAAAATTTACTACAGAAATTCGGAGTCGGTGACCGCTACTTTAAGAGCGTTAACTCCGATTTTCGGTCGTAATTCTCGCCCTAGTAGACAGGCAGTAACAAGTTTAGTGCGAAAATTTGAGTCTATATATTCGTTGCGTGATGTTGCCGTGCCAGTGAGACAACGGGTTGGTCGAAGTGTCGAAAATATCGCTGCCGTTGAAACGTCCGTAGCAAATGATCCAAATCAGTCAATTCCACGGCGTTCTCAAGAATTGGGCATCACCCAGACCACTTTATGGCGAATTTTGCGTACGGATCTTGGTTTACACCCATACAAGATCAAGCTGACTCAAGAATTGAAGCTGATGGACCATTTGAAGCGACGTACATTCTCCGATTGGGCTCTGGAAAAGATGCGCCAAGATGATCAATTTCATCGCAAAATCATTTTCAGTGACGAAGCTCATTTTTGGCTCAATGGGTTCGTCAATAAGCAAAATATGCGTTATTGGTCGGGTGAAAATCCACATGTGCTTCATGAAACACCACTTCATCCACAAAAAATAACTGTTTGGTGCGGTTTGCATGCCGGCGGCGTCATAATGCCATATTTTTTCGTCGACGATAATGATCGTCACGTTACTGTGAATGGTAATCGTTATCGCGCCATGATTACCGATTATTTTTGGCCCGAATTGGAAGATACGGACATGGACAACATGTGGTTTCAGCAGGACGGTGTCACAAGCCACACAGCACACGTTACAATTGATTTATTGAAGAGTAAGTTTGATGAGCGTGTTATCTCAAGAAATGGACCAGTCGATTGGTCGCCGCGTTCGTGCGATTTAACGCCTCTTGACTTGTTTCTTTGGGGCTACGTCAAGTCATTGGTCTATGCCAACAAGCCGACAACATTGGAAGAGCTCAGAGCCAACATTGAACGCAAAATAGCAGCCGTTTCGGCCGAATTGTGTGGCCGAGTCATCGAAAATTGGATCCAACGAATCGACCGCTGCAAACGTGCCCGCGGTGGCCATATGAACGAAGTCGAGTTCCATTCATAAATGTTTTGATTGTACTTCAACCCGATAATAAAGTTTTTGAAATATTTCAAATTGTCTGCATTTTATTTTGAAAAAAAGTTGTCAAGTCCTTATTGGAAAACCCTTTATACGTAACTATACAACATTTCGGACGCCAATTTTTGTCATGATCATAGTTAATTTCTCTGACAACCACAACTAGCAAATAGAACGAACGTTCGAAAAATATTTAACCTGGTTAATAATTCGAAATTATAAAGCAGTAATTTACTTTTTTTTATTAACTTTTACATACATAATAGGTGCTTTTTATTTTCTGTTTTCAAAATTAGTTTTTATGGACAAAATTTTAACCGGTGTGTTTCATTTACACTGCGCTTTGATACTTGCAGATAAATTACAATTTTTGGAATTTAATGGATAGGTTTTGTATTGTATTTTTTTAGTTCGAATACAAGCTTTTGTTATATTCAGGAAATAATTATTTTTTTATATGAAAATGTTACAAAAAATATATTTTTGTTTGAGAAATTAAAAAAATTACTACATAACATATTTATGATTTAGCGGTCTGTAAAACTACATTGTTAATTACAACCTTGTACCTAGAATAGAATCAACGTATGTAGTTCATAGAGTATCTGGAACTGACAGTTTAATATTCAAAGTTACAAATACGATAATAATGTTCAAAATTCATTTAATATTATCCTTAGCTTATGTGTGTTTTGGGAAAAATATTGTTGAGTATTTTTTTGTGTTTCACTTAATAAAAATAGAATCAATTATATTGAAAATTATATAAAATATGAAATACTAATTAATTGGTTTTAAATATCGCCATGTTATAATTTCTTAATTACTAATCATGCGAAGTTCATTGCACACTGAAATACTTCTAATATCTCAATGTTAGAAATAGAAGCAGTTTAAAGATTCTTTAATAAACAAGTCAGCTTTATAAGGTGAGATTGGATTTTTGTCAAATGGCTAAATTTACTAAATTTAAGAATTAACTGCTTCTTTTACGAAAATGTGTTTATATGCTTTCATGTCAATTTCAGATTAAGATGCATTCATATGTATTGGGCGTTTTCTTTATATTGTAAGTTATTATTATTTAGGTAGATAGTAGGACAATAGCCTCCTATAATTTTAAATATTGCAACTGAATTTGTTTTGGTTAATTCTGATTCGTCATTTCGATAATCAGTGTTGTTAGTTAACGTCGATCTATAATTGTTGCGAAGTAATAATCTAGTAGCTACTGTGACAGGATGGGTTATTAATGTATACGTCAAGATGTTAACATAGAAAGTCACAGTTATGGAGGTAAGATTTTATAGAAGAGAACAGAGACTTTATCGAAAGTCTATGTTTAAAAGTTACGGAACAGTACGGCTTTTGTTCAAGATCTTGGCTGCTTTTTTGTTACACGGTGAATTTGCTCTACAAACTATCCAAATCATTGTGATTTCACCAAAAAATTTCAAATCATACCGATCTGCTTCTCCATTTCAATAAAATTTAATCAATCGAGGGCAATCAAATTTTTCTCACCTGAAAAAATCTATTTTCACTTTACATTTCAAATGTAATGTTATGTAAGCAAAATTCAATTTATCAGCTCCATACTCTTCTTTAATGGCAAGTTCGTCAATTTGGATAGTCAACGCTATTTTTTTAAAATACTTTTTTATTATTGTAAGATTAATTCTTTTCTTCTTTCTTGATCAGATGCTATTTTTCCAGGGACTGTAAATATTTTTCGATATAGACTTCGTTTTCGAAATTGAAAAACCAGTCAAGGGATATATTAATTTTTCTTTATTACACAGCATTCCTTCAAAAGTGCCGTGCCTTTTGCCATATTGAGAGAAATAAAATGTATTTTTGTTGTAAAAATGAAACCATATTACACGTAAGTTATTACATATAATAATGGGCTTTTAGGATGTGAACTGAAAATTCTAATTTTTCCCTCGCCTGAGGGCAGAAAATTTTACAAAAATTTTCTGCTACCAAACTTCTGTGGTTTAGTAGTTACGATACCAGTCCAGGATACTGGGGATAATGATAAGCATAGGAAATTTTTTCAAAAATTTCTGCATTTATATAAACACAAACATATTTTGAAAAATTTCTGCATTTATATATGATGTAAATAGTAGAAAAAATAAAAATTTTCAATTCACATTGTGAAAGCTCATAATTATATGCAACTACACCTACTGCGTGTTTTCTAAATAATATCGGTTTGTATGTTAGTAGATTCGAAGCTCTCAGTCCTCTGTGGTCTAGTGGTTATGATACCAGTCCGACTTACTGGAAATCGTAAGTTCGAGTTTCATCTAAGTGCGCGAATTTATTTTAAAAATTCCTTCATTTGTATATACAATAAGTAGTGCAATAGTAGGGAAAATTTGAATTTTCATATATTTTATTACTTTACAAAAATTATACATCCTAACAATCATACGTGATAATATGATGCTTGAACTATACGTGGTTGTGTAGACCGACAGTATTGATAAACTAATCAATTTTTGTCACCGATTAGTTACAACAACAAAGTGATTTAACTACTATGCTTATTGACTAGCCATCAATCTATGCGTACGCGACTTTAGAAAGTCGTGATGACAAAAGGAAAGTTTATAAAAAGCTTCATTAGCATAGCAATGTATTTGATGTTCAATGTTAATTATAATTGTGGGAAATTCAGAGAAATATTATAAGTGTATGTTGCTCTGAATTACCGGTTCATCGTATAAACCGGTTCCTAAAAGACTTTTGTAAAGTAATCAATCTCGTCGCTTAATTTACAAAAAAAAAGGATTTATTAAAGGATTTAGGCAGATGAAAAATATTTTGTATTTATTACTAGAGTGGTCACATTTGTCTGCTCACTAGGTTTGTAATAAATACATATCGAATTTTTACGGTGAGTCATCCAAGACCGATCGCTCTGCTCTAGTATATGTTTGTTGGTACATACAAACGCACTTACGCACTTACTAGATCGGATGTCGCACCGATAAAAAATGACCGCTCTAGTTATTATATTATAGAATAAATAGATTGTCAATTGATGACATTTTTAAACATTAACGCTTCACGAAAAATTTATAAATTTCTTAATGATTTTCTTTAAAAAAAAAGGAATATAATTAAAGAGTGTCCGAATGATTATCGGTTTAAAAAGATGTTAAGTTCAATCATTAGCACTTATCAGAAAACAAAATATCTAATATTGAATTTTAACATTAAGATTGACTGTAACAACAACACAGATCATAAATTTAATATGAAATATAATATACAATACATACAACCACAGAATGCTAATGTTATACATCATCTGATTGAAAGAAAACCATTAAAATTACATTATACATAATTACTCGTAAAAAATACATAGATAATATCACAGCCAGCTTTCAGAAAGTATAACCTATAAAAATAAAACTCAAGAACACATAAGACGCTATTACATGTTTTACTTATGGGGGCACCTAGCATTAAATTATGAAGCCGTGCGTTTCAATATCTAAGGACTCGTCAGTATTTACACAGAATAAATATAAGACGTTATTAAATAATGAAGACGTGCGTTTCAATGTCTAAGGATTCGTCAGTGTTTATGCAGAACAGATACAGGACGGCATTGTGAGATGTAATTATAAATAAAACACTGCACTACAATGTATTTTTTATTATGCTTATTTTATCCACAAAATTTAAAATAAAATAACTCCAATTTTTTCGTCAAAGAATCCGCTCTTTGAACGAATGATAGTAACGTCCATGTTCGACATTTTTTTTATACTCGAACGTAGCGACTGAAGTCATTTATATTTTTTCGACATAATGTTATAATTTATAGAACTGATTTTTATCGCAGCTTTGTTCTTTTTCGTACAATTTAGGGCAAACAGATTTCACAAATTCTCATTTTAGTAATGTTTTTAAATTTCTATAGATTGCTTTCCTTTTCTAATACCCTTTAAACGCTTTTAAATTAAATAAAATAATTTAAAGTTTCAAATCACTCGACACCACTAGTGGTACAAGGGACTAATAGATTGTAAAAAAAAAGTTTCAAATTAATTAAAAATTAACAAAAGGGGAAATACATATTTAAATGACAAAATAACTAACGTAAAGTTTATAAAGTTGCAGCAATAGGTTATACAAGGAACTGTTAAAAAGAATAGGTATCGAACTAAACGCTGGTATACTTAAATGTGTACATCCTCAGACAGGTCCCGTTGTGTACCTTGAGCACGATACATTGAAATGCTAAACAGCGCGAAAGGACTACACATGCTGAGAAGTAGTAAAATGTAGACTTTCAGCTTTAATGTTCAAAGAATTGTGATTCTTAAAGTATCGATGGAACTAAGTGTGTAACAGTGGCCAACTAGAAATTGATCAATGGCAGTAGTGAAAAGATACTCCAAATTTAAAATATTTTGTTGCAAATAATTTTATCATAACAACTATTATGTAATAATTCATTAAGATAACAATGCGTTCTCTGCAGAAGGAGTAGAACTACTGCTAATCAAATTAATTTTATTTCTACATCAATTTATAATGACTATAGTTTATAGAAAAGGTGTACGTAGTGTTATTTACAAATTTATTATTAAAATCGAATTCGATTTATGACATCCTAAACATATCTACCCACTAAGTTATCATAAAACATATGAAGCCTAGATCTCGTATAAGTAATGAAATACCTTTCACGTAGTTGTTGATTAAACGAAGAAAAATTATTCTTAAATTACGCATAATGAAACCGAAAAAGTTTAGAAACACACGTGCCATTCACGACAGCGAACGTGCAAGACTGTGTTATATAAAAAAAGAACTGCCGATTCGTCTCCTAGCTTTCTGGTGACCTTTTATTAACGAGTACTTCAATAGAGTGTTGACGTGAATCCGGTAAGTCGTGGACTGGCAAACTGGCAGATAATAAAAAATTTTTCACAGGACTGAAAACTATTCAAGTAATGCTTGCATGAGGTTAATGTATATAATATATATTGTTAATATATATTATATATATATATATATATATATATATATATATATATATAATATGATGTAATAGTTATATGCAATATACTTAAATTATAAAAGAAATTATAATCAAGATTCTTCGTACCTCCTTAGAAATATTTCAATGTGTATATACATATATGTATATAGTATATGTTACCTCAGCCCCGCATAGAGGAAACTATTTTCTGAACAGTGTTTAGGAGAAGAATAATTACATTTATATCTCATAACATGGTCATGGACAAATTTATTCTAATGATACAGATATTTTATTAAAAAAAATAAAATATTTCTATTTTTACGAGGGTAGCCGTTTATTTTTCGGAAATTGGCAACACTGTTAGTGTTGCCTCCGATCTGATGATTGCATTTAGAAGTTTGTCATTTTTGACAATATATTTACCTTGACAGTTTCAGTATCCGGTCGCCATTTCTTTGTACAGTAACTAAATTTTATGTCAGCGAAAAAATGGAAATAACTCGCAAACATTTTCGTGCAATTATTTTTCATAACTTTCGGCGTGGATTATCTCAAGAAGAATGCATCGACGAGCTGAATTCTTTATATGATGATGAAGCACCATCGAAAACTGCGGTATATAGTTGATATTGTGAATTCAAACTTGGACGGCGGTCTTCCCACAATTGTTGTTGTGTCGGAAAACATTAACGCAGTGTCTGAATTGATAGTGGAAGACCATCATGTGACATACCGTGAGATCGAGGTATTAGTAACACTAGCGTACATAAGGTTCTGCATGAACATTTAGCCGTTAAGAAGCTATGTTCACGTTGGGTACCACATAATTTGACAACCGCTCGAAAAAGGACTCGCGCCGATTAGTGACAGGAAATGCACAAAAAATAAAATGGTGGTGCTTCAAAGAACATTTATAAAGTCTCCACAGGTGATGAATCTTGGATTTATACTTATGAGTCCGATAGTCAACAGCAGTCGACTGTGTGGGTATTTCAAGATGAACTAAAACCAACAAAAGTTGCCCGCGCTCGAAGCACATCGAAACAAATGGCCGCCTGTTTTTTCGTAAAAACCGGTGACGTTGCAACCGTGCCTTTAGAGAGTTGTAGAACGGTCAATTCCGAATGGTAGCCAACTATTTGTTTGCCAAAAGTTTTGAAGAAATAAGGAAAGCAAATCGAAAACGACAGATCATCCTCCACCATGACAATGCGAGCTCTCACAGGTCGGTTCAAACAATTGAATATTTGATCGGGGAAAACATTGAATTGTTGAGTCATTCGCTGTACAGCCCTAGTCTAGCACCCTGTGATTTCTTATTGTTCCCACACGTGAAGCATAAACTTCGTGGTCAACGGTTTTTATTTTGGAGATACCGCCTTCACAGTGGCAGCAATGCTTTTCGGATTAGGTTAAACGGACGCAAAAGTGTATTGAATTTCAAGGAGAATATTTTGAAAAGCAACAAAACTATTTTCGATAATAAAAACCTTTATTTGTTTGCTATTCCCGAAATATAAACGGCTACCCTCGTATATAGACACCTGCATAATTAAAATAAATTTGTCTATGACAACTTTATGAGATATAAATGTAGTTATTCTTATCCTAAACATATGTTTACAAAATGGTTTCCTCTATGCGGGCCTGAAGTTGGTTAATAAATTATCTACATTACCTAGTGATTTTAAAAAAGTCTCCAGTGTAGTTCACTTTAAAGAGTGCAGTGTTTAATATATTGAAGAATGGAGCACTCCATACCATGAATTATTTTTGATATGTTTAGTTTTATTTTTTCTCCTTTTTAAATCTGAAATTATTGCTTTTCTAGTCAAATAAAGATCGTTCTTCATTATATATATTTTGTACTTTTTGTGACTTTTGCTCTTGTAGTACTACATTTTACAATAACGTTTATTATTATTACTGCGAGGGTAGCCGTTTATATTTCGGGAATAACAAAAAAAAATTATTATTGAAAATAGTTTTATTGCTTTTCAATATATTATCCTTGAAAATCAATGCACTTCAGTGTACAGAAAATTACTTTGAAAAAATTATTAGGCGCGCAATTAAGTTCTCGCTGTTTTTCAAGAGATGGCTCCAGTAGTAAGTGCCGGTCGATTGTGACATAACTAAAACGTCATGAACCAGGCTTAGACATATGGTAAACAAACCGGTTTGACACATTAGTGATTTTGTTTTTGCGTCATACATATATGTACTTTTGGTTGTGTGAAAATGTCTGATTATGTGCCAAATAATCGTCATTTGCGGGAAGTGGTGCTTTTCTTCTTTCATTCGAAGAAAACGGCGGCTGAAACGCATCGAAAACTCCAAAAAGTTTACGGAGATCCTGCTCTAAGTGAAACAACGTCCCGTGATTGGTTCCGTCGCTTCAAAGACGGTGATTTTAATGTTGACGACCGTTCGCGTGAAGGAAGACCAAAAACCTTCGAAGACGCTGAATTGGAGGCATTACTCGATGAGGATCCGTGCCAAAGGCAAAAAGAGCTTGCTTCAGCATTAAGAGTTACCAGCCAAGTCATTTCCCAGCGATTGCATGCGTTGGGAATGATTCAACTGCTCCAGCGGCAAAAAAGGAAGGGTTTTCTTCATCGCATCGTTACGGGTGATGAAAAGTAGATTCATTACAGCAACCCAAAGAGAACAAAATCATGGGGACTGCCGGTCATGCTTCTATGTCGTCGGTTCGGCCGAATATTCACGCTGCGAAGGTTTTACTGTGCATTTGGTTGGACCAGGGCGGTGTTATTTATTATGAGCTGTTGAAACCGAACGAAACCATCACTGGGGAACGGTATCGAACTCAATTGATGCAATTGAGCCGAGCACTGCGCGAAAAGCGGCCACAATACGAGCAGAGGCACGAAAAAGTGATTCTACAGCATGACAACGCTCGGCCTCACGTTGTCAAACCCGTTAAAACCTGCTTAGTGTTGGCATCCCTAAAAAAAAAAAAACAATTCGACAGCTGGCAGTTTAGGGTTAGTAAAAATGGAGCGTTACACGAAAAAACAACGTGTCTTCCTTATTGAACAGTATTTCAAAAATAATGAAAGCTCTCATACAAAATATGGTCGGAATAGTGTTTTAACTTGGTCAACTGCGAAGAGATTAATTGAAAAATTCAGGGAGACTGGATCCGTTGGAGACGCCAAACACACTGGTCATCCAGAAGCTAGCCGTTCAAATGTCAATATCGAAGCAGTGCGTGAGAGTGTCGCTGACAATCTAGGAACCTCAACTCGGTGTCATAGACAAGAATTGCAAATTTCAAGAAGCACTCTACAGCGTATACCCACTAAAGATCTGTGTCTCCATGCTTACAAAATTCAATTAACACAACAACTGAAGCCTAATGACCATGCACAGCGAAGAAAGTTCGTTGAAGGGATTATTGAACATCAACAAATGGATGCTGATTTTTCGAGCAAAATCATCCTAAACGATGAAGCACATTTTCACCTTGATGGCTTTGTTAATCGCCAAAATTGCCGCTTTTGGGGTTCTGAGAACCCACATATGATTGTCGAAAAACAAAAGCATTCACAACGTGTCACTGTTTGGTGTGGACTTTGGGCTGGAGGCATAATTGGACCACACTTTTTGAAAATGAGGCTGGTCAAGCAGTGACTGTTACCGGTGCTCGATATCGCGACATGATAACACAGTTCTTTTTGCTGAAATTGGATGATATTGATGTGGCCAATATGTGGTTTCAACAAGACGGTGCCACATACCATACAGACCGTGAAACAATTCAATTACTGCATGAGACATTTCCAGGTCGTGTACTTGCCGTTTCGGTGAATTGGCCCCCTATATCGTGTGATTTAACACCATTAAATTTCTTTTTATGGGGTTATTTGAAATTACAGGACTATGTCAACAAGCCCACAACCACCCGTGCATTAAAGGAGGAGATTCAACGCTGCATCAACGAAATTCAGCCACATTTATGCATAATGGTCATGGAAAATTTCGACAAACTAGTGCGTATGTACATGCAAAGCCGTGGAGGCCATTTGCCCGATGTATTATTCCATAAATAACCCTATCCTATGTCGTTTATGATTCAATAAAAAAATAACAATCAAAAGACTAAAAACTGTGTTTTCTATTTAATTCAAATCTTGCGTTAATTTTGGGACACGCTTTACAACAACATATATTCAGACATATTTGAATTTCTTTGTTCAAGTAAAGGAAGTTATTAGTTTGATAAATGAATGTATATATTTATATATTCTTAAGTTCGACAATAATTTATTGACGGAATAGAACTAGAAATTTATTTGAATTTGTTTGATGAAGTAAGGAAGTAATTATTTTGATAAATTAATATATATACATATATAAGTTCAAAAGATAATAATATAGATAAATATTCTCATGCTTTCAAATATAAAAAAATTAGAGCAAAGCAATAAATTATCTTTATAGCCATATATATTTCACATGAGCAAAAGCAACGAATTTACATAATCCTGATATTAGGAGGAAAATGACAAATATAAGTATAAGATACAATATACAGCAAGTATAAAGATTTAAGATTAATCATAGAAACTTCAAAAGTACATAAAACTAATTAAAATAATTAGATTAAAAGCATTTGTTAAATTTAGTAAAATTTCTTCGGAGGTTTGTTTCTCCTCTTTAGCTTGCGGTGTGTTAGATCCCGTACATACGAATAACTAGTTGAAAATTTATAATAATTGTTCAAGATGTCTAATGGATTGTGATCCAAAAATGCCGAAACCCTGCTTTGACCCGGCTCGTTTTTTCTTCTACATGATAGTTTATGTTCAACAATGTTGTAAACAATCAATATTTAATTTCCAGTTACGATTCGCTTTAGAAATTTGTCATTATCTTTGGCAGTTCTGATATCAATGCAACGAAGTAAATCCAAACAACCAGCTTTTGTGTGAAACCAAGTCGTTTCATACGACCATGAGTGGTCTACGTCCATAAATTTAATCTATAACTTGTAATTTGTACTTCCGTTAAGGAAGGATATTTCTAAGTATTTTTGATTTTTTAACTCATCACTATTTACTCGAATTTGACTTGTTCCAATCTTAGACTGATCCTTGCAGGCCTGCTTCAAGAATCAGTTCTGTTCTCAGTTCTATTAAACATTTTCCTAAACGACATCCTCAAACCTCTACCTGACGTGTAGTTCGCGCTATACGTCGATGACATCGCTATCTTTACAGAGACGGGGGTCGCGCTGTAAAAAGACTGCAGGATGCCATCAACGATTTCGATAGTTGGATCTAAATTTAACTACATCATTCAGAGCTCCCCTGGCAAAACTATATTATTTATCTAGGTGTCATCATGGATAGAAAGTTAACCTTGCGTTACCACATTCAGGAACTTACCATCCGTAGTACTGCAGCCTTGGTGCGGAATCACCCTCTAATACCGGGTGATCCAAAATGATTGAGGACAGTTTAAATTTCCCGCGAAACAGAAATATTTTGAAAGTTTGCCACACTGCATCATTGTCTCAGTATTGTTTGTTTAAAGCCTGTGGCGTATCTTACGAGAAAAGTTAAGAGGTTAATAACTTAAGAAATTGACAATTATTTAAAATAACTTTTAAATAATTTATTAGCCGTATATGTTAATAATAAATTATATTATTGTATAATAATATAATTATAAATGTGTATTTAAAATACTTGGTTTAAATGGCTATTGATTATCAAGGTGGTGATAGGGCATGATTTTTTACACCTTGATAATCAATAGCCATTTAAACCAAGTATTTTAAATACACATTTATAATTATATTATTATACAATAATATAATTTATTATTAGGTTAATAACTTATTAACCAACCTAAATTATGTAATTTAAATTAACCAAAATATTCCATTAATAAATATGATAGTTGTGTAGTTTTTCTAGAATAACTTTATTAAACAACACCTATTCCTAGATAACATTAAACTAAGGCATTTTATACGATTTTGAAAATTAAATTTTTACAATAATTGTTCAAAATGTCCACCATTTTGTGCACCACATAGTTGCACTCTACGTTTTATATTATCAAACACTCTTTCTAGGGTTGCGGGTGTGATGTTAGCAATTTCTTGACTAATTACTTCTTGAAGTTCTTCTAGCGTATGAGGAGGATTTCGAAATATATTATTTTTTAAACATGGAAAGAGAAAGAAATCCAACGGTGTTAAATCAGGGGAACGGGCAGGCCACACTCCCCTGCTAATTAAACGGTCATCGTAAAACTGCTGTAAATATCTGATCGTTTCATTTGCAGTATGTGCTGTAGCCCCATCCTGTTGGAAATATCCATCTCTTGATTCGTCGTCATGCAGTTCATTTAAAAAAGTATCCAATATTTCAAGACGATACCTTTCTGCATTGATATTTCCATTGAAAAATATGGGCCCTATAATGCGTCTCCTAGACATTGCAACCCAAATACCAATTTTCGCTGGATGCAATGGAGTTTCCTCAAAATTATGTGGATTTTCAGAAGCCCACGTTCGATAGTTTTGGCTATTTACGTAACCATTTAAATTAACCCATGCTTCATCACTCATAAAAGTCAAATTTAAAATATCATCATTGTTCAGGTTGTCGTTGAACCATTCACAATAATTTAGTCTACTTTCATAATCAAGTGCATGCAAGTGCTGAACAACAGAAATCTTATATGGGTGCAAATGCAAATCTTTATGCAACAGTCTTTGGCATGTTCCGTAAGACAGTTCTGTAATTTAAAAACAAAATCACCACTACGTATCAATTTTTGGTTAGCTTATAACTTACCAGATTCAGCAGATAGTTTTCGAATTGATTTTTTGGGACTTCGTTCCATTCGTTGTCTTACATCCTCCACAACTTCATAGGTTCGTGTAGTTGGACGGCCTGTAGTCTTCCCTTTACAAATGCAGTTCTTGTTCTCAAAACGTTCAACAATTCGTTGTTTATGTTGAGCACACACTTTATATGGAATGTGAAGTTCAGGATACTCTTCGTTAAACTGTTCCAGACAAGACCGCAATGAATAGGACCACGTACCATCTTGATTGCGAATAGCACTTCGAAGGTGTGCCTTTAAAATAAAGGCTTCTTGTGCAGGAGTGAAGGGCATTGTTCAATTTTCTATAGATGAAGAGGAACAATCCGGAATTTAGCAAAATATAAAGCTTTCATAACCTCTTGACTTACCGTTAATAAAACTGTTGGTTTTAAAGAAAAGGTGGAAATCACAATCAGTAAAAACAACCCAAAATTACAAAATCGAAGCCAGTGAAATCAAACTGCAAGTAATCAAACGAAGTAACACCAACAAACAGTAATTTTACGACACTTTTCAATATTAAAGTCAAAGTACGATACTGATTAGTTGACGAATTTCTGATAACACCACCAACTCCAAACGTAAAAATCACTGAAATATTAACGCGGGAAATTCAAACTATCTTCAATCATTTTGGATCACATGGTACATCACAATAACAAACTCAATATACGACAAGTCAGCTATTCGTCCTCGACTTGCATGTGGCTCCAATTTGGTGTTTCGCAGCTAACCGTCCTCTGAATAAACTTCAGGTGATACAAAACAAAATCCTCCGTACTATGACAGGAACTCCTTGGTTTATAAGAAATTCAGTTATTCATTGTGACCTGCAAATATCCAATATTCTTGAACACGTGAAAAAACTGGCGATCAACTATTTTTCAACCCTCTAGACTCACGAAAATCCGCTCGTGTGTTCACAAACGGCCGCGCTCCCTGTTTACTTCGGTAGCTGACTGAAAAATTTCCGATAAAACTTCATATGAAGTTTTACAATGATTTGCATTAGTGCATATTGCTAATTTGTATTTTAGGTATGTCACCAGGTTACTAACTCCAAAAAACGACGGAGTTAAGAACTAGATTCAACTTCAGAAAATCCACTGAAAAGAAGAAGAAGAAGAAGAAGAAGAAGATTGTACTTAGAAGATAGTACCGGAAGTATAATCTTTAAACTTTCACTCCTTAAAAGAATTTGAATCATTTTGTTTTTGTTATTATATTTTTATAACCTCTACTGTAAAATAAGAGAGCGATGAAAATAGAAGTGATATGATTATGGTTCATGATTAATATTTTGTATTTCAATGTTCCTAGCTGACATGCGTTCTTCTTTTAAAACATGCAACGTAATTATTGTCAATTTCTCGCATTGTTATTCGGCGTTTTGATTTAATCAATGTCTTGATTTTGTAGGTAATTTTGATGGAGCCTATGGTTGATTCACTTGATCACTGAAGGTTGATATATGACCCCTTGCCACATTAATTTTCGTATTCTGTATACGTCTTTCGACAACTAAGTTGTCATCATCAGCAGATAATCAAACAGTGTCGCACCTGGAAAACTAAGGAGAAAAATACCCGTACGAAAACAAACTCCGTACGCGATCCGTATCCATCTTATTTCCCATTTTTTTAAAATAAATAGCTCTTGCAATGTGCTGTCAAAGTACATAATGACAATGGGCTTTAGAGTGAATTTTTCTAATTAAAAATACAACTCCCGCGACAAAGATCGAAATCACTTTCCCAACAACCAAATAGTAGAATAATTCGTAGACGATAGTGTAGATTTACTCGCGATATGCTCCTACATGTATAGACCTAAAAGCAGATATTGACGAAAAGCTTTGCAAGCGTTCAAGTACGGGATTTTAACGAAGCCCTTGTGATGTCGCCTCAGTCGCAACGGCCTATTACGACGATACAACGGGTTCTTCTTTTATTACACTGCCGTTCCCGATAAGCTAATGAATTTACCGATACCGTATTAGGGGCGGATAACGAGAAGGATCGGTTCTCTTTTTGCATCGGAGCATATGTTTTATATAAACGATACAGAGCTAATGCTAAGAAATACCGTGTCCCTTCGTCCTTTACCATATTCATGTAATTTAATTACGTATGTAGCTGCCTTTATGGCGAAAAATGCTTATATCAATTAACCTGCTTTGTGTCCTTTATAGTATTATGGAATATATAAAGAAAAAAATTACTTAATTCGAGTTCCTGTAATCTGCTTTCAATGATAAAGGCGATAGTTGAGTTTCTTTCGATAACAAGTTTTTCTATTGGCAGACAATGTTCTGCTTAATTTGTTTATAAAAAGTAATTGCTAACTTAAACTTCTAATTTCCGTTATTATAAATCCTATCATACTTTAAATCCTTCTATTTTTATTTCAGTTCCAATTAGATTTTCAACGAAAACAATACGTTTTCTCAGCAAAGAATTTTTTAATAAAGTTAAAAAGAACCTACGAAGGTAAAGCATGCCAGAAAGTTATCCCGGAAAGTCTTTATGGGGAAAGTATATCATTGCGTAACACTGGGGACGTCCCATGCAACTGAAAACGAAACGTCGACAGCATAAATACCGATGATATGATTCCAATACGGAAGCCAAGATAATTGTCAAAATTTGCGTTCGTTTCGATCAATCACAGAAAGCTAAAAAGAAGGGACCAGCAAACTAGCAAGAGATATAAGGAAAATTCATTGTCGGACGAGGCCTTGGGTTAATCCATAGAATTATTATAATTGAAATTTGATAAAATGGAGTATAATAGATTAATGATAGAGTTCTTAATTTTACAGTACAAAAGAAACGGTGAAATCAAGCTGAGGTGAAGTCTATCTACAATGACCAATATTAATCGATTGCAACTTTAAAAAGATAGACATCTAAATTTAAACGTGGTCGAACTAGTATATTTTATGAACAACGTAGTGGACGTCTAAAGACGTGTGTATTCCAGAAACTATTAAAAAAGAAGGCAGAGATTTTATAATTTCATATGGAACAGTAGTTTCGATTTTGCATAATAAATTGAGTAAGGAAAGTTATGTGCATGATGGGCTCCGCATTTGTTGACTGTGGCCCACAAATGCAAACGAGAACGCGTTTTTTAGCCTTCAGTTTAGGAAAGTTAAAAATGATCTGAAAGACTTTTGGTACGGAATAATAGCAGTTGAAACCTAATTTTGCACCTGAAATAAAGCAACAATTGTTATAATGGTCTAAGGCTGGCACAAACTCCAAAGAGGACAAAAACTGTATACTCTCAAATTCAACCGGGAAGGTTGGGTTGGGTTGGGTTGGGTTGGGTTGGGTTGGGTTGGGTTGGGTTGGGTTGGGTGCCTTCTAGGATTACAGTGGGATCTTGCTCATCTATTTTCTTCCAAAAGGTAAAACGATAACTATGCATTCCTTTTAGATCGACTGCGCAGAAGGCCCCACTTGAAGAAATGAGTACTTTTTCTTCTAGATAATGCACATGTTCATACTTCGACTGCTTCAATGGTAAAAATTCATTTTAAATTGTTTCCGCATCCAACTTAATCACTAAATTTGGGCTCCTCAGGCTTCTTGCTTTTTCCAAACCTTTGGGTGGAATGAGAACAATTAACGCATATTTTGAAATGGACGAGAAAGAGACGGGGAAAAAGCCGATGTATCTGCAAATCATCTATAACAAGCATTTCGGCCATTTGTTTACGAAATTTCTATCGAAGAAGGAAATCAAATACAAGACTTCCTAGAAAAACGTTTCCAAATGGGCTTACCACACAATAAATTCAGAGCATCAGAGATAAAGGAAACAATTATGTCAAAACTAAAGCATCCAGATTCGATGCTATCACCAGTCAAATACTACAAGAATGATCATTTACAATGCCATGCTTTACCTCAACTATTTCCCAAATATCTGGAAAGTATCCCAGGTCACAGTGATCTTAAAATGATTTTAAAACCTGGCAAAAATCCCGAAGTCATGCGTCATCCTATAGACCAATGCAGTCAAAAGTATTTGAAAAGATTTATGCATAAAGACTAATAAACATTATACAGGTCAGAAACATTATTCTAGAATATCAATTCAAGTTGCGAAACAAACATGGGACTGTAGAACAAAAACAAGATAAACAGTGACTTTCAGACTAAAATATATTGCTCCGAGGCTTTTATGGATACATCTCAAGGCTTTGATAAGGTGTGACATAACGAACTTTTCTACACAGTAAAAACCTACTTAAAATCCTACTTAACTGGTCGACATTTCTTATAAAACAAAATAATACATATTATAATTTATGCCCTATCTTATCCGTTCTTCAAGGAATTCTATTGGATTAGTTCTATATTTGATATATACGGCAGACCTAACAACCATAACAATGGCAACGATTGCTGCATATCCGGAAGACACGGCAGCCCTCGCATCGAATACCGAATCAACAACTACTTCAAGAAATCTCCTCACTAACTTGGATAATATTCAAAATTGACTCAAGAAATAGCGCATGAAAGCCAGTGAAATCGGATTTACACACATTACCTTTGCACTGCACCGAGGTACAAGGTATTCATCTAGATAGGCGGTTTACTTGGCTTACATATCCGCACAAAAGAAAACTAGGCATCAAATTGAATCAAATATAGTTAAGTATTGGTTAATCGGACGCAGCTCACAATTATCTATCGAAAATAAATTATATGCTCATTTGGTTCTGTGGAACTGCTACTAACTCGAACATTCAGGTCTTGTAGATGTTCCAAACTAAGATTGTACGTATCATGGTCAATGCTTTAAGATATGTACCCAACTCTGTTATTCAATGAGATATTCCTATTTCTCCTCTTAAGGATGCCATAGCTCAATATTGCGTTAAATACCATAATAGATTATTACAGCATCTCAATGTGTTGGTCAAAAAATTACCCAACCAACAGAGGAAGCGAGAAAACTGAAGAGAATCACGCCTTCAGATCTCGTGACTAAAATGAATTAGTATAAAATGTGACCCGTATTTAGTATAGCTAGGTGCTTATTTAGTCATAAAATTATAATATTAGTACTGCGTGAATGGGTTTCGTGGAATCAATATATTCGTCATTTAATGTCAAGTTAATGATTGATGAAAATTAATGAATAGTTTTAATAACATTTTCCGTGTACATTTTTAAACAATTATCGCAATTATTATTTGCTAACTATAAAGACTTACACTTGTTTTCTGTAGAATTGATTGCATAGTCTCACCTGAAACAAAAAAGAGCACTTGTTATATATTTAATTATAATTCTGTGTTACTGTGTACTGAATTCATTTAGTGTGTAATATTTTTCGTACGCTAATTAATTGACAAATTTAAACAGATAAATTCTTAAAGGAACTCTGCGAAAGAAAAATAAAATGGACATTATTTATTCCTTTTGTTTCGTAAATAAAGTCCATTTTTCTCTTAGTGTCGCTTCAAAATGTGTCAATAACAATGCTATCAGAATCTGGTCTAACCAATAAACTTTATTTGTTGTATTACTCGTCATAAAACGACCGAACAAGCGCTTGTGTTTATCTCTAAACTTTTAAACATGTTAAAATCGTAAAGTTTATCTTTAGGTCCACAGCAAATCTGCTTCTTCGGTAATCAAACTGCTTTTACTTTTATATTAAATTAATTTTCTTTCGATTCCAACTATTTGGAACACAATTAGAGCAAGCCCATTAATCTTAAATATAACCTTGCTTAACAGAATACTATATTATTGCTAGTTGTTTTCATGATTCATATGATACACGCAAATGACGTAGTCATGATACTAACAGACATTCAGAACTAATACGTAGGTTGCTTTAAAAGTTTTACAGTTCACACTTAGGGTGGTGCTGTCGGAAATATTTTTGACGTATTTTCTGACATTTTTTAGTCTGACTAGATTTTACACACTGCTAGCATATGCTGATGTCTCTTTTTAATAATTTTTTAAAAATAAAGTGAGTTTTGTGAAAAATGGAATTAATGCGCGAAAATTTTCGAGCCAAGATTTTCTATGATTTTAAAGAGGGTCGCACTCGACAAGAGCTACCGCAAAATTCAAGCATTTGTTCGGCGATGAAGCACTATCCTTGGTAGCTGTTGAATAGTGGTACAACGTGGACGTGTTTCGCTCAAAGACGAGCATCGTGAGGGACTGAAAACTTCGACGCCGTGTACAACATGGTAGAGGCAGACGACCACTGAACCTACATACATAGATATTTGGGCATCATTGGGCATAGGTATGACCCAAATCAGAACTATCCTGCATGATCGTTTTGCCGTCAGAAAGCTTTGCGCTCGATGGATACCACATAATTTAACGGAAGCTCAAAAAAAAGCGCGTATGGATTGGTGTAAAAAAATGCTTAAATAATTAAACCTAGATCGAGCGAAATCAGTGTACGACATTACTACAGGTGACGAAAGTTGAATTTATTATTACGAGCCAAAAAGCAAGCGACAATCGGCTCAATGAGTCTTCAAAGAAGACGAGGAGAAACCCGCGAAAGTGAGACGCGGACAACGCTCTGGCAAGAAAATGGTGGCTTTTTGTTTCATCTTGCTACTATTCTGCTGGAGGATCGTCGCATAGTCAATGCTGAATGGTATACAACCATTTGTTTTCTAGTTGTATTCCAAAAAGTGTGTGGGAAACGACGAAGAGGACGAATCATTCTGTACAATACACCATTACGCATCTCGAATAATCAGAGTTTTTAGCCGCTTCACGAACGGGATTGATGAGTCATTCGCCTTATAATCCCGACCTTGTAACTTCTTTTTATTCTCATATATAAAAGACAAAATACATGGATTGAAATTTAATACCACGGAAGCGGCTGTGGAAGCCTACGAAAATTTTGTATCTGAGGTGACTTAAGAACAATGGGATCAATGTGTTGAGAACTGGTTCCACCGAATGCAGAAGTGCATAGATCATAAAGGCAAATATTTTGAAAAACAATAAAAAATAAATTGGTTAAAATAATTGATTTTTTCTGTATCATCCGCAAAATATTTAAAGCAACCTGCGTATGTGTAAAATAAGTTCATTGTTTATTTCATTTGGACATACTACCACAAAACATTTGAAAAATAATTTATTCCGGCCCTGTACAAAGACTGTCATGCTTTTGTTGAAACTTTAGTTCATACACTTATACAAATGTGATTCTATTCCGAAATTAAGACGTTGAATAATGTATCTCAACCGTGAAAATATTAGTTTACCCACCTAAATGTTGCTATAATGTTACCAATGTTATTCCCGAAATAGCACGTGAGCCTTCACGAATCGCTAGCTAATGAATTCTTTGTAATTCAAATGTATCACAGCATTTCTATTTTTTTTTAACTTTAAATCTAAAAGAACATACCGCGAATGACAAGTTGTTAAATTAAAAAATTAAAATTAGTTACACAGTGCTTACTAGAACATCAAGCTTCCATAAACAAACTCGAACTTGTTTGCCTCAATGCAATAACACAAACGTTTTTCTTTTATTAGGCGAATTACTAATTTATTAAAATTTAAACTAACAGAGAAACAAGTTATTTACAATTTTTCTTACGTTTCAGAAAAATTCCCTCAATTGAGGTCGTAACTGACACACTTTATTATTTCAATTCTTTATAACACAATTCACCAAATATTAAGAAGTAGAAAACAAAATCTTTAACAATTACCATTACTATTTTATTTTTGTTTAATTTGAATAATACAATTTATTTCGTTACTTATAAACATGTAAATAATAAATCATAAAAAGAACTCAGACGTCAACTTTATTTTATTTCTATTGTCCATTTATAATTAACTATTGGGAAATAAATTGTCTGCATCTCCGTCAACAACACACATATGTATAATCATGTGTACACTTGACATTCATACAGAGACACTGCAGAAAAAGTGAAAGAAAAAACACATGCCTGCAAATTAAGCTTCTACCTAATGTATCATACATAAGAGTTCCGTTAGTTTCAGACGCAAAATACACGGTATAATTTTTTTAATTTGAAAATGTGTGCTCGAAAATTTACAGTATTCAACAGGAAAAAAATGTATGTACTACTGTATAAATATTATTAATATATTTTTAAAAGCTACTCTATATATCGAATAGATGTATTGCAAGTCAAATGAAAAAATAAATAACTTGAAAAAGGAGGGAAACCCTCCAAAACCGTTAATTTAGTGTTTTATTACTTTCTGCTGATAGAAAAAATCAAACATGAAAGAATAAATATATTTAAAATTTAAATATTGTTAATTTTATTATTAATAAAATAATAATTCAAGAAAATGTTTAAAATAGCCGAACATTAGCATTTTGAATGGTGCTTTTCTTTCTTACTTTCAAGTACTAAAATACTCAAATTAACAATATTCATAACACAAAGGTGATTCAAATATAAATGGTAATTTTGTTAGTATACCCAGCAAGAAATTCCGAACTGGTGGAGTGGGGTTGATAGCCATGAGTGAACAAAGAGGTTCCTTCCAACGAATTGTTATGAAGTTTTGAACCAATGAAAGGGTTAAATCCTCGGAGATTTTAACTCGTTTGAAGGCACAGTTTACGGACGCTACACTGTCCTAGAAAAAGTATTTAGTTGCACCAGAAAATATAAGGGCGGTCGAGAAAATGCTGAAAATGAAAGTAATGATGGACGCCAAAGGTCAAGCCGCCCAGATGAAAATATCATGCCGTTCGAGAGCTTATCGAAGCTTGTCAGCATTTAGGTGCTCATACTGTTATCAATGAGCATCTTGGCTTTAGAAAAATTAGTGCTCGTTAGGTTCTGAGGTTATTAACTGAAAATCAAGAATCGGTCAGATTAGAGATCTATGAAGGACTTCTGAATCGATTCCGGCAAAAAGGTCTCATCACGTGTGACACCTCACACGTGATGAGACATGGATTCATGATTACATTCTAAAAAGGATGAGTCCTACCCAGTGAAAGCCAAAACCCGTCTCCGAACCGGAAAAGTTCTTTCCACGGTTTTTTCCTGACTACAGAAGAGTTTTACTTTCTGATTTTCGTCATAATCAACGTACTATAAATGCGGCTTACTATTGCCAGTTGTTAAGAGTCAACAAAAGCCACCTACTGAAACAAAAGACAAGATATATCCAGCAGAAAAGTCTTCCTTCCCCATGAAAACGTTTGGTTTCATAGCGCGATTTTGACAAGGGACAAATCGGAGGAAACGCACTGGGAAACCCTCGACCCCCCCCAAAGTTCAGATTTGTTTTCTTGCCATTATTTTTTATTTCCGTCTATGAAAGAATCGGAGGCGAACGATTCTAAAACAATAATGATATCAAGGAGCGTGTATGCATTTGCTTGACGAACACGCCCTCAAACTTTTTTTGAGCAAGCAATGTTTAAGCGCCCAAATCGTTCACAAAAGTATGTAGCGCCTGAAGAAGGTTATGTAGAAAAAAATTGAAGGCTTTATTTGTGTATACTATTAATCAATAAATGTATAAAAAAATTACTATTTATATTTGACACTCGTAATTAAAGTATAGCAAGTCCATTCCCATTAGAATGGGATGGTAAATTGGGGAAAACGGAAAATACTACTAAGAATATTAAACAACAATAAAAATGAGCTTATTAAATAGGAAATACGATTCGGTCAGGCAAGAAACTGTATTAAGAATAAAGACAGGTGAAAGTAAAGTAAAGAAACGAAGGAATAACGAATAGATGTATCATATGTTAAGATTCGGTACATGGAGAATCAGGATTACATTTGGATTAAAAATTTTTTATTAAACAAAGCAAATTAAAGTCATCAAATAATTCCTAGCTATATTGTAAGTATTTCTAAATTAAATATTTTAAATTACTTTATTGCCATCGATTGCCATAAATATGGTAAAATCCATACAAACGAGAAAGAAATTCTGCTTATGAACTATCGCGATATATTGCAATTTATGTATTTTAGATTTGTCGCAGAGCGATAAATTTCTGATAGGAAAACGACCGCGACCGTCACGAACGCATTTATCAAACGCCGTCATGTGAATTATCGTCGTCGTTTGCTCTCATTCGCATTTCGTACTTCCCCCGAAATCGCGAAGCGCCATTATCTTGCTCGTTACACCTACATACATTGTGCCATATCTGTCCGATGATCAAAAGCAGATTTTTATCTTAAGCACGAAAGCGGTACAATTAAACGTGTATTACCGCATCGCGTACATCCAGATAAATACTGGTAGCACTTCGTCTGATTAAATTACCATATAAAGAGGCCTCGATTATTACACGTTAAAACGAAGACCGCTTGTTTTCGTTGTTTATAGGAACGGTCAGGCTAATGGTTCTTGATCCCTTTTAAATTAGTGGCAATCTCTTTATTCTTCCCCGTCTCACACTCCACCTCTTTCTCATTTACAAACGGTGACGACATCGCAAAATTTTGTAATTTACACCCACCGAGATATTTTTCATGCTTACGTAATAAGATGATACAAAAATATGTCAGCTTATCTGTTCGAATATTAATGAAATAAATAATTTAATAAGTACTTTAGATACACTATCACTATACTATTTGTCTCATCATGGAAATAAATTACTTGAAAACAGAGACAAATTAGCATTGCTCAATATATCTCGACAAATTTATTATTATGATAAATCTCCCGAACTACTGAAAAGCGCCATTCATACAAGTATAGATTATTTAATAAAAGACTTTACTTTTACCATAAATGTAGTCTGTAAAATTGTAGCAATATACTGCAGTTTGAATGAAAGACAAAGAAACAGAAAACACCAAATTTCAAGAAAAAATCGTCTCTATGTACGATCATAATGTAATTAATTTAATAATAAACAAGTAATCTGTTATATTTTTAATTCGTTGAAAATAAATGCATTAACTACGTTTTATTAATTATAACATTTGCTGGAGAACATCACGTGCGAGCGTGTCCTGAAAAGCCGGTGGAATGACGAATAGATGGCGCCATTTCAGACTGTTTTTGTGGGCGCCGGGAAATTGTCACCCTAACAACGTCGACTGCCAAATTTCAGATTGCTACGGTTTATTTTTTTGTTGTGACGATTGTTTAATTAAGAGTGTCTCGGAGTTTTTAATGAGACGGAAATTCGTGCTATCATTAAGTAATTCTTGAAAGGCTTATCAGCAAGAAATATTGATAATGAAATGAAGAATTCGGCTCTTTCATTTAACACTTTTGATAAATGGGTTCGCGCTTTCAAATGAGTTCGTACAACCGTTAAAGATGCATTACGTAGTGGACGTTCCAAATCTCCTACTACACCGGGAATTGTTTAAAAAACGAATGCTATAGTGTTTGCAAGCGTCTGAGATAGGAGGTTGTAAGCACCTCTAAAGAGTGCACAAGATACATACATACATTTTGAATGAAAAGTTGTCTATGATGAAATTTTTCGCGAGGCGGATGCCGCGGTTTCTCAATGTTGATCAAAAATTGGTGCAAATGCAAATTTGTCGGGAGTTTTTGGAGCGTTTTAGAAAAAAAAATTATGCACCAATTTGTCACCATAGCTGAGACTTATACGCCTGAAACAAAACAACAATCTAAACAATGACAGCACAGTGGTTTTCTTCTATCAAAGATTGCGATGGTTGTCCTATTTGTAGGAAAGATAATTGCGTTCATTTTAATTTGGATGCAAAAGGTGTCTTCTTATTGATTACTTTCCAAGAGGCCAAAACTTCATAAGTAGTGAAATAATCTCATTCCAACGATGCCGCACTTTGTCAAAGAAGTGACAGAAGCCACTCTTAAGATCTTCCTCAAAATTGCCCAGTCTGAACCTTACCTTCCTTTTGTTTGAAACCTGCTTCCTCTAAAGCCCTTTGTACTCAAAGGTATAAGAAGAAGGGGCATGTGGCTATATAAGGATTATACAAAGGAACATGCAGTACACGCTTGACAACAGCTACATACGGCCGAGCATTATCATAGTTTTCACATTGCAAATCAACTCAAGTCGTTTTCTGGGAAGGTTATTTGTCTTTAATTGATGCAAAACATATTTATAATAACTGCCGGCTATCAAAGTATCATGTAGAATCTTATATGTCCACACTAATTTTTTGTAATCAAAATATGACCATAACTTTAGCTGCAAATTTTACCATGTGTGCTTTTTGCTGGTGGTTTCTCCTTTTTTACCTTTAGAGTAGCCTGTTCCTTCATCTTCGGATCTAATAACACAATCAAGGTCCATCCACAGTTACAATTGTCTACCATTCTTCAGTTTCTTCTTAAACTCACTGCTTCAAATACTCATAAATCGCTCCGGCGAACACAAATTCTACACATAATGTAGTCATTATCAATATAATGTTATAATTGTGATTATAATAATATATTTATTTATCCAATAGAAGAATCCTATTACATATTATGCGATATGTGATTATATATTGGAATTTAGAATATAGAAATAAGTATAGAGAGTTTAGGAAGACGAATGATAGCCCAGACATTCCTTGTTTTCGTTTTTGTTTTCTTACGTTTCAAAGTAATTTTTCTTTTATAGAAACTATTAAATTACCACGTTAGGCAGGTAAACGGCAGATAAAGTTATTAAATTCTTTCATTTTTCCTTATTTCAATTTGAGAAACATTTTTATATAAATAAAAGTGTGAATTAATATACATATTTACTTTATTCATTTCAAGTGCATAAACGTTAAAAAATTTATATTTAGATAAGGCCTAATTGACGAAAATTTGAGTTTAATTTAATATTATTATTTTATTAAAATATATTTTATGTTCAAATGGGTAGATATTTTTTCGTATCCTTATATAAAATAAATAATACTGCATAGTTTCTTTACACGCACAAAAATGTGAATGTAATGCTATAGATCATTTTTTTTAATGTGCGTAATTGCAAAAAAGTTTAGAGCTTCATTTGTATATGGAATTTTTTTATTATATTTTTTATTTAAATTTACGAAAGAGAACATAATTTTTATTTTTAATGAATATTTATGCTTCGTTTAAAAAAAATTTATATTTTTTAACAAGTTTTCAAACGTATCAAAAATTTGAATTTGATTTTTAATAAATCTTATTTTTGAATCTAAAGATGTTTCAAATTGAGCGTTTGTTTTAAGAATAAATAAAATATAGATGGCGCACTGAATTTGTCTGGGTATGTGGGCATTTAAAAAGTATGATGTATGACATTTATAAAAATGGCTTCGTACTCGGTACAACAACGCGTTTAAATTGTTGAATTATTTTATGAAAAGCAGGGTTCTGTAAAAAGAGTTTTTAGAAAACTATGTGAATTTTATGGTTTACATAATCGTCCATTTGAAAACACTATAGGTCAAATTATTAAAAAATTTGAAAAGATCGGTTCCGTGGAAGATCAAAAAAGTGAAAAATACAGTCGCAGTGGTCGTTCACAAAAAAAAAAAATTGGTTTGGTTCGTGAAAGTGTTGCTGAAGAACCTGAAATGTCTATTAGACGACATTCACAACAACTTGGACTTAGTGGAACAACAACATGGCGTATTTTGCAAAAGGATTTAGCTCTGAAAGCATATAAGGTTCAAATAACACAGGAACTGAAGCTATTAGATCATTTAAAACGTCGTTCATTTGTCATTTTCATCAATGAACAACCAGCTGATTTTTCTCAAAAAATAATGTTTTCCGATGAGGCACAAAATTGCCATATGGGGTAAGGAAAATCCACGAATTATTCATGAGAAACCTATGCATCCTAAACGAGTTACTGTTTGGTGTGCATTATGGTCAGGTGGTGTAATTGGACCTTACTTCTTTGAAAATGCTGCTGGTGAAGTTGTAACTGTCAATGGTGATCGATATCGTCGGATGATAACCAAATTTTTGTGGCCTGAATTAATGAATATTGATCTAGAGGATATGTGGTTTCAACAGGAAGGCGCTACACCTCACTTTGCACACGAATCAATTGATTTATTGAGAGAACAATTTCCTGGACGCGTAATCTCAACAAACGCTGATGTTAATTGGCCACCAAGATCATGTGATTTGACACCTTTAGACTATTTTTTTGGGGGTTATGTGAAAAGTCAGGTTTATAAAAACAATCCACAATCAACTCCTGCTTTGGAAGATGAAATTATCCGTGTCATTGGTGAGATAGAGCCTCAATTATGTCAAAATGTCATTGAAAATTTTAAGAAAAGAGTGGACGTCTGCGGAGCTGCAAGAGAAGGCCATTTGGCAGATATTATTTTTCGCATATAAATTTCATAACAGATACTTCAATTACCAATAAAAAGTTTTTGAAAGTGAATGCAAATTATGTGTCTTATTTATTCTTTTAGAAAACCGCGAAATTTGAGACACCCTTTATGTGGATAATTCTAGTATTGGTTGTACTCCCGGTTAGAGCAATACTCCGACCATTTTGAGTCTTTATATCATTGAAAACAAAGAGATTTTGGTATAGACGATTCCCAAAGAACCGTCTCAAGGAAAAATGCCCGTTACAGAAGCCTATTTGGATATTTTCTGTTTTCAGCCTTCTGTAGCTCATCACACAAGATAATAAATTCAGACTTTTTGCTGAAAGGCTTTTGTATATTATTAAAATTGTAAATAACAGCGAAGCATAGAAAAACGAACAGATGAAAACGTGTTAACTATATAGCAAGAGTAGTAAAGTATCCATTTAAAAAATATATTTATTTATTACATATTGTTAACAAGAACTGCTTGCCTTTATGCTGTTACAAATACTCGTATGGTAAGTTATTATTCTTACTGTACAAAAGCACATACCTATACAAAATGAAATATACATTTCAGGAATTTAGTGTCCATTTTTAGGTTTTAATAAAGATAGAAATAATGCTTATTACAAATAATGTTACGTACGTAGACGTATATGTGCACATTATATAACATAACAGAAATGTAATTCTCTTTCTAAAACAATTATGAACATACCATCGGCGGAATCAGATCAAATTTCAATTACAGTTAATTAAAAATTCCAAACGTATATATAGTGGACGGGATAAATGCAAAATCATAATCAACTTTAAATTTTAATTATTTCGATCTCTGCGAATATTTGGCGTTCCTGCTTTTGATTACAATGTTACTCTAAAATTGCATTCTTTCACATCGATGTAGAGCTGTAGTTTATCTACGTTGTGCTCGGAAAATGGTCGATCAGAGAAAAATAAAAACACGATAACCGCCAGAAGTGGTGGAAGCGGGTAAATTCACCGACCTTTGGGCATCCTGTGGGAGCAAAGTTTCTCAATCGCTACCAATAGTACCCAAACAGAACTAGTTAGAAAATAGCGATGCCGAGTTCGACCATTGGTCGCGGTCTGACTAACAATTAAACTAATGGCATTATTTAATAATGCGTCGTTAATTCCGTACTGGGATTAAACTGCGGCATTTTAAGTTGATTAATTTCAGAGTGTTAAAGTAATACTGTTACAATTGCTTTCATACGTTATGTGTAAAAACTAAACAACACGATCGCAAGTGTGCGTAACAAAGAGATCATTAATAGTGAAACGTATCTTTGTAAATATCTCTTATGTTATGAGAACAAAAATATCAACGTTTTCATTAAATCAAATATAAACAAAATGTACTTATTAGGTGCGCAACTAAGTTCTCGCTGTTTTTTTTTATGAAAATGCAACTTTATTGTGAAAAAATGTTTACAAATGAATCATTCAAAATATTGCCCATTGCTAGCGACAACTTTTTCCCATCTTTCTGGCAGAGCTCGAATACCGTCACGGTAGAAGTGTTCGTCTTTTGATGCTATCCACGAATCAAACCATTTTGAGATGTCTTCGTATGAGCGGTACTGCTGATTAGCCAGACCATGCGCCATCGAACACAACAAAGAATTATTGGACGGCGCAATATCTGGGGAATATGGCGGGTGGGGTAGGGCCTCCCATTTTAGCGTTTCTAAGTAGGTTACAACGGGTTTGGCAACGTGAGGCCCAGCATTGTCATGGTGTAGAATCACTTTTTCGTGCCTCTACTCCTATTGTGGCCGCTTTTCGGGCAGTACTCGACTCAATCACATCGATTGAGTTCGATGCCGCTCCCCAGTGATGGTTTCGTTCGGTTTCAACAGCTCATAATAAATAATACCACCCTGGTCCCACCAAATACACAGCAAAACCTTCGCAGAATGACCGGGCCCCATGATTTTGTTCTCTTTGGGTTGCTGTAATGAATCCATTTTTCATCACCCGTAACGATGCGACGAAGAAAACCCTTCCTTTTTTGCCGCTGGAGCAGTCGTTCACAGGCGAAAAAACGACGCTCAACGTCTCTTGGCTTCAAATCATAAGGAACCCAAGTTCCTTGTTTTTGAATCATTCCCAACGCATGCAATCGCTGGGAAATGGCTTGGTGGGTAACTCCTAATGCTGAAGCAAGCTCTTGCGTTTGGCATAGATCCCCATCGAGCAATGCCTCCAATTCAGCGTCTTCGAAGGTTTTTGGTCTTCCTTTACGCGAACGGTCGTCAACATCGAAATCACCGTCTTTGAAGCGACGGAACCAATCACGGCACGTTGTTTCACTTAGAGTAGCATCTCCGTAAACTTTTTGGAGTTCTCGATGCGCTTCAGCAGCCGTTTTCTTCAAATGAAAGAAGAAAAGCAACACATCTCGCAAATGACGATTATTTGGCACAAAATCAGACATTTTCATACAACCAAAAGTATATGACGCAAAAACGAAATCACTAATGTGTCAAAGCGGTTTATTTACCATATGTCTAAGCTTGGTTCATGACGTTTTGGTTATGTCACAATCGACCAGCACTTACTACTGGAGCCATCTCTTGAAAAACAGAGAACGAGAACTTAGTTGCGCACCTAATAATATTGTGCTTTTCTTTAATAATTTCATTTTAGATTCTGATGAACCAGGAATATGGGTGATGGTATATGCTAGTTTATTATTCGTAATTTTTTATTTCCACATCATTTTCGTTTCCTGTCGCTCGTGATATATCGCCAAGCTCTCTTTAATGTTATTAGTTTGAATTGAATCATCTGCAGCCATATAATTGCATTCTTCTAAGCCTACAGCCTATAGAAATTCATAATTTGACGTTTGTCAACGGAGAGAAAAAGTTTATGGAGGAGTATTTTCTTGTAATGACATTTCATACACTCGATAAAATTCTGGTGCATTATTTGTGTGAGACTTGTTACATTTGGTGGTAGGAAGGCAACTGAAAACTGACCATTTCTTCTGCGGGCCGAATCTGGCTGTAAAATTTGATCCGGCCCGCGAGACATTGTCGTATTATTTCATGTCTGATATCTATCGCAAAAATTATGAACACTACTTTAAAATGCACTACTTTTAAACGCGACCCGCGAACGTATTTGCACATTAAAGTTTGGCCCACAACATGTCAAAGGTTGCCCATACCTGCTCTAAACTATTCGATTACGGGTGAAGGAGATAAACTAACTAGCGGTTATTGATTATTTGGGCCAAAATTTTGTGCTAGACTGTCGTGAAAACTGCTCTGAAAAGACATTTTCTTTTTAATTTGGTACGTAGACTTCCGCGGTCGTGGTCCATGCTATCTGCTTCTGGGTTTCCGGGCTGGAACCGCGTCACTAGTATATCTGCCGACGTTTCGTACCCATTTGTATGGGACATCTTCAGGGCTGAACTACTGCACTGAAACTGAAACATTTTCTTTTTCTTTAAATTAACAGTTATTAATACACAAATGTAAATGCGGGAAATCCGATCGCTCTTTAATTAATAGTATTACTGTATTATATATCGTTCCTCAAAATCTTTGCTTATTTTTCCCTATACGGTGGTAATTGCTGTCTCTTTTGTTCCGCCGCAGTATAAAAATCCTTTTCCTAAGTAATATTCTCCACTGCAAAAGTGGACATTTATATTTATATGCGGCAAAGACGGACCACTTACTTAAATACAATGCATAAATAATAAGCGTAAATTTTAAAAAAAAGCATTAAAATCCTTAACAATAATTATGAAATCACAATAAGTAACATTGGGGAACAATTTTTAACGCACTTTTTCTTGAGTTAAAGACGAAAGAGGTGTCAAAGTGGCCTGCCTTTAAGTTAAAAAGTATGGATACCCCTGTGCTCGACTATCAACGATTATTATTTTCTCCTTCACTGTTAAAATAACGTTTTCTTTTCGACGCCATCACTCAGTCAAAATTTAATGACCAAAGAATTTCAAAACAGTAACACAGTTCAAAATGAAAGCTAAAAGCAGCCTAAGGAAGTTGAAGAGTTTTCCTCAGTATCTCTTGAAGAGATAATGCGCAATTCATCTACAGCTTGGGGATATCATCTTAGAGACTCTGATATATTCAGAAAGACACAAATATATTAACAAATAAATAGAATATTCCCACATGCGTATTCGAATGAGCGCAACTAACCCCTTCCACTACATAAGAATATTTTAGAATTTCCTGCGTAACTTTCGTAAGTGTTCCTGATAGTTTAGTTACATTCTAGAGTCAGTTCTTTTTTATAATTTAATTTATTTTAACAAATATTAGCCCCTTATGTTACGCATTCAAACCAAATAGGTATTTATTTGAAAGAAAAACATTTAATAATGAAGTACAACACTTGAAATATTTCCTTGAAAATCAGTATTTGTCTACATTCAGTCTAATGCATAATACGTGATGAAGCAACGCTTCTGGCCCCTACAAATCAACACCCCCTTTTCCACCCATTTATTTAAGCAGACCGATAGTTAAGCGATAGAATTCTGAAATTTTTTTAACATGGTCTTGTCAATCTCTCCAACTTGGCTTTCCGTCTCTGTATGTACATGTACCCGGGATTCCCCGCATCGTTCCAATTCAGTTATGTAGCTGCTTTTGTTTTTATGAACTGGAAAAATGGGTTTTGGTTATTACCTAGTCAAGTCATAAATACTGGTACACAGAAAAATCGATGCCAAATGAATGGGGAAATTGTCCACTTCCTGGACAACGGCTCGCTTCAACGACTCAATATTTGGGTGTCGAGTAGAGCAAGCCATGCCCTCTAATACGGACTACAATTTGTAATCCAACGGAACAGAGTCTTGCTGGAAAGTTCATGGCTTATCGGTGAATACTGATTGGTTGAGAGGCTTCACAATGGGTTCCAAGACGGTCGATTGATATACTTTGACCGATGTTTATACTCCTTTCTCGCAAAAATGGAGCTTGGTAACGCCATCGTAGCTCACTCCTCACCATACCACTACAGACGCGGAATGGTGGACTCTTTGAACCCTCGGTATGAGTTGGGATGCTTCTCTGGATGACCGAGCATACACACGATCGTTCTGTTTATTGAACGATTCTTCTACGGTGAAGATTTTCTCGTCAGTAAACAGAATTTGTCTGTGAGCGTTCTTCGCGTACCGGCTGAGCAGTGTGCCGCTTGTACGCGCTGAGTCCCAAATTTTCTTTGATAATGCGAGACATGGATTTTTGCGAAATTTGCATTTCCCGCGACAAGATTTTCTGTTTTCACAGCGATTTTCGGTCGATTTGTTTCTTCACGGCTTTGATCGCTTTCGGAGTTTTCACAGTGCGCGGACGGCCGGATCTTTGACGGTCTCTACTCCACCAGTATCATCAAACAACTTCACAGCACGATACACAAAATTGCGAGTGATTTCAAGCAGTCGCAACGTCCTAAAGATATCGCCTTTTTCCATGTTGCATTTTAGTAGGCCAACTACAACAATACGATTTTCGATGTCGCCCCATTCCATGATTGTAAACAATTAATGTCAAGAACTTTTTACGTCACAATAAATGTCAACTGTCAAATCGCAATCAATACGAAATGGATGCGCCCAGTGTTGCATTCGTAATGAATGTGTTCAGTTGTGTACCAGTATTTGTGACTTGACTAGGTATATAAATAACAAAGTGTTGTAGGTAATTTTGATGGAGCCCTGTGGTTGATTAACTTAATCACTGAAGGTTGATATATGTATAACCCCTTTCCAAATTAATTTTCGTATTCCGTATACGTATTTCGACAAATAGAAACACTACTACTTGGTATTCTAAACTTAAATGTATTAAATAAAATTAATTTTTTCAATTCTAAACGTTTTTTTTCTAATTAATCCGGATAATCAAATATCCGTATAATCGAGGTCCAAATAATTGGAATTACACTGTAACTACAAAAATTTGACAGGAAATATATTTGTAAACCTCCGTTAATGCCTCAGTAAGAAAATAGATCAATGCGATGTTAATGGAGCTAAACTTAATGGAGTAGAAATATAAATTAAAAAATGTGTCATTTTCCAAATAAACAAAGCACTTTTCGCATAAATATTGATTTAAATCATAATACGAAAAATCGAAAGTGCGTGCCGAAAGATTCAATTTATAAACTGCAAAACAAGACCTCTCCCATTTTCGTATTCTCCTCAGTTCACAAGCGGAATTTCAGTCATTTCAAGTGATGACGATATACTTATTCTAGATGTAGATAGTGTGGATAGTATAGAGGAAGTGCTCAAGCATTATCTTTATTATAAGTTAGATACGAACGGGCGAATGATATTTCTCGCTCCGTCTATATGAACCGGCTTCTTGTTGTGGAAGAAACGTGTATTATACTTAGCGTACACATACTATACACACACACACACACACGGAAACACACGAGATGCCATTACCTACTACGGACCATTAGAAACTAGAGACAGAACTGTGCTGACAGTGGCCGAGTCTTGGGGAATATTGCGCTGGCGACTGATGGCAAAAACGAGTCGTTTTAGCAGTTGATAGGTTTGGTAATAAACGAAGCAAAACTATTAGCGTAAGGAAAATGTCGACGCCAGATGTTTTTAGTTATGTGTTGTGTACGTTGTCGGACGCTTGTGCAATCACCAACTTGTCAAACGGTAGAAATAAATACGAGGTTCACAAATCAAGGAAAAGAAAAAGCATCTGTACCTAAGAGACGAAGCGGTAGAAATAAAATACTAATATAACCGATGATTAATTATTTTAGAAATTCTTATGAGTTGGATTTCACATACGCTTTATAAATTTTTAAAAATACCAACCGATAAAAGCGTTTTCAAACATGAACCGTAATTAATTATAATATTTGTCTTAAAAACACTTCTCTGTACTATTTTAATAGCCGTATTGCTGTGTATTTTAAACTTGGCGTTTATGTAACTGTAAACATGCGTTAGGTTACGACACTCAAATATGCAGATTATGTGTGGCGATATAAAAATCCACTCGTAATGTACTTATTTACATTAATTCACTACATAAAAGGTTTAGCATTCTTAGTAAAAACATTACATCCATGCATACGAAGATGGATATTATACCATAAGAAGATTTAATTTGATTTTTAAAAGGATACCGCATAATTTTTAATCGATTCTCTTGTTTCGAATATGATGAGAACAGAGATGATTTTATGTTTCTTGAAAACTAGATTTTCCTTGTTGTATGAGACCCGTAACCTCAATAAATGATCAAAATATTGACAAAAACATGTGTACAATACATTGGTTCGGGCATGATTTCTTGTAACACTAAAAATGGACAGAATGTAGTTTAAATTGACTGCATTATACCAATGTAAATAAGCAGGTTAGTTAGAATTTTAAACCAGTGGAACCAACTTTCGTGTATATCAATGACAGTTTATAAATGTTGATATACCTAAAAACAATATTTTTCAAGGCAATTTTGATGGAGCTTGCGGTTGATTAACTTAATCACTGAAGCTTGATATATATCCTCTTTTCACATTAATTTTCGTGTTCTGTATACGTATTTCGACAACTAAGTTGTCATCATTAGCAGATAATTTAACAGGTGCGACACTGTTTAATTATCTGCTGATAATTAATATACAATTTCTATGTGATTTTGTAAGTGGTTTAGGTATGCGATATGTTAACCAAGATCAAGGTTACGAGAATCAAAATGGATAACAAAGATCATAACAATTAGAAAAGACAAGAATTGTTATTTTCGAAAATAAGAGGGTTGATAAAGAGATGTATGTAGGTACCAAATATAATTTTTGTAAAAGTCAGTGCAAATGTACGTTACTAATGACAATAAGTAGAGTAATTAAACGCCACTTGAATACGACCAATCTACAAAATAAAAGATTCGTTTGCAATAACAAAATACTTTATTGTTCAATAATGAGTACTTTTGCCATTATTTCTTATAACCTCAAATAGTCGGGATGGAATGGAATTATACAGGGTTCTCAAGTAGTCAACGGGAAGTTCCGCCCAACTTCGTTTCAGCGCCTGCTCTAGTTCGTCAGCGCAACTGAATTGGGTAGCATTGGAGTACAATTTACGCGACAACCATCCCCAAACATTTTCTATGATGTTCAGGTCGGGGGAGAGCGATGGCCAATCGAGAACCTCCATGCCTTGTTCTTGAAACCAGTGTCGAACAATGCGCGCAGTGTGAATACTGGCATTATCCTGTTGGAAAATAAATGGCCCACCTGCCATAACGTTGGAAAATTTGTCTTTCACCTGTTGCAGCAGCTGGACGTACTTTTCCGAATTCTGTCTGCCCTTCACTATTACTAAATCAACAGGTCCGTTATAGGAAACAGCTCCCTATACCATGACTGAACCAACATCGGCTCGCCTTCGTGACTGAATCACTTCATCTTTACGTAAATCGTGGAAATAATAAGAAAACCCATCCGGGCCATCTAAATTAAACTTCTTCTCGTCACTGAAAATAACAGTTTGCCATTCTCTTGTCCACCCCATTTTTGCTTGAGCAAACTGAAAACGTGCAGTGCGCTGAAATTCCCTTAAAGGAGGCCGTCGTTTAATTTTCAAACGTTTTAAATTCGGACAGGTCTTCAGTAACTTCTGTACAGCTCTTACCGATGCATTCGTTCCAACGTTATTTGCGATTTGTCTTGCCGTTAATGCCGAATTCGATGCTTCGCGTAATATGGCTCGACGTTCTCTCTTAGTTGTAACGGATGTTGTTCGCCCTTTAAAACGTTTTCCATAATTCTCGGGATCCCTAATAAAATTGTTCACAACCTGGTGTGATCGACTTATTTTCTTTGCAGTAGCCCTTGAGGAATACCCTTCTTGATGGAACGCTTTAATTTTTCCAATTTCTTCCATACTTAAACACTTCTGTCGTCCCATCGTTGCACAATACCCTTAATTACAGATGTTTGTTTATCCGGATACACGTTGTAACTCGACACTCATCCGGTAGCTTACTATTAAATACTGGTCGTATCCAACCGGCGCGGTGCATTTTATATGTATGTGGTACTTACGTCACCCAATGCATAACGTTAGGCACTATTGCGCAATAATGCGTATTATTTGCCATATCATACCATTACAAACTTGCATTGTATTTTTAGTAAATGAATTGTTTTTCAAACCACCGAAAGCTTGCAACAAGTCGGGTGGTCCTATTCGTGTTGCGCGGAGTGTAAATGAAACAAAGTAAATCGAAATGAAATAAGAAAGTAGATTTAAAACATTTCAAAGAGGAAGGAGGTTTGTGCAATACGTGGTATCCACATGATGATTTTATCCAGTTCTACGGAGAATTTCCTCCAGTTAACTTTTGCGAAGTTTCACCTTGGAAGCAAAGATGATTCTATGATTGGTGTATGTATTCCAATTTCTAGGAGAACTGGTCGGTGCTGGTTGTGTGGGAAGCTATTTAGTACGCACGTGCTGACAGGAAGAGTTGTTCCATGTTGATCCATACAGACAAAGCACACAAGTATGTGTTCATCTCGGTATTCCATCGGGAAGATCTAAATGTATTGGCGTCTTTTGGATTAAATACTGGACGCAAGTTTTTTACATCGACCGACTCATCTAGTTTAGTGTCGTTTTGGTCATTCGCGTTGAATCTCCATTGTAAGCAGTGACTGTTAAAGTCGCCTGTACACATCTCTGGATGGTTTTTTGTTAACAGAATGTATTCTGGCTACTCCATTGTGAGCGGTGTCTGTTAAAGTCGCCTGTACACATTTCTGGATGGTTTTCTGTTAGCAGAACGTACTCTGGCTACTCCATTGCAGGCAAGTTATAGATACTGACGATTGTTAGATCCCCTATCCTTATTGTGACCATAAAGATGTTTGATTAACAGGACGTTGGAATCAAATGGACGTCCTGCAGTCCCGCTCGAGCATTGGTAGTTGTACCGTAAATGAGATAATGTGTAGCTTCGATTAAATCCATAACCACGGATGCAACCCTTTGGTCTTAGCTGCCCATCATTACAAGTATCTGTTTCTCGTACCAAGGCAATATCGATTTTGTGCTCCAAAAGAAACTTAGATAAGTATTCGCTCTTAGCTTTACTGATTCCCTCAACATCGAACTGTCAGATTCGAACAAGGGTATCCAAAAATCTTATATATGAGCTCCCATCAAAACGATTTGCCCCAAGTATCATCGTAGTGTACTCTGTACTTTACAGGAGGTTATATGGTAGGAGAGTTTGGATTATCTGTGTTTCTAGTTTTTTAGTGTTATCTAGTGTGCATCATTGCGAGGCAAGCTAGAGTAGCACAAATTTATTGTAATTTATGATACGCATCATAAATAACAATTAATTCTTTAAAATTATCGTTAAAAAAGAACTAAAAAGGGCAAAAGATATAACTGCAAATAATGATCGTAATTGGCCATTATTAGCCATAACAATGTTTAAGTATTATGAAAATTATCTTACAACAGATGACTACCAATGTAGAACAATTGAAAATTGGAAATTAGAAAAAAATACTTTTAAGAAGAGACTATTCTTGATTTGTTTGAACGCGTTATTACACAAGCGTGATTTTTAATGCATTGCAAAATAACGATTGAAAATTAGAGCTACTAATGGTTTAAGTCGAAACAAAAATAATTAAGTTGCTTAGAAACTGCACTTGCAGCCTCGAACAAACAAGATTCTGGCATTATTAATGGCGTTGAGTTTTCGTTCTGTTATTATTAATATAAATGTAAAATAAAAAACCATACAAACGATCTAAATTGAAAGAAACTTAATATCCATGTTCCTGTTCGAATAAGAAAACGATGACTGAACGATCGTTTGCCATGCGATGCGGAAGTTTAGAAAATTTTCTGTCTTTTCTCAGGCGAAAAATATCTTATATATGTTTACATATTTACTGTACAATAATATACACAGGAGAAAAGAAAGACATTTTCTTCTTCGGTCGTCTCCAAATGAAAAAACTTTTCCGCTGAATAGGAAGCAATGAATGCGAAATGTACGACATTTGACAAATATTGGACAATAAAGGGCGGAATGTTGGGAAACATTTAGTCCCGTTTTTCATGATAGAACCCGGCCTCTCTTCGACCAATAGGACGTGCTAAAAACCCGGGCCGTACTGTGTGTACGATATGGAGAGAGCTCTCTCTAACGAAACAAGTAAATGGACAATAAAATGCCAGGAAACCTCCGTCTCTTTCTCTCTCTCTCTCTCTCCCGCTCTCTTTGGTTCGCAACCCTAATTCATGGCTTGTGTACGTTTCACAAGACTGTTCTACTCATTAGCGTGTTGTGGAAATCTGCCGAAGATATGCCGCTTCCAGGAGAACAAAGAAAACGGCCTCTCAATTATTATGCGGGACACAAGATTACGCCATGTTAAACACGATGTTTCGGAAATCTCTGATTACGATTTGTAATTCATGATACGTAAATTTTAATATTCTAATATATACACGGGAACAGGGAATTTTAAATATGAGACAGGCAAACATTGCAAAAACCAAGTAATTTTATTTCGGAATGAAAATTTTCGGATTAAGCGAAACAAAGATATTATTTGGAATACTTTAAAGTAATACACATTTCCTTGATGAGAAAATAGAAATGGTTTTACACGATGTAAACATATCTTTTGAAGTAGCTTTAACTTCTGCAGTAATTTTTATTACGGCTTCATGTATCCTCTGAAAATAAAGAAAAAATTGCAGAAAACAAAGAAAAGATTTTTCCTAAATTTGTCTTTGCGTATAACAGATACTGATTGTTGGTTCTTGCAAAATCAATTAAATGTGGTTGCAAAATGAGAACGCTATACGCCTAAATGTAGCCAAGTGTAGCGTTGTCAGTTTTAGTGGATTTTATCTTATACTGTCCGACAACCTACCATTTACACGAAGCTCTAATGTTAACGATCTAGGCATTAATTTTTACTCATTGTTAATTTTTTACATCCACAGATCTTTTGCTATAGACTAATTAAAGAGCCTTCACAATTTCAAGTAAATACTATCAAGTTACTTTTCTTTAGCTACGTTAGACCTGGAGTTTAAAGTGCCGTACGTAGATCCTCTATCCATAAATTAGTTCCAAAAGTACTCTTTGGCTATACACGACAAGTAAGTGAAAGGGAGTTACTAGGCTACTACGTGCCATACACGGAAATCATAATAACAATTCTCTCAGTTATGTTGGAAGTGTTACTAAACTTAGGGCTTCCAGAGTAAGCAATGTTAATCTCCAACAAATCAAGTTCACAACAATGACCATCTTAACTTAACAGAGGAACTTAAGATGTACTCACAGAGAAGTCGACAGATATTATGGTTCAGAAATTCAATTTTGGTAAGAATTATAAGACAATTACACCAGATAGGGGAGGAATAGGAACAAGCTCAACCTAAACAGGCAAAATTTATCTATTACGCAGAGGTCTCTAAAGTAAAAGAAAGAGTGAAAAGTCGGAATTTACGAACTCAAAGGAAAAACGATGATTAAAGTAAACCTATTGTGGTCATTTTCTCTGACTGTCAATGAATGCTAGAGACGCTAAAATCGGTGCAAGCGAACTCTAAGCTTGTAACATGTGCGTGTATTCAGAATGAATCCAGTAGTCATAAAAAGGTGATAACAGCTTAAGGCTCAAGGTACAAATTCTATAAAGCATGTGGAAAGGAGGGCCAACTGACTCGATAAGTTTCATGTATGGCTTTCATAAGACCGTGGTCTTCCAACGGTATTTAAAAAATTGACAACGATTATGAAAGTAAATCTCAGGAAAGGGAGAAAAACTGTCCAGCTCAAAAGCCAATTCGCCAATTTTTCAAGGGATTTATTGAGAAAACAAAGCGATGATAGTGACTAGACTTAACAGAAAACATCATATGTAGATATTCACCATATTCACGTACAAGTGAGACCTTAACAAGAACACGATTCTATAAATGGAAGATGCATATCTTGGAGCGAAGCCCTATAAAGATAAATCGCTCTCAAAGCTTATAAGTCTGACTAAAAGAATGAATATAGAGAATATACTCTAGATTTTAAGACCACAAAAGATTTGAGAAAGGCTCTAAGGCCACCTCGAATAATCTATCTATCCATAAATGAAATGGAAAAAGTACAGAAGAAATTATTATTTTCAAAATTTACTATGCGATTACTTGAGGTTAGAATATTATAAAATTGCTATTCATAAAAATTTTTACAACCTGGTGCATTTCAAAGTTGATTTGCGTAGTTACTTATTATAGCTTCAGTTCCTTGTCCCTCGACCTACCCTATTAGATAATATTTACAGTTTATTCTGCATGCATTCGTCCGAATTCATCATAAAGTTCTCCAAATGCCTCCCTCTACCACAGGTACCTTTATGTTAACATTATCGCATTGTAACATTATTTTACTAGCTTAAGAATACTTGCTGCTTCTTCGAAATTATTAATCTAACAATTTTTGATTTTTTTCTTGTCGTCGTTAACATACAGCGTGCTTCTATTGTTGAAATTAATAATTTATATTTTAGTCTTTCTCTAAATTGCATGGTAGGAAAGGAATAATTAGTAAGATAATTTAATTGTCGCCAGGCGCATTGTACATACATTTTCCACATATATTTTTAACTCATCGGTAATATATATGACTGTACGAGGGCAATCCACAAACTAATCTTCGTTTTCATGGCATTTAAACTTTCAGAGCGGTTCCCAGAAATTTTGAGGTCTGTTTTTCACGAGATAGTCTCAAAAAACTTAAGTTACCAGAAGTTCTGTAGTTGAGAGATTCTAAAAGTGCTTTCTGAAAATTGAAAGACAAAGAAAGACCGCTTTTTTAGAGTTTTCGCCGACTGATGCTGAAGGGAATGATTTACTTAACAGAATTGCTACCGTGAACTTAAGTCTCGTATGAAAACTCTAAGAAATGTGATTGAGTCTATGAAGCGGGAAGTAACCATTAACGTTTAAGCCTATCGTGAGACTAAAAATCTAAGATGAGCAATTCGAAACGAACGTCGCGGTTTGCTCACTTCCGACATTGTACTGTTGCATGATACGTTTGGCCCCATATAAGTGGAAGAGTTTTAACCATCCACTTTACAATCAAGCTTGACTTCGAATTATTTATGCATTCGAAGACGTGATTGGGATCACAATACATTGACACTTCATTGACTCCAATGAAGAAATTCAAGATATTACAATCCCAGACGTCAGAATTCTACAAAGAGGGAATCTACAAGCTAGTTAAGCGCTATGATAAAAGCCTAAATATGACTGGTAACTATCTAGAAAAATATTACACAGTTGTAGTTTTAAGACGTAATATTAAAACATAATAAAACACAGATGTACAAAGATACAGATATCTAGTTTAATCTGTTTAATTAATAGCCAAACGGAGATTGGTTAGTGAATTGCTCTCGTATGTATATTTCGACTGTTATTATTATTCCAATAAATGTATTTTCAGCACTAATTTATTATAAATATTTATTGTTGTCAAAATTGAACATAACGTATATTATATGTATAAACGCCCACATGAAAACAGTTATTATTTACCCATGTAAATACATACATCAAACAAATAGTACGGGAACTAGCAATTTCAAATAATAAATTCAATACACAAATAATTGTGTTTACATTAATTCAATTTCGAGAACTCTCCAATTTAATTTGGGATTATTTCAATAAAGACCATTTACTTCTACGAAGATTACTACAGCAATTCTAATATCAACATCAAACATAACATTCGGTGTTTATATGACCCTGGGAGTTGATACAATTTACAACAGAAAATCTAACGAGTTTTGTCCGCTTTCCAGAAACTTCATCGTACCTCATATGCATATAATACAGATACATACATATGTTTACATATAAACGCATATGTACACTAGCAGAAACCTTAGTGATAATATTCGATAATTTAGAAAGAACACATATGCACATATACAGTCTGTCGCAGAGAAAACCGACCTTTTTTAAAATAGTAATTCTTAGTGGTGCTATCTATTAAAAAAAATACGCGTCGGTAAGGTAGATCTTTCACCAATGTTATGTCAAAATGTCGTGACATTTGCATCATTAGAAGCAGAGAAATTGCACATAAAGTAACAGCGTGTATTTGGCATATGTCGAAAAATGAATTTTGAACAAAGAGCAAATATCAAGTTCTGTTTTAAACTCGGCAAATAGTTTACTGAAACGTTTAGTTTGATGAAACAAGTCTATGGTGATGCGAGTTGATCACGTATGTGTGTATGAGTAGTATAAACGATTTAAAGACGGATATAAATGACGATCAACATTCTGGTACAAAAAAATCTGTGTTTACGGAAAGTAACATCGAACTAGTGCATGAATTTATCAGAAATGAGCCGAAATCCTCATTGTGATACGTGGGAATGGAATTAAATATTTCCAAAGATTAAATTAATCGCCTCTTGATACAGCATTTAGGACTGATAAAAATTTGTGCCACACAAGCTCCGAATTGCTCCGAATTCAACATCGTACAGACTTGATTAAAGACTTAAAAAAGGATGAAAACTTCAGGTATTCTATTGTGCCTGGCGATGAGATGTGGTATTTTCAATATGATCTAGAGACCCAACGTCAAAGCATCCAAGCGAAGAAAGACCGAAAAAATAGCCGTTTGGAGAAGTTTGATTTATTTCTATGATTCAAAAGGCACAGTGCACAAAGAGTTTGTACCAAATAGTCAACCAGTCAATGCTGTATATTGTTTTGGTGTTATGAAGGGTATTTTGGCGTGAAAATGGTAGTTGGCGTTTGTTTCATGATAATACACCATCTCATCGCTCAACGCTTATTACTGATTTTCTAACTACAAATAGCATTTTAACCATCAACCATTCACCGTATTCACCGGATTGGGCCTAATGTGATTTCCTTCTATTTTCCGAACTACATTTGCCGATGAAAGGAGAGCGTTATGTCAGTGCCGAAGTCATTAAAAAGACGTCGACAGCAATCTTGATGGACATCTCTAAAGATGAACTTAAAAATTCATTCGATATGTTAATTGACCGTGCAAAACGTTGTGTTGAAGCCGAAGGCTACTACTTTGAATAAAATAAGTGAATTTTACCAAAATCGTAAGCGTGTTTTTATTTTAAAAAGGTTCGGTTTTCTCTACGACAGATTGTGCATATTTGGATATTTTCAAGAGTACAAAACTTTATGGAATACTTTCGATACATTTTTAAGTAGAAAATTAAACTACTAATATATCCTATTCAATACTGCACCCAGTAGTCAAATTAATATTGTGTTCATTGGTTATTTCATCATGGCTTCCGGGTTGAAATCACGTCCTCGGTACTCGTGACTCTAACGTTTCGTCTTTAATTCAATTCAATAATAATATAAACATAACTTTTCGTTATTTATTTATTTATTTATTATTTTTAATAATAATAATAATAATAATCTTTATTAGTCCAACAGTCACAGACCATTTACAGGACAAAAATAAAGTAAAAAAAAAATGCATTGAAAAAAATACAAATAATAGGTAATACAAAGCAAAAAAAAAAGATCTACGATTAATTCTAAACTATTACAGAAAGAAATCAAGAGATATATAGATCAGGATCGCACAAGAATCACTCGCCATAACTGAGACTACCGGAAAGGATTCTCAAACAGAGCATTGGCATTCCTTGTCATATGCGCCAGAGGAGCTTTGTATAACACATTTGTTCTAGCTCTAGGGACCGAAAAAGTGTCATTAGATCTACTCGATCCACGAGGCACACGAAAATTTATCTGCGACAAGATGGCTGAGGCGTCGATAGTGTTAGTAACAAGTCTTATTAAAAACTTGGCACTTAGAACCTCACGCCTCTCTGCAAGTGACTGAAATTGGAAATCCCGAAGCAAGCTGACATAGTCAACGCCACGAGGAGGACACATGCCACTCACTTTGAATGTCAGATATTTTAAAAACCTCTTCTGGACTCTCTCAAGCTGCAGATGTAAATATACATAGTGTGGGTACCAAACAATGGCAGCATATTCAAGTTTGGAGCGAACAAACGTGTAAAATAATAGCCGGAGAGTAGAGTGGTCAACGAATCGTCGGCACGAGCAAATGATAAAACTCAAGGAACGAGAAGCAGAACCACAAATGAAGTGGATATGCTTCGCAAAGCTTAAGTGTGAGTCGAAAATAACACCTAAATCTTTTACCTCTACCTGTTTACTCAAAAAAGTTTGGCCAATTGAATAACCAAACGTAATACAGTTATTGCACTTAGAGTATGTTACCACTCTGCGTTTACTAATTATTTCATTGCTTTAGAACTAATAAGCAAAAATAATTTAACTAAGAATATAGAAAGTTTAGCCATAGTAACAAACTGATATACTGCATAATAGTACGCACGCAATTAATATCGAGTTTCGAATTTGTTTACAAATGAGTTGTGTAAATATATTACGTACCGTCCTAAATACGCACGCTTTGAGAGTATGACGATACAGTTTTTGCCGAGTGTACTTAAGAGTAACTGCTCCATCGCTTAAGAGTAATTGCTCCATTTACTTAACAATGATTGGCTTGTAATTTTGATGGAGCCTGTGGTTGCTTAACTTAATCGCTGAAGGCTAATATATATCCACATTAATTTTCGTGTTCTGTATATGTATTTCGATAACTAAGTTGTCATCATCAGCAGATAATTAAACAGCGTCGCAACTGGAAAACTACGGCAAAAATACCGGTACGAAAAACAAATTCCGCACACGATCTATACCGTTGAAAGGGGTTATATATCAACCTTCATTCATTAAAATGATTGGCTTTTTTATTCATACAAATAGTAGTATTTCCTTCAAAAAGCGGGGCATAAAGCAAATGTCTACTTTATTCATATAACCCATTGTGTACACATGAATGTGATATATGTATGTGTTGTGGGTAAGTAAATTCTGAAAATGTCAAACTGAATAACCTATCGAATTTATAAAATTGATTAAAATTACATAGATACATATTTTCTTCTAGATAATAATACTTATGTTTACAATATATTGCAGAAATTTAGTCCTAAATATACTTAATTCCTTTATATTTCTCGTTGTGATTACTGTTATTGTACGTATAATACATATATACATGCATACACACACACACACACACAAAGCACAATATCGCATCTCTATCTGTTAAGGTCTTTGAACTGTTAATCAGAGGTCGTATCGCATAATTATTAAAAGAGGGATATCTAATGGAGCAGAAGGCATAACAAAAAGAGACAAACAGCTCGTCGGAGGTCACACTGTGGCTAACGTGAGCAGGCCGGGGCGTCCTATTACTCCTTCAATCAGTTACATCTGTGCAATATCAGTCGTTGTCCGCTGTTTTGCCGTTTTAATGACATGAAATTTGTTTTGACGGTTGTTAATCAGGTCGCCTTGTCTTGTAAAGCGATTTCACTAATAAATTCAGGAAGTCCTACGCATATCGGTGTGTGTAATCTACAAAATATCATTAAACATTACACAATTCAATGATACAGGGTATTTCTCAGGGTATTAGATACCAGTTTTGTTTTTATTTTAGTATTTATTTTAGTTTAAATTCTGTTAAAAAATATGTAATAAATACACAACTGTTAACAAAACAAAATTTAAAAAGTTAAAATGGAATTATTTGCGTATTTACAAATAAATTGTTTTGCATTGCTGATTCACTACTGATTATTATTTTGAGAGGAAAGCAATCGCACAAAAAATTATGTTCACGTTGGATTCCATACAATTTAACTCATGGTAAATAGTCAATAGAAACATACAACTTAAGTCAGAGGGTGGGCTGAGAAGTCCATGGAGTGAAAGTAAAGAAATGAACTTGATTCAGTCACTATGCCTTGATAAACTTCAGAACTCTCAAGTTTGTTAAAATACGAGTTAACAGCAGTTTTAACATCGTTATCTGTTGAAAATTGATTTGCAAATTTTTTTTTAAGTAGTAGTAGTTTTTCTTTGGATCATAGTGTTATTGTTGACGATATACGAGAAGTTGGAAATATACTAATGAAGCTTCTATCGTCAAAAAAGCTAATACAATATTGCTATTTATACGGTAGATTTGTTAGGAAGTTATACTTCTTCCAATGAAACTATTGATTCAAGTATTGGGATCATATTTATTGCGATAATTCAAAAATATACGGTAATACAAATTAGACGAAAAATGCAAGACTTAAACTAGGGTATTTTAATCCATCTGAGTTATCAGCTGGCTAATGTGGAGATTTAAAAAAAGAGCTCTAAACGTTGTTGTGTTCTCTGTACTCCTTGCTTATGTAAATGACTAAAAGGTAAAATTTATCAATGTCGCTTGCAGTTCCCTTGCTTTGGAGGGAAATATTGTTCCTCTCAACAGTTTGTATGATTCAGGTAACTGAATTTTCTTCAAAATCGAAATATTCCATTAAGTCTCCTAATCTTGCAAATAATTCTGTACTTCGTGACGATACTATGCCAGTACCTAAACGACAAAACTTTGAATTCTAAGAAACTTCACATTAGCGATAACGAGTCTCTCTCTATTTTCTTCAGATAGTCCATTTACTTTATCCACCACGGTATCTAAACTACACGACATTCCTGCGAAAAGACTGTGAGCAATAAGCAGGATTTAACGAATACCGAGTTCTTGATGAAGCTTCTCAATAATATAATTGATTCCATAGCATTCCTTTCACATGATGTTCCTTCTTATGTTAGCATCGCTCAGCTGATACTTTTTTTCTGCTTAGAGCTAGATCGAATATGTATCTTGACAGAGATCTCCTTCGTATCGCATGATAGCCAACATAAAAAAGCTTATGTTGATCCATTTTGCAGGATTTATAAGTTAACAGTAGGTGATTATTATTACAAAAATTTAATATTTGTAAAGGTGTCCCAAAATTAACGCAAGATTATGATGAATTAAATGGACAGTGTTTTAGTCTTTTTATTGTTATTTTTTATTGAATCATAAAGTACATAGGATAGGGTTATTTATGGAATAACACATCGGGCAAATGGCCTCCACGGCTTTGCATGCACATACGCACTCGTTTGTCGAAATTTTCCATGACCATTATGCATAAATGTGGCTGAATTTCGTTGATGCAGCGTTGAATCTCCTCCTTTAATGCACGGGTGGTTGTGGGCTTGTTGACATAGACTTGTGATTTCAAATAACCCCATAAAAAGAAATCTAATGGTGTTAAATCACACGATCTAGGGGGCCAATTCTGATCGCCGAAACGAGAGAGTACACGACCTGGAAATGTTTCATGCCGTAATTGAATTGTTTCACGGGCTGTATGGCATGTGGCACCGTCTTGTTGAAACAACATATTGGCCACATCAATATCATCCAATTTCGGCAGAAAGAACTGTGTTATCATGTCGCGATATCCAGCACCAGTAACAGTCACTGCTTGACAAGCCTCATTTTCAAAAAAGTGTGGTCCAATTATGCCTTCAGCCCAAAATCCACACTAAACAGTGACACGTTGTGGATGCATTTGTTTTTCGACAATCACATGTGTGTTCTCAGAACCCCAAAAGCAGCAATTTTGGCGATTAACAAAGCCATCAAGGTGAAAAATCAGCATCCATTTGTTGATGTTCAATAATCCATTCAACGAATTCTCTTCGCTGTGCATGGTCATTAGGCTTCAGTTGTTGTGTTAATTGAATTTTGTAAGCACGGAGACACAGATCTTTAGTGAGTATACGCTGTAGAGAGCTTCTTGAAATTTGTAATTCTTGTCCACGACGCTGAAGTGAGGTTCCCGGATTGTCACCGACACTATCACGCATTGCTTCGACATTGACATTTGAACGGCTTGTTTTTGGACGACCAATGTGTTTGGCGTCTCCAAAGGATTCAATCTCCCTAAATTTTTCAGTTAATCTCTTCACAGTTGACGAAATTAAAACACTATTCCGACTATATTTTGTATGAAATTTTCGAACTGCGGTCGCCAAGCTTTCATTATTTTTTAAATATTGTTCAATAATGAAAACACGTTGTTCTATCGTATAACGCTCCATTTTTACTAACCCTAAACTGTCGGCTGTCGAATTGTGTTTTTTTAGGGTTGCCAACACTTTACTGCAAAAAATTGCGACAATTTCAAATCTTGCGCTAATTTTGGGACACCCATTATAATGAGTCTCAGAACACAGCATTTTGTAGTAAACAATCGAAACCAAAATAAAATCAGAAAGTAGTAAAGTAAATAAAATGAAACTATTGAAGAAAGAGAACACTGAACACTCTATAAAGCATAAAGTATTTTAAACTAAAAATTTAATATAAAAGTTGAAGTAAAAGTATTCATTTGCATTTTTTTCGATTGACTAATTCTGTCATTGGTTCAAGCAATCCATAAGAAACTAAATTCTTAATTTCTGTGATTTTTCGCACTGTAGTTTACAAGCTATTGAAAATAAATTATCTTACTTCATCAAAGTATACATATTTTATACTAACAGCGATAGAGTTGGTTGGTGCGTAGTTAAGTATCTATAACATTAAGGCAACCTTTTCCAACCGTCTTAATTAAAAAACAAGACGTGATCCTTTTACTAATAACGAACTGACACGGTTCAAATTTAAATGGGCGAGAAACGAAGGCTTCCCTAAACTTATTGTTAACCGATTCAGTCACGAATTGACAGACGTGAACAGTACTTGCCTAAACACTTTCGGAGACAGACATTTCCCTTCAAAACGATTGCCAAGATTCCTTCCTACGCCTAGGCGGAACGATGAAGCAGACTCACGTATCCGGGTTCTATACCGAATCACCTCGCGAAACCCTTGCATAATTCATGAGACCGGGTAGGAAATGCGTGTCTTTTTTTAAAGAGGACCACCGGCACAACCGGCAGTAAATACACACGAAGATGAGAAATAAAGAAGAGCACGGGTGCGATAGAAACACCGGCGACAGGGAATGTTAAAGGAGAAAGCAAAAAAGATACTCTCAGATTTGTCCCGCCTATCCGAACAGGAGGAGTTTGTTTTGGTCTCGTCGCAATGGGGACATGTTTGTGTGGACACAACGCTAAAATATAGAAAGGGGAAAAGGAAATGAATGAAAAGAAGTAAATAATTTGATACTACTAACAAGGCGAGCAGGAAAAAATAATGCGAATAGAATTTATGGCTCTCCCGTTTCTCCTTCTTTTTTCTTTTTTATTATTCGTTTTGTTTGGCCATTCTCGGTTTGATGATATGCCTCATGTAACTCTGATGGTTCTGTTATTAATAGCAATGAATCAATGACCGTAAAAAATCGAGATTATTCATCTAGTTAAGAAAAACATTTCCTAATGCTTTCTGGTTTGTGCAAAATGATAAATCACCAATAAAATTTTTTGCATTCAATCTTCGACAGTAAATTAAATTTTACTCTATACAGCATCATTACGTTTTAAAGTATCTACTCAAGATATTTAGGACGTAGTCTTGACAAATGAGACTCTGAATAAAGCAAATGTGTTACAACAATAAGTTTCTTTATTATTTTTAAACAGATTCCATCCTTAAGTAAACGAAGGTTCCATTAGGCCATCCTGTAGTGATCTTCTGTAAAATACTTAAAATAGTACTCTGTTACTGCAATAAGTACTTCAATGGATCGAAACATTTTTCCAACAAGGAAATGTTTGGGTTTGGGGAATAAATGGAAGTCACTTGGAGCTAAAAGTAGTGAACAGGGGAGGCGAAACAAACTTGATTGGTGTAGGAAGGCGTGCTGTTGTGATAGAAGGCTATTTTTTGGGTGCAACTAAAGGTCGTTCCTCAAAAATTGCTTTCTTCAATTTGTCTAGTAGAGCAGAATTACACTGTTTGTCAAAAACTTGGCCTTCTGTAAGATAAGTCCATGAAAATCATCCCCTTCGAAATCCAAAATATTGTCATTACCTTACCACGATATGTTCATTGTTGAGATTATCGTTTGAGATCAGTAACATAGTGCTAAATTGAAGTTTCATAAACCGTAACAAATCTTCGCAGAAAATCAACTTGGTTCTTCTCAAATTATTGCTATTTTTTTCACATTCTTTTGTCACATTTGAAGTCCTACCTTACTGACACCTTGGACATGATCTATCCTACGTGTAAAATGTTATGAACGTTTTCAGTCTGCATACTTATACTGATCTATCTCCTTGATATTAATTCTTCAATCGCTCAAAACCATTGTTCATTTTCGGGGTTATTACGGGTTTGATGGTTTTTTGGAAGAATGACGTGAAGAGTTTTAAGCTATCCTTCAGGATGATGATGACTGAATTTAAAACTTCTGGTTTTTATTTAATAACCTGTTAGTTTTGTTGACGAAAAGAGAAATATGTTTCTAAGCATATTGTGGCTTATCACCAACATAATCCGACGAAACTTCCTGCAGATTTACAAATAAGATGAGTGCTTGAAATTCGTTCTTCATAGTTTGGCCCGGAAGCATGGAGGACAGCCTATGAATGCCTGTCACAATTTATTTTCAATGTTTTCCCAACGATAATACTTTTCTTCAAAGAATAAAAACAAGTCATGGCTCATTGTACTTTACCAACTTGTACGTAACACGTCGAACTGGTTGAGCAGTAAAGTTAGTCTGACTAATGATACTGAACTCAGAACTTAATATTTTTCGCATTGCAGCGCATTATTCAAAAAAATTTGCTCCCCCAAGACAATAATGTGACCTTTATTACTGACATAACAAAATAGTTACAATTTTAAAAATACTTTTAGTAGTTTCACCATACACAAGTATGTCCATATTGCCATACTGTTTGCCTTGCAACTAATACGGACGTGTTCATTTGATCAGACGATCGAGCTAACTAATAGATGAATAATATCATATCTCCCTCTCTCGACCAATACATAAATGTATTGACCGACAAAGCAAGAACGCTTCTATCTTACAGATCGGAGACTATGTTTCCAGTGTATAATAGACAGAAACTTACATCTAGGCTTTATGCCAATTAAAGAATGTTAAAAAGGAATCATTCTATTATTAATAACACCCTATCAACTACATATGTTTCACCGATATCACGGATCGTCAGGTTGATTTGTGTTATTAATGAACGATTCCTTCAGAGTGTATTATCATATCTTTCGATACAGAAAATAATGAATAATATCGAGAGCGGCAGATATGATATTATTCAATATTTTCTGTATCGAAAGATATGATAATACACTCTGAAGGAATCGTTCATTAATAACACAAATCAACCTGACGATCCGTGATATCGGTGAAACATATGTAGTTGATAGGGTGTTATTAATAATAGAATGATTCCTTTTTAACATTCTTTAATTGGCATAAAGCCTAGATGTAAGTTTCTGTCTATTATACACTGGAAACATAGTCTCCGATCTGTAAGATAGAAGCGTTCTTGCTTTGTCGGTCAATACATTTATGTATTGGTCGAGAGGGAGATATGATATTATTCATTATTTTCTGTATCGAAAGATATGATAATACACTCTGAAGGAATCGTTCATTAATAACACAAATCAACCTGACGATCCGTGATATCGGTGAAACATATGTAGTTGATAGGGTGTTATTAATAATAGAATGATTCCTTTTTAACATTCTTTAATTGGCATAAAGCCTAGATGTAAGTTTCTGTCTATTATACACTGGAAACATAGTCTCCGATCTGTAAGATAGAAGCGTTCTTGCTTTGTCGGTCAATACATTTATGTATTGGTCGAGAGAGGGAGATATGATATTATTCATTATTTTCTGTATCGAAAGATATGATAATACACTCTGAAGGAATCGTTCATTAATAACACAAATCAACCTGACGATCCGTGATATCGGTGAAACATATGTAGTTGATAGGGTGTTATTAATAATAGAATGATTCCTTTTTAACATTCTTTAATTGGCATAAAGCCTAGATGTAAGTTTCTGTCTATTATACACTGGAAACATAGTCTCCGATCTGTAAGATAGAAGCGTTCTTGCTTTGTCGGTCAATACATTTATGTATTGGTCGAGAGGGAGATATGATATTATTCATTATTTTCTGTATCGAAAGATATGATAATACACTCTGAAGGAATCGTTCATTAATAACACAAATCAACCTGACGATCCGTGATATCGGTGAAACATATGTAGTTGATAGGGTGTTATTAATAATAGAATGATTCCTTTTTAACTAATAGATGATCGCACTATTGTGAAGTCACTCACTTGATCAGAAGATTGTGTGAAAGTGATTCTCCTGCCAACGGTTTCTTATTAAATGTGAGAAAACTAAATTATAAACGAGACGCGAGTACGTGAGATTAGTTGCTTCAAAATCCGCGTCCGGAAATTTCAGTAGGTTCGAGAGGAGTGTCCAAAATTGTCTTGTGTTTAATTAATTAAGCTGCTTGGGCATTCTTTTACTAGTTTTCCATTGGATCTCGATAGGTAGAACTACACAGCTGGTCAAATAATTTTGGAGCTATGTAATTGATCAATGTTGGAATTCTATTTTATTGCAAAATATGTCTTACAATTTAAATTAACGCTTAATTTTTCTTTTCTTACATTGTCACTTCATTGTATATCTTTTTATTATCTTTACTGAGTCGTTATTTTTATTTTCTTAATTATTTTAAATACCGATATTGCAAGTTAACTTTTTTATCTGATCATTTGAATTTTTTGAATGTTAATAGACGTGACATTTATTTACCCGCACACCCTCCACTCTCCTGGAAGAAGAAACCTCGGCTCATCATAACAGTGTGAGAGCCATATCTGGCCGAAACAATCCGAGAAAAGTCTGTATAACCAGTTCTACTTAACACTTTTTATTGCTAGATCGGAAGTATCAAACCAAAGAAAAAGAGTAAAATCTTAAAAACTATTACACGACAACGGTCTGTTCTATGCCACTGAAATTGAGATTTTTGGCTCAAGACCAAGTTCCTCAACTTCGACAGTCTTCGTACTCAGCAAATTTTGCTTTCCGAAACTTTCTTTTGTTTGAAGCTATATAACCGTCAAAGCCAAATTAACAAAAGAAGCATCATCCATAAGTCACAAGAGCGTTGAAATAGTGTAGATATATGTAAATGAAAAAACTATGCGGAACATTTCAAGTAATATTTTTTTAACGATCACTAGATTTTAGTTGACGATATCTATAATACAAAATTTAGAAAAAAGGGAGTATATTTTACTGAAATAATGGGTGTTTTTTAAACTGAATGAGAACTATCGATATCGATAATTATGATTTGACAGCTAATAATGTAAAATTGTGCTGACATTTCTGTTCAGTAAGGTTTGGCAAGTCATCATGAATCATTTAGCGCCAGAACAACGCTTTCAAATTGTGAAAATTTACTTTGAAAAAATAAGCCTGTTCGCGAAGTTCATAGAGCACTTCGTCCATTTTACAATTAACATAATCGGCCTAGTAACCAAGCAATTCGTGCAGTTATTGATCGTTTTCGCACTAATTTTACTCTTCTCGATTCAGAATCATCAACAAGATATAGAAATGTGCGTACCGAAGAGAATATTACTGCTGTAGCGCGAAGTATTGAAGAAGACGCCGAAATGTCGATTCATTGTCGTTCTCAACTTATTAACTTTTGTCCTTCGACTACGTGGATAATTTTACGTAAGGATCTTGGCTTACATGTCTATAAAATACAGCTCGTGCAAGAATAGAAGCCAAACGATCATCGTTTGCGTCGCATTTTTGCTGATTGGGCTCATTTGAAATTGGCCGAAAATGAGCATTTTTAATCAAAGAATTGTGTTTAGTGATGAAGCTCATTTCTGGTTAAATGGCTACGTCAATAAGCAAAATTGCCGTATTTGGAGCAAAGAGAATCCTCAAGCCGTTAACGAATCACCATTATATCCATTAAAATTTACTGTTTGGTGCTGTTTACATGCTGGCGACATCATCAGTCCTAATTTCTATCGAAATGAGAAAGGAGCTGCCGTTACGGTGAATGGCGAGCGCTATCGAGCCATGCTGACTGAATTTTTGTTTCCAAAAATTAATCAGCTAAACATCGACGACATCTGGTTCCAACAAGACGGCGCAACTTGCCATACAGCGCGCTTAACAATCGATTTATTGCAAAATCAATTTGGTAACAACTTTATTTCCAGAAGTGGTCCTGTTCACTGACCCCCTCGTTCGTGCGATTTAACGCCTCTGGATTATTTCTTATGTCGACTAATCAGCAACTATTGAAGCATTGGAAGCCAATATTCAAGCCACCATTGACGCCATACGGCTAGATTTATTGGAAAAAATAGTTAAAAATTGGACTGATCGAATGGACCATGTAACTCGTAGCCGCGGACATATACCGGAAATCATATTTAAAAAATAAATGCCATGAAATTATCTACAAGATTATAATTAAAAAAATTTCATTCCAACAATATTCTGTCTTGTATTATCATTTTAAGTTCTCAAGTTCTTAAAAAATACCCTATATATTTATGTATGGTATATACTGTTTTACTTTTCCAAAATACGGAATATTTAGAATGGACATGTTTAACTATTATTACTATTTTGCTTAGAAAAATTGAATCTAACACACTTTAAAAAATGAGGTTTTAACCCTATTTTTATTCTTATCACTAGTTGATATTGCAAAGCTGTTTCTCGATTACATAGTCTACCTTCTTTTCATATGCGAACCTAAAAATATCTTGTTTGAACATGCACATATTTAGCGTCCACCCCCTGGGATTCACCTCGACCGATGAATAGACGAAAAGATTCACTCCAGTGGATGGATTGTATTTGCATAGGAAACCGACTGAGAGTAGGACGGGTGAAGTCCGTGAAGTATCGGTTTCATTTCAATTTCGGAAGTGAAAACTTTTCATTCGATACAAGACCTTATGTATCAACCAGAAATTATTTTTTTTTGCTTCAGTACTTCCACTGAGATTTTTTGTCCGCCTGCTTTTAGAGTAAAAATAAAACTTTAATACTTCCAAATATTATTACCAAGTACAGTATGTAGAACTTATTGATTTATCATATTTGCATCTTAAATGAAAGTTAAAAGCTTTAGATTAGTATAGGTTATAAAAATAGCAAATATTAACTCTAGACGGATAGTTGCTGTTGTTGAAAGTAATCTTAAAATACCAGTAATACCTTTAACACACATTTTTAAATTGATTTGAAGATAAAATGAAAAATATTTACTTATTATGAAATCACTATCTAATCCATTTCTCTTTTTGATCTCCAAAATTATGATACCAAGTTTTTCTGAAATTATAATATTTTTGACATTTTAATGGGTGTGCAACTTAATTCGGTTACTTTTCAATGGAAGTCGTTAGTTGTTATATATAGTTGAGTATGACAGCTAGTTTTTTTTTTGTTGGAAAGGTTTGATATCTGCCAACCATATTTAGTTACATTGTTATGAATTTTGTACAGCAACATTATTTTTGAACTCATTGAAAACGTTTGAATTTGTGTTAAATAAACAACATTTGCGGGAAGTTTTAATTTTCTGCTTTAATTGGAAGAAAAGTGCAGCTGAAGCTCAACGATTGCTTGCAGAAGTGTATGGTGAATCTGCTCCAACAAAAAAATCATGTTGTGGATGGTATCGACGCTTTAAAAGCAGTGATTTCAACGTTGAAGACAGTTTGAAAACGAGGAACTGGACGCATTACTGGATGAAGATTCATGTCAAACGCAAGAAGAACTTGCAAAAACGTTGGGAATAATTCACCAAGCCATTTCGAAACGTTTAAAAGCATTGGGATTCATCAAAAAGCAAGGAAAGTGGGTACCACACGAATTGAAGCCAAGAGACGTTAAAAGACGATTTTGCATGACGCAAATGCTGCTTCAACGCCATAAAAAGAAGTCGTTTTTGCATCAAATCATTACTATTGATGAAAAATGTATTCATTACGATAATCCATAACGAAAAAAATCTTATGTAAAGCCTGACCAGCCATCAACATCAACGGCAAAGCCAAATATTCATGGCGTCAAGGTAATGCTGTCTATTTGGTGGGATTCGACAAGTGTTATTCATTATGAGCTGTTAAAACTTGGTAATTCTATTACGGGCGAGCTGTACAGATAACAATTAATTCATTTGAAGAGAGCAATCGCCGAAAAACGACCAGAATATGGGACCAGACATGAGTCTATTATAATATTCCATCATGCCAACGCTCGGCCTCATGTTGAGACTAGTTAAAAACTATTAACAGCGGTTGGGATATAGCCCAGACATTGCCCCTTCTGACTACTATTTATTTCGATCGATGCAGAATGCCCTTATTGGAGTACGCTTCACTTCAGTTGAGGGAATCAAAAATTGGCTTAGTTCGTTCTTAGCCTCAAAAGATGAACGATTCTTTTGGGAAGGAATCCATCAATTGCCCGAAAGAAAAGTTGTAGCTTCCAATGGACAATACTTTGAATAATATGTTCATTCATTTTGATTATAAAATAAAGGTATTTTTTTACAAAAACCGAATTAAGTAGCATACCCGTTAGTAATTTTCAAAAATTACATAAAAATGTAGATATATCTGATAGATAACGTGGAAGTTTATACAACGTTTTAGATTTTAAACTTACTTACTTAACGAATATGGCGTTGTAATTTGTAAATATACAAAGAACTATCACGTAAGCAAAGGAAATCAAATTAAATATTATAATTCCCGAATAATATATGTGTGTAAGTAACGAAGTAACTCTAGAAGCTATTCAAAAATTCTACAATGTTTGCTATTTACTTCGCATATACATACACGTACACCATCACTTGATTTTGAGGACGATATTCTCCAAACGTCGATCGTCTATGCAATGATAAACCCTCTCCCTGAAGTTCCGTATTACTCTCCTGTTCATATCTGGTGATACTACTCTTTTTCTTGACAGAAGGCAGCTTTCATGTTGTCCTATGTTCGCTGCTTCCGTTGGTTGATTTCAGCTTTCAGATATCCTGGGCGAGATCGGTGATGCGATCTGGTCATGGAAAATCTCTCGTAAGTAAGGTTAGATGTCCTGGAAAAATTTCTCTTAGTAAGGGCAATTGATGCCCTTTTGGTATGTGTAGTGACACCATTCGTTTGGAATAATAGAGGGATTTCCCACTTCATTGGGCTTTAAGGGCAGACAATTGTATAATATCTGTAGGTAATCATAGAAGATACTATCGCAATTTGTTTTTCTCTTTTAAAATATATGTGTCTATAATTCAGAACTCAGCAGCAGCGCACTAGACAGGAACACGTTCACTGTGGAGAGGTCATTGATGGAGCTGTCAAGGATTGGTCTCGTCCCAGTACCGAAAATCTTGTTTATTAAACGTCAGCTTGAACGCCTTAGAGAATAGTTTCGCAAAATACTAGATTGAATTCTTGCACAACCCCAATTTTGTAAAAATGGAACTTCGTTTATGTAAAATTCTCCTTACAGTGCGAATTTGGTAGTCCGATAGAAACTGCATGCCTACGGTCCGAACGTTGAGAAAATAGTACAAGAAATATAATCGAGGATAGCTACGAATTTAAAGACGCCTAGATCTAGAACCCGCTACAATCAATAAAATATAACGGTTATACGCTAATGAAACACCCATACATAGAAAATGACAACAAAAGAATTAATATAATAGCAAATTAAGAAGCGTTTATTATTTCGATATCCACATGTCGCAATCCGAAAGAGATTTTTACTCTTAACGATATCTGTCATGAAAGTCTATATAAACTTGGTATTTATTTTAACGCAAAGTAGAAAATTATATCCGATGGTGCCTATTTGAAACTACTGACCAATTATGATGCAGAAACATATTAAAAATATTGGGCACTGAAATGTAAATACTTATATAACACAAATCTAACACGAAATGTGAAAATTAGAATTAGATGGTATCATGCCAACACGACCTCAAATAAAGAAAAGCTTCAACTAATAACATTCTACTTTCCCTTTCCTTATAGCTTCTGTCGAGGTATCTGCATACATAAAACGAGATATAACACTATCGATTGTCGTAAACATAAAAAGAAAAGGTTACAAACAACAATTCACCAGTATAAGTTTGTCTATTGACGCTGTAATGTTTTGAAGAAAATCAATAGCATTATGTTTAATTTTCTAATATTATACCATTATTTTAACGAAGTTAGATTACTGTTTTATCGAGGAAGCAATCGCTTCGTTGAGTTGCGAATTGCGTGTAGATATGTTCGATATGTGCGACTCAATAATGCTGATCGCAAAAACTACTTTAAGCGTAATAAATTCAGTCAATTATTAAAGAATAGATGAGAGCTAAAAGTATGTGATTTTTCTGTGTACTAAATTTAAATTATTTTATTGCTATTATACGACGAATGTTTCCAAAAAATCAATCCCAAGAATGGCATAAACCTGAAGGGCCTCTGCTGTCTGCTTAAAACACGTGCAGTTCCGTCTGTTAGAAAAGTAATGCTTAGTATCTTCTTCTGGGCTTCCGGGCTGGAACCGTGCCACTGGTATAACTGCCGACGTTTCGTACCCACTCGTATGGGACATCTTCAGGGCTCAACTACTGCTACTGTTTGTTGACTGAAACTGAACCAGAGAAAACAATTTCAGTGCAACAAACGGTAGCAGTAGTTGAGCCCTGAAGTTGTCCCATACGAGTGGGTACGAAACGTCGGCAGTCATACCAGTGACGCGGTTCCAGCCCGAAAGCCCAGAAGAAGATAGTATGGACTACGACCGCGAAGTCTACGTACCAGAGTAATACTTAGTGTTTACGGCGATTGTGAGATTATTTTTATAGATTATCTTCCGGAAGATACTACAAATAACGCAGAATATTATTCTAATGTTTCATCTGACCCATTGTAGTAGGGCCTTTGCAAGAAACGACTTAGGAAATTGTATAAGTTGCAACAATACAATGCAAGATCTCATCAAACATTGCTTCCACATCCAACTTATTCATCAGATCTCACCCCCAATGATTATAATCTATTTCTAAATTTGAAAAAAACCACTATGGCGTGTTTGATTTAAGAGCTTAAATGAAGTTATACTCCTTTATAAGTAGGTGAATCGCAGAAATTCTGAAAGAAGGTTCTTTGAGGACGATTTAATAAATTAGTTTCACGTTCGGATAAGTCTATGGAATTAAATATAGATTATATTGAAAAACTACAATGTAACTTTGATAAAAACTAACAGTAGAAGAATTATAGCCAAATTTCTAAAATATCCTTGGTACATTAGATTCTATTAATTTCTAGATATGAATATAAAATCTGCTATAATAAAAGAATATCATAACTCAGAATTAGGATATTAAAGAACAGATGGTAAAACTAGCTTCTGTGTCCAATATTGTTCTATATTTCTGAATGTACTTTGCAAAAGATTTTTGATTGAGTTTACTGACAGCTGAGCAAATCTAAAATATCTAAAAAATCAAATAAGTAGGACGATGTAAATGCTACAAAAATAAACGTCATTCAAACTCCAATTTACATTATATAACTGTCAGTATGACTTTGGTGAACAAAGCATTCAATTGGCACTCTTGCTGTTGAACACTAGCATGCTAAAACTTCCAATATTCTTTTCTATTCTATACAAATGACTGCATCATAAACTTAATAAATAAATCCATCTAAAGTTAACGGATCATCAGTTTCTATGTAACTAAAGCAGCTCAAAGGTGTCCCTGGCAAGAGTCAACAAAACGCTGACAGAAGAAGCAGTAATGAAAGGCGCGGTTCCAGCTATAAATGACGGCAGAACTTAATACATAGATTTTAATAAAATAGTTGAAACAAACTTCTACATAATTATCAAAGAAGAATAGCTACAAATCTTGAAAGCAAAATAGGGTTTGAAGACCTTATTGCTGATTTAATATTGACTTCAAACGCACTTAGGCATTCGATGAAACTAGTTCTCAAAACATTGGGCCCATTGTTCTTCAGTCACCTCAGTCACGAAGTTTTCGCAGGCTTCCACAGTCCCTTCCGGGGTATCAAATTTCAATCCACGCATTCTGTCTTTTATGTATGGGAATACAGAGAAGTCACAAGGTGCCAGATTAGGACTATAATCCGCCTTATAGTCCCAATCTGGCACCTTGTGACTTCTTTGTATTCCCATACATAAAAGAGTCATCAACCCCGTTCCTGAAGCGACTAAAAACTCTGATATTTGAAATGCATTGTGTGATGATGCAGAATGATTCGTCCTCTTGGTTGTTTCTCGCGCACTTTTTCGAACACAGATGGCAAATGGTTGTATACCATTCAGCACTCATTATGCGAAGATCTTTTAGCGGAATAGTAGCAAGATGACTGGTGCGTCCGAAAAAACAAGGCGCCATTTTCTTGCCAGAGCATCGTCCGCGTCTCACTTTCGTGGGTTTTGCCTCATCTTTGAAGATCCATTAAGCCGATGGCTGCTTGCTTTCTGGCTCGTAACAATAAATCCAATTTTCATCACCTAAAACTATGTTGTACACTGATTCTGTTCGACCTTCGTTGATTTTTTAAGCATTTTTTGCACCAATCCATACGCGCTTTTTTAAAGCTGCCGTTAAATTGTGTGATATTCATCGAGCGCAAAGTTTTTCGACAGCAAGATGATTATGCAGGATAGTTCTGATTTGGGTCATACTTAAGGATGCTCGAATATCTTTGTATGTGCAGTAGTTGTCTGCCTTTATCATGTGTTTTCCGTCCCTCACAACGCTCGTCTTTGGACGAAACACGTTCACGCTGGAACTCCTTGTACCACCATTCAACAGTCGCCAAGGATGGTAATTCGTCACCAAACAATCGCTTGTTTTTTTTTTGCGAACACTCTTGTCTAGTAAGACCGTCTTTAAAATCGTAGAAAATCGTGGCTCGAAAATTTTCGCGCGTTAATTCAATTTTCACGCTCATTTCATTTAAAAAAATTACTAAAAAGAGACAACAGCATATACTAATAATCTGTAAAAAAATCTCAGAGAATACGACAAAAATATTTCCGGGGTGCCACCATACGTAGCTGAACGGCAAAACTTTTAAACCAATCTCCGTATACTGGAAACAGAGAGCTAAACGAAGAATTGTTCTTGTTCTTATCACAATAAACTATAATATAAAAAAATTCGCTATTCAATTTACAACTATTTGTGTCTTTCATAATGTCCTCATAGTGTTTTTAATCTTTTGAAGTTTGCGGCTAATCGTACTACTATCTTTCCACTATGAATGTTTTAACCTCATTGTCACATGTGGTTTACAAAAGGATTAGGTCGCTGAACCCACCATGTGCAGTTAAAAGTCGTCAAATTGTATTTGTAAAATATAATTTGGATATATTTTCATTAGCTCTCTTGTTGACTTTCATATATAGCAATACTGAAAATTTTAATTGAAAGTATTGTAGAATCTCAGAGATGTTACATTTAATTTTAGTATCGGTAAATAACGGTTAAAGTACTGTCTGAAATGACATTCATTTTCTAAAGGAAATAGTCGCATACACACCTTATTTGGAAAAGAAAAATACAAATCCGTTTACAAATTGATCTAAACAAGAAGATATCTCAGTTCAAAAGGCGAATTATTTTTTCTCGTACTTCTGTTGCACTGTACAGCAGGAAGAGCTGTACTTTGAAGTGCAAACATCCTCATCCATCAAGTATAGTTGGAGAACTAAAATCATTTGTTATGCGGACGCATATGGGCAAATACTAAGTGGACATACAAACACAAAGTAAAAGAAAGTGCGCCAAGAATTATGTTTATCCGCTCTGTGCATACCGACGTGTACGCATTAAAAACGATGCTAATCCAATTACGTAAAATGCAAACGTCATCGTTCTTTTTCCGCGGTGGAAACGTTCTCGTAACTTTCCCTCAACTTAATTAATGCACTAATTATTGGGGAAGCCAGTGGTGTCACATAATTGTTTGTTTAGAGTTAACTGTTGGCTATGAACTTGGAAAACAATCTAAAAATGGAAACAATGGTAAAATCGATTAAACGAGCCAAATGAAAATAAAGAATTTTAAAATTTTCTCAAGAGAAATTTTTAAGGGCCTTCTTTCTTTGGTAGAAGAAGAAATATGAGGGTAGCCGTTCATATTTCGGAAATTGGCAACACTGTTAGTGTTGCCTCCGATATGATGATTGCATCGTGGTGTTTGTCATTTATGACAATATATTTACCATGACAGTTTTATTATCCGGTCGCTATTTCTATTGTTTATAGTAACTTGAAAATTTTATTTCAGCGAAAAAATGGAATTAACTAGCGAACATTTTCGTGCAATTATTTTGCATAACTTTCGGTATGGATTATCTCAACAAGAAAGCATCGACGAGCTGAATTCTTCATATGGTGATGAAGCACCATCGAAAGCTACAGTATATCGTTGGTATAGTGAATTCAAACTTGGACAGCTTTCTTTAGACGATGAATTTCGTGAAGGTCATCCCACAAATGTCGTTGTCTGAAAACATTAATGCAGTGTATGAAGTGATAACGCAAGACCGTCATGTGACAAACCGTGAGATCTAGGCATCTCTAGGTATTAGTAACACCAGCGTTCATGATAAGATCCTGCATGAACATTTAGCCATTAAGAAGCTATGTTCACGTTGGGTACCACATAATTTGGCAGCCGCTCAAAAAAGAACTCGCGTTGACATTTGCCTAGAAATGCATAAAAAATACAATGGCAGTGCTTCAAAGAACATTTATGAAGTCGTCACAGGTGATTTGTGCCTTTAGAAAGATATAGAACGGTCAATAGTACCCAACTATTTGTTTGCCAAAAACGACAGATCATTCTCCACCATAACAATGCAAACTGTCACATTTTATTTTACACAGTCAAATCAAAATACATTAAAGTTAATTTAACATCCTCTTTTATTATATATACATATATATATATATATATATATATATATATATAATATATATATATATATATATATTATTTGAAATATTATTATATTGTATATTATATATATTATTATATATTTGAATTCTAAGTAGTTTTTTGTTATTCATTATTTTTTTGTGTTTTTGAAACGGTACAAATTTCTTTATTTTATAAAAAAAAGATAAAGAAATTTGTAACCTTTCAAAAACAAAGAAATAATGTAAAACAAAAAACTACTTCGAATTTAAAAAAATGACGCAGCAAGTGTCGATACTCATTGCACATCGAAGTAGGCATTGCTAAAAAATAACGGTAAATTTAAATCGTAAACATTTTTTTTGCTAATCTCTGATGGTTTTTGATATGTTCGCAATTAACAAAAGTTTTAAAGTGCTTAACTACAGAGAGAACTTAATTAACGATACAAGAATGGAAAATTACTATAAAGTGTCCTGAAAGGAGAAAAATCACATGCAGTAATCGGAAGAATTGTTGGAAACAGTAAAATCAATGATGAAAAGAGATTTGAAAATAAGCAACAATTCGGACGTCTTCGAAAGTTAAGTGAGAGAGATAAACGCGTTATTAAGTAAGCGATAGGAAAAAAAATCCTTTCAAAAGTGCTCCAAAAATAGTTAAAGCAAAAAAGATTTAAATTTCATAAAGCACATCAAAATAAAAAATTTTACTTCTGGGATAAAATAATCTTTTCCAACTGACCGAAACTTAATATAGACCGATGTGATGGTTACATAAAGGCATGAAGGATATTATCCGATGTCAAATCGCTAGTCCATTAGGTTGTTGCAATATTCTTCATTTAGTTCTCTTACGCTTTCAATCCATGTTTGTTTAGGTGTTCCCCAACTCCGACTTTCTACAAATATCTATTTTATTACATTCTTTGGACGTTCATGTGTTTATCAGTGTTCGTTATTTCTTCTATAGAGTTTAGTCTATTTTTAAACCTGATATGCAACCCCAGATCACCGCGAAAGCAAGACATTTAACTCTATTTTTAAGGCAAAAGACTTCCTGTTTGGTTCTTATTACTCGAATATCATCAACGCAAACATCAAATTTCGTCTCATCATTCCATAAAATTGAGTTCAACAGGCTTTAAAACTAGCTTCTACGCTCTCTAACCCAAAACAAAATAAGAATAGACGAGAATGATTTTAAGCGCTTGTAAATATTAAATTCTAGTTTTCGAACCTTTATATATGACTGTTCTTAAAAACTGTTTAATCATTGCTTTACTCCATAAAACATTTCATACATTCAGAAACAGCGCGACCGTTTTGCATGATAATCTTCCTTAAAGCTGTTACATAACGTAACTTACTTCGATTTCTGTTTTCGATTCATAGAATCAGCAACTTAATAAAATTTAATATTTCATGTATATTATGATAAATAAAGACCTGAAATTTTCACAGCAATTTTGCTTTCAAATACAAGTAAATACTCTTCCTTCTCTTCCAATTTATAATTTATTTTATTTTTTAATTTTATCATGGGATCAACTTTACTGAGACAGGCTTCGTAGATGTTAGAGTAATGAACAATAATTATTTATGACTTTTCGTTTACCCATCCTTTTGAAAAAGGAAATTTTCCATCTAAATAATAATTATTAACGATATCCGTTACTTGTAAAAGATCACGTTAAACCACAATACCATATTTTTCTATCTTTTTCAATTACTACATTCCGTTAAATACATCTTCTACTTCAATATTATGCTTTAATGATAATTGAATTGTATCTTATACACAAGGTGTGTAGATATTTCTATTATAGGAAAATATAAACTTATAGGGATTCTAAACGTTTTCGCAAATGTGTTTAACTTTAACCGGACAAGATCGCTACCTATATAAGTTCGTTGAACGTATAACATTTCTCTTAATTCAAAAAATACATTATATTGATCGAAGCAATAAATTCAATCAGTTCTTTGAAAGACTTTATAGTTCTGTTTGGATACAAATTAATAGCAATATCGAGGATCAATTCCAATATATCGTCTCTGTAATAGTTACGCCGCTGTCCATAAAGAATGGACATGACATTCTATGAGCACGCACGACGTCGCATTGCAAAGTAGGTCATCGCGCAAAGTGAAGCCGTTTAATTATTTCGAGTTTTCAATTCAGAGATTTCGTATACACGACTTGCGTATTTGCCTTGCGTTTCTTTTAATCCGTTTCCTTTGTTTGTAATACATAACGCGATAATATATACTAACCATACCATACTCACGCATCGAAAGTTTATACATATGTATGTACATATACATACGTACATACACTGCCGGCCATAAATGAGGGATCTCTATAGATAACATACAAAAAAATGGTACACTTTTGATAAAACAATATATATATATATATATATATATATATATATATATATATATATATATATATATACGAATAAAAATATAATTAATACTATAAAAATTAACTATATATCCTAATGAAACAAAATAATATCATTAGTTCTAATATTGCTCCAAGCATTTGTAAGGTGTTCACATAGATGTTGCTGCAATTTTGGACAGTGATCTCTCACTTTTCTGACTAGCCTATCCCACAGCAACTCGATAAGATTCATATCGGGCGATTGTGCCGGCCAAACCATACTTACAAGAAGTCCTTCTTCTTCTTTAGTCCTTACAAAATTTAGCACTATGTTTGGAGTCATTATCTTGTTGTATTCTTCTTTTTGTTTCACATAGTCCTTACAAAGTTTGGCACTATGTTTGGGGTCATTATCTTGTTGTAAATAAAAACCTTTTCCTATCAATTTAATTCCGCACGAAATTGCGTGTTCCTTTAAAAAAAAAATGTCCTTCGTTTCTTAAAATTCCATCAATTCTATGCTATGATACTCAAATAAGAACTGAACCTCCACCGTGTTTAACTCTTGGTACAACACATTCTGGTATCGTCCTTTCGCCAACTCGTCTGCGAACAAAAACGCGCCGATTACTTCCAAACACTTGGAACTTGGATTCGTCCGTCCAGAGAACTCGCTTCCACATTTCTACATTCCAGTGTTGGTGTTCCTTGGCCCATTGTAATCGTTTTTTACGATTTTGTGATCGTAGCAATGGTTTGCGAACAGCAAATCGCTCTTTTAGTCCCGCCTTTGATAAACGTCTTTTTATGGTATTCAGCGACACCGAATTTTCACGATTTCTATTAATTCTGCGCGAAGCTGTGGAGCTCTTAACCGTTTATTCCGTTTAGTAATTTTTTGGCTACATTGCACCTGTTGTTATGTACGTTTTCACTGTATTCTGCATTGCATAAAATGTTAATTTTAATTTTTGTGCTATTTGTCCGCAGTGGTAATTTTTTTGGTGTAATTTATTATAGAACTACAAAATTTTGCACTCAGTTCCTTTTTTTTGGCATTTTGTATATTTGTTCACGAATACTCGTATTACAACGTACTTGGGCAAATTTTTTTTAGATTGCAACATTCGGTGTGGTATCACAAATTCCTGTAAATCGTTTCTTAGAACCATTATAATCTTGTAATTAAAAAAAAACTCTTTAAATAAATATTTTCAGGAAAGTATTAATACAGAATACAGGCCATAAAAGGATTATAGGAAATTATAATATTTTACACTAACAAATATGATTATATAATTTACATTAATTAATTATTGGTAAACTTCCCAGAAACGCACTGCATCTGTTATTTCAATTGTCCCTACCGAAACTCATGTATAAAGATAGAGCGATTCTATCGATAGTACCGATATTTATGGCCGGTAGTGTGTATAGATTGATAATTAAGGTGTAAATACAAGTTGCATAAAATCCCATTTATATTTTCCACGTTATTTTGAAATAATTATAATTCACATCACTCCTATTTACGAAATATTTAAATGCTCAAGTTTACATAATTTCAATACTTTTACTATTAGAGTAATAAATGAACGGGTCAATGATATTCGAAACGGTTTTACATTACATTTACATATGATTATGTACAGAATCAATGGCAAAACCTTCTGCGTACGTGAATAAATTGTAGAAGGCAAAAAACAAAACAAAATTATCAAATCACCTTTAGGATAATGAACAAACAGTTCTAATTCTCTCCTTACTGTTACTATTGTTATAAGTTAAAAAAAATTAAAAACGTCGTTAGATTGACAAAGAATTAATATGTTTAAAAAGTGATCATTATTTAATTAGTTTTAATTGAACACATAAAGTATTAGGTTGTCGGAGATAGGTTTTTCATATGAAACGTACAATACTGCATTTGACGAATCGAAACTTGCAAAGCGTTTAATGAACTATCCTATTGTTCTTGGTATGGATACTGTATCAATAATTCAAGATCATATTCACCAGTAAAGAAAAGCAAATGTTTAGATTTAGGACACTTATCGATGGCTGAAAATCAGTATATTTTAAATATGTATAAGTAGCTACGAACTGACGAAATAGATCTTAGTCATATTGTTGTCATTTCCAAAATTAACATCATGGGTAAGTTTTGAAAGATTGAATATTGTAACGGATGTTACAAATACAAAGGGTACTAGGAAAGTTTTGCAATATGACGCAACAATGAATCGTAGGAAGCTGCTTGTTGCTGCATGTTGAGGTACATGTTCATACGTGTATAGTAGCCCCTCCGCCATGTTGATGGGCTGTTATTCATTAGCAGTACTTCAGACCTAAATGCACCAGCAATTCGATTCTGCATGATCATTTGCACGTGAAGAAACTTTGTTCTCTCTGGGTGCCGCATCGACTGACTGAAGAGCAGATGACACGACGTGTGACTTGGTGCCAGATGCTAAAAAGAAGTTTAATAAGGGACAATCTCGGTATGTGAACAACATCGTGACAAGTGACGAAACTTGGCTGTACTATTACGATGTGCCGACCAAAGCTCAAAACAAAGTTTGGGTCTTTGATGATAATGACACACCCGTAGTTGTCAAAAAATACCGATCTATAAAGAAGAAAATGATTTGTATTTTTCAAATCGAGTGGAATCATGGAACGCGTCGTTTTGGACACACAGAAGACAGTCGCAGCTAAGTGGTATACAGTGCCTGCCTAAAGTCATTGGATCTATGGACACCCGGTCCTCCATCATGATAATGTTCCAGCTCATCGCGCCAAAGCCTGCACTGAATATTTGACCACGACAGGATTGAAACTTCTCGAGCACCCTCCCTACAGTCCAGATTTTGCTCTCTGGGATTTTGCACTGTTCCCGCAGGTGAAAATGGAGCTAAAAGGGAGGCGGTTTTCCAGTGATGAGGACCTTCTGCGGGCTTGGGACAACGAGTGTGCTTTACTCCCTAGTGAAACTTGGCAGAATTGGTTTAAAGATTGGTTTCAGAAGATGGAGAGGTGTATTGAATGTAGAGGAAATTACTTTAAAAAATTAAATAAACAAAGCTGTGGACAAACATCACTTAGTGCCAGAGTCATTTCTTTGAAGCACTGGTCTATGTTTAAACCACGCACGAAATTATAACGCAAAACTGCCCTTATCTCATTTCGTGGCCACGATGCCATCGCAAGCACTTTACACTCTCACTGCTAATGAATAACTGAGCCCATCGACATGGCGCGGCGGCTACTATGCACATATGAACATGTCTCAACATGCAGCAACAAGCAGCTTCCTACGATTCATTATTGCGTCATATTGCAAAACTTTCCTAGTACCCTTTGTATTTGAAAATTGACGCTTATATACACACGTGTGCTTTCACTTCTATCTCTAAAAGTACCATTTCTATTCGAGAGATTCGATAAAAATAGCCACTAGGTGTAGAACAGTTGAGCGAAGGCAAACCACCTGATGAGCTCTGGAAAATTAAGTGAAATGATCGTCATAATAATCGCTTTGTCCGGCAACAACTTTTTCATTATTTAAATTCTAAGTATTTTTAATATTGTATTATTAGTTTCGCTTTATATTTTTTTGGAGTTGATAAATAATTACCGAAAGTGTTAATTGCATTTGATTCTTTCAATTTGCATTTGTTGCTACACTTCTTATAAATCCGATACATTCAAAATAAACAATTTTAATTAATTTCATATTTCAATTAGAATTTGGATATGGAGGCGGAAACACCTTTTTAAAGAATCAATAAACTTCTTTTGTTTACTTGTTAAATGAACCCCTTCTAAATTTCATATTACTATTTTCCCAGTAACTAATCTGGTTTACGCTTTCGCCCGCAATTTATACCAAAATTATTTCCTTTTCGAGTCTCACAGGCAACAATAATAATGATCTATATCTACTCTGCATATGTGTAACAAGCTGAGTTTCACGTTATCGTGTTCTTGTACAAACAACTAATTTAGTAAACTTTACGACTGACTTAAATTCGGACCATTTCAGGTAATTTCCCTCTAGATACTGCAACGCTACCGATATTCTCTTTGGCTAAAGCCGAGAGTCAAGCTGTGAGCTCCCCGAATGAATTATTTAAATGTTATAATCCGGTGTGCCGGGAAACGGCGTATAGCGTCATTAAGATGGAATATTACTCCAGTCTTTTCACAATTCATACATACATACATGGACTTTTAGATGTATACGGCTACGTGTCTACGATTATGTTAGACATCGCCACCGTTTCGAATCTTCTGATATTATTCCGCGGAGCATCTGGGACTTCTATTTAAGCCATTGATGTTACTGCAGTTACACAACGGGGCAATGAAACTGATTAAAAAGTGTCTGTGTGTGCGCGAGTATACGGAACAGACATTTTTAGTACATGCTTTCAAGGTTTGTTCGATTTTTCACCATCGACTGTTTTTAATAAAATGGATTAGAAAACCCAAAAAGGCTTCTATTTCTTTTAGAAATGACTAGATTTAACAAAAAAAAGAAAGAAGTATTTTAAGTATCAAAAAAATAATTTTTATTCTTTCGCATAGGTAATTAACATCTTTATTAAATCATTTCGATAATAGTTATAAATAAAATAACATTGAAAAAAGTCAATATATTACATTAAAGAATAAATATAGAGTTTAAATATATTTGTGATTTGTTATAAGTTGGATTTCATTGAACGTTATAGCCGGAAGATACTTGAATTTTTTTGATATACAATATTTATCTCAATTCATACTTCACCAAGGTGGTGCACGACACAAACCCTCGAGAAAGACTAAGAGAAATAAGCAAACTATCAAAAAATATCTATATATAAATAAAGTATCGATTCAATTTATTTGTAATAAAGTGTGTTTCAAATTTCGCGGCTTTTTAAACAATAAATAAAACACATAATTTGCATTCACTTTCAAAAGCTTTTTATTGGTAATTGAAGTATCAGTTATGATATTTATATGCGAAAAACAATATCTGCCAGATAGCCTTCTCTTGCAGCTCCACAGACGGCCACTCTTTTGTTAAAATTTTCAATGAGATTTTAACATAATTGAGGCTCTATCTCACCAATGACATGAATAATTTCATCTTTCAAAGCAAGAATTGATTGTGGATTGCTTTTATAAACCTGACTTTTCACGTAACCCCAAAGAAAATAGTCTAACGGTGTCAAATCACATGATCTTAGTGGCCAATTGAGATTACACCGTCCAGGAAATTTTTCTCTCATTAAATCAATTGATTCGTGTGTAAAGTGAGGTGTAGCGCCATCCTGGTGAAACCACATATCCTCTAGATCAATATTCATTAATTCAGGCCACAAAAATTCGGTTATCATCCGACGATATCGATCACCATTGACAGTTATAGCTTCACCAGCAGCATTTTCAAAAAAGTAAGGTCCAATTACACCACCTGACCATAATGCACACCAAACAGTAACTCGTTTAGGATACATAGGTTTCTCATGAATAATTCGTAGATTTTCCTCACCCCAGATACGGCAATTTTGTTTATTCACAAGCCACCAAGTTCAAAGTGTGCCTCATCGGAAATCATTATTTTTTGAGAAAAATCAGCTGGTTTTTCATTGATGAAATTGGCAAATGAACGACGTTTTAAATGATCTAATGGCTTCAGTTCTTGTGTTATTTGAACCTTATATGCCTTCAGAGCTAAATCCTTGTGTAAAATACGCCATGTTGTTGATCCACTAAGTTCAAGTTGTTGTAAACGTCGTCTAATGGGCGTTTCAGGATCTTCAGCAACACTTTCACGAACCAAACCAATATTTTCATGTGAACGACCACGACGACTATATTTTTCACTTTTTTGATCTTCCACGGAGCCTGTCTCTTGAAACTTTTTAATAACTCGATCAATAGTGCTTTGAGATGGACGATTATGTAAACCATAAAATTCACGTAATTTTTTAAAAACTCGTTTCACAGAACGCTGATTTTCATAACATAATTCAACAATTTGAACGCGTTGTTGTACCGTGTACGAAGCCATTGTTATAAATGTCATAGATCACACTTTTTAAATGCCCACATACCCAGACAAATTCAGTGCGCCATCTATATTTTATTTCTTCTTAAAGAAAAACGCGCAGTTTGAAACAGCCTTTATAATAATTTAAAAAACATCACAAATAAATTATAATCATATATAAAACAACAACTTTTCAAATATGCACTGGTATTAGTTGTTTAATTACCCTTTAAGTGGGTGTGTACATCCCTTGGATAGTCAAGAACATTATTATTATTTTTATTACTATTATTATTAGTTTTCAATTCATCGAACACATACTATAGAATTGAAAACTCTTGTCTACACACCTGATAATATCGACAAAAATAATATTGATTTTGAAGTACATACATTTTTTTCATTTTTTCTTTATCATTTCTATTTATCGTTCAAAACTGCACATACAAAAACACTATGGAAAGTCTAGTATGATATCTTCTTGATCTGATTCTGAGTCGCATAAATTAAGTCATATTGCTCGTCCAGAACATATGTAAAATATGTACATATGTCCCCACATATGCATGTAAATAAATTACATAATTTCGACGTAAATCTTGTTTTGCATTTTTTACGTTAAGCATCACAGCTGTTTGGCAGACGTGCAAATGTATATACAGTTTTTCTTTAAAAAAAAAAGTATTCGTTAATTTATTTTTGACATTACGTATTGGCAAGGGTAAATAATGTGTTATTCACAGTGTAGTAATATACACAAATCTTGAGTTTATACACATTAGCACCCATAAAATGTTAACATAAAATTCCTAAAAATGTAAAAACGTGTCCTTATAAGCTCTAGAGAAGATATAGTTAGAATCGCGTATATGAAGGTTTATGTCTATCATTTCTCCGATTTATTTACAATTGTCTGGTTGATTGAATTTTTGATATCTAATCGTGTAGGATTTATAGGTTATGTAAACAAAATATTGACTTTGTATACTGAGTAATTCACAACTATTTCATGCAATTTGCTAAATATGGACTTTGAGATTTAGATGATCTAACATTTGTCTCATAACAATTTTAAGGAGTGTAAACGTCTAGCCAAACGCTTAAGTTGTAGCTTTAAATGTGGAAGAACATTTAAGTGTATTTAATATGCCAGAAGTCTGTTTGCCACTCTGAATAAAACTATATACATTTCTATAATTTCGTACCGGGATGCAAATTCAAGACGGTACCGTTAACTGATAGAGTAATGCTTTCAGTTTTTTGGAATGTCCAGGTGTCCATTCTAATAAATTACCTTTAAAAAGAAGCTTTCAATTATACTTTCAATTGAATATTAAATTGTAGGACACATTAAGGCAAAAATTAGGTAAAAAATTGAATTAAAATATTCAACTTTATTAAAACTACTCTTGCGTTACAATAACGGCAGTTCATTAAATTAAAAATTGAAATTACAGCTGAAATCTATTACACATAAGGCAAATTACATTGAAAAATAAAAATTTTCTTAAATATATTTAAAAATCGGATAGTGGTCAGAATGAAGTTTTCATAGGTTTCCACAGTCGCTTCCGGGGTATTAAATTTCAATCCGCGCATTTCGTCTTTTACGTACGAGATTAAAAAGAAGCCATAAGGTGCCAGGTCGAGGCTACGAGGATATTTGGGATGCGTTGTGTGCATTGTGTTGATGCAGAATGATACGTCCTCTTGGTCGTTTCTTGCGTACTTTTTGGAACACAGTTGACAATCAAATGGTTGTACTTTTTGGCATTAGCTGTGCGACGATCCTCTAGCGGAATAGTTGCAAGATGATCAATGCGTCCGAAAAAGGAAGCCACAATTTTCTTGCCAGAGCATCGTCCGCGTCTCACTTTCGTGGGTTTCTCCTCGTCTTTGTAGACCCATTGATCCGATTGTCACTTACTTTCTGGCTAATAACAATAAATTCAACCATCATCACCTGTAACGACGTCGTATACTGATTTTACTTGACCTCATTTGAAATTTTTAAGCATTTTTTGCACCAATCCATACGCACTTTTCTTGAGCTTCCGTTAAATGGTGTGGTATCCATCGAGCGTAAAGCTTTCTAATGGCAAAGTGATTATGCAGGATACTTCTTCTTTAGGTGATAGCTATGCCCGATGCAACCCGAATATCTCTGTATGTGCAATGGTTGTTTGTCTTTATCAGATTGTACACAGTGTCAGTTTTCTGGAGTGACTGTAGTGGAAGAAACTCCCTCACGATGCTCGTTTTTGAGCAAAATACATCCACGTTGAAACTCGTTGTACCACCATTCAACAATCACTAAGGATGGTGCGTCATCGCCAAACAATCGCTTGATTTTTTTCGAACAGTTGTCGAGTGCAACTATCTTTAAAATAGTAAAAAATCATGATTCGAAAATTCTCGCGTGTTAATTCCATTTTTCACAAAAATCACTTTATTTAAAAACTTACTATAAAGAGACAATAGCATATGCTACCAATTTGTAAATGCAACTTTGACTAAAAAATCTCAGAGAATACGACAAATATATTTACGACATCACCACCTTAAAGGAAGTGGCTGAACTGCAGAATTTTTAAAGCAACCTACGTAAGTAGTTGGGACACTTGTTGGTATTTAATATTACTGCAAAAATGTACAAAACATTGGTCATATTATTCCATACTTAAAAAGCTTCTTCTATGTTTTCTTAATTAATTCAATTAATATTTGACAAAAATATTTTTCATGCAAAATGAATATAATTATGTTTTGTTTTTCAAGTAAGCGTAGAAGGGTCGGATTAAATAATGATTATTTACTAATTTCTTTTAATGTAGGGTCTACAGCTAGAGCAAAAAGAAATATACAGACAGCCATTATTAATAGCCATTCTTCGCAATATGTCATGTCGAATTTCGCTTTCATATTTTTTCTTTTAGATCTATTTTGCAGTTCTTTTCTTTTTTTTCTTTTAAGTTCACGCCCAACGTAAATGCCGGATTTCCCATTCTTTCCTTCGCAGGTAAAAATTCCGGAAAAGCTCCAGATATAAGCATTTAGACTGGCGGAGTTTTCCGGGCCCGTTCTGATTGCTCACGTAGCCGGAATTCTTCTGTCGAATATGAATTCGAATCGGTTATGTCCCGGTCTGAAAGAGAAACGCGAAGGAGATCCAAAAAAAAAAAGAGGGCGACCTACAGATAGACAGGTATACCTGGAAAATGTTCAAAGTGGGGTATTAAAATATTTAGAATTACCTAGCCAATAATGTAAAATCTAACAATGACAGGCATTCAATTAATTTTTTTATGAGATTCTAATAGAGCAGATATTTGAAAAATATGAATATCGAAGTAAATTAATTGCCTCTTTGAAAGATTTATAAAAAAAATTAATTAGGTTACTGAAAGTATAGACAAAAATTAATTTTAACCTGCATCAATTAAATCGCGAATTTAATTGTCAAAATTAAAATTTCAACTCACAATTTTTTGCCAGTTCCTCAACGGGATAATTTGTCAAAAGTTTCTCAGTATATGTTATCATTTTAACCATAACTTCTAAATTATAGCTTTACATTTATTTTTAGTAGCGAATTATATTATCGCTTAAAAGAATTCTTCCTTTGTAATTATACCACGTATAACAAGATACTGTAATAAATATAAAATTTACAGACGTCAATCGACCTTATCTATGTATATGACCAAATAAATTATAATTCTATTTGACTGTGCTGACAATGAACAAACACTCAAATATGTTCCTTATCGTGTACGTCCCTGTTTTATATAAACGCAAACACACTTTTTCGAATTTCATCTTTTTCAAATGTATTGGTATATGGCAGACGCATAACGAGAAAATGAATTTTTCTGGCTTGTATTACGAGTATAATATAACGGCACACGCGATGTTTCTGTAGCATTTTCCATTTTTCAATTTGCGAAAGTTCAATTGCATATTAAAGTGCACTCTTCGCATAAAACTGATAAAAGCAGATATCAATATTGTTTTTCAACACTAAAAATAGTCACTACTATTATTAAGCAATAATCTTTTTGATTATTCATTGTAAGTGGCTAAAGGTATAGATTTAATTGGACGGCTGTGACAAAGAAATTTATGCAAAAGTGAACAAGAGAAATTAAGAATAGTCGGTTCTTAATTTCTCTTGCGTAGCATATTCGTTAATTTGAAATTATAATTTTGATGATAAATGTGAAAAAAGTACTTAAGGAAAGATACAACATCGAATATTATAAAATAAGTGACATTTCGATTTATATTGAAGAAAATTTTTTATTTATTTCAAGCGTCAGAGTCAATCTAAAACTGCCAGTTTCAGGTTGACGCTTCATTACGAAACAACTTCTGAAGAAGATGATTGAGATGTCATCGAAACGTCGAAACGCCGATTCTTTCCAGAACTTCTGTCCAACGTCACGGAAAGTCCGACAATCTAATATTACTCATATAGAATCAAATCTTTTATCGCCGAACCATTTTTTCAAGTTTGGAAGCAGAAAATAATCCGAGGGGGCTAAATCTAGCGAATAGGGTGCATGAGGGAGGAATTCGAACTTCAACTGATTGATTTCGGCCAACTTAATGACGGATGTGTGAACTTGTGCATTGTCTTGATGAAATAAAACTTTTTTTGCCAAATGTGGTCGATTGCAATACGCAATTGATTGTTTTGCCTTTCAGAAGATAATGAAAATTATCCCACGCACATCCCAAAAAACTGACGCCATTACCTTGCCTGCAAATGGAACTGTCTTCGCCTTCTTTGGAGCCGGTTCTCCTCTTTCGCTCCATTGTTTTGACTCTTTCTTCGTTTCAAGTGTGAAATGTTTGTGTAGTTTGATAGAGCTTTCTTTTCTGAAGCAACTAAAAGCCTTTAACATCAGTGAACTAAAGAAATGAGTTACAAATAAGAATTAAAGAAGTTGAAAAATCAAAAAAGTTTTTGCCAAAAAGTTTGTGTCTTCTTGACTGGATTGACTAATCTACTCATCCGTTTTCGTACTACAAAGTTATAATTTAAGTCCTCTGATATTAATTCTATATACAAAATATTTGCTAAGTGCATTTTGATGTCTTATGACTGCTGATGCGGACGACGCGAAAGTATATCTCCATTAAATGAAATAATATGCAATAAATTTAGATACAATAGTTCAATGGTATTGAAAAGAAAACTGTTGAACAATAAATTAATGTTATTAATAGTAGGTATTATTACAAGAAAAGCCAGGAATTCACAATTTATTTGTTTTAAATAATTCCTAATAAGCTTCACTAAAATAAAAGCTGGAATATACATATACATACTCCTATTCATAAATTCAATTAACTTTTTGGAAGCCAATTTAAATTATTCACTTTGTATTAAATTTAATTGTTTACGTATTAATAATAATATCAATATATTAGTGTGATATATCGAGTGAGAATCAATAAAAGGCAAACATTACCTTGTAAAGGTGCGTTTCACCAGGAGCAATAGCGAAATTGGAGAGAAAGCAGTTCCATTAAATCTATTAAGTCACAGTGAAGAGCCAAAAATAAACTCAAAAGTGAACCACAATTTACATATCGTAATCATACCGTACATTAGTAACGTAGCCTATAATTTAAAAATAGAAACGTTAGTTTCCTATTCGATAATTACATTTTTGTAAGTGCAAGTTAGCAAAGAAATAAATATAAAAAAAAACGTGTAAGAAGTAATATAGAAAAAAATATGGAAAATACTTTATAGTTGAGTGTGTGATTCGACCTTTGTTACAAAGTCGAATATAGATTTTTGGTATTTAAGAAAAGCTCTAGAGTAACGGATTCATAGGCGATACGTAGCAATATTCACTTTGTGCAAAATTATACGAGGGTAGCCGTTTATATTTCGGGAACTGACAACACTGTTAGTGTTGCCTCCGATCTGATGATTGCATCGTGAAGTTTGTCATTTTTGACAATATATTTACCTTGACAGTTTTATTATCCGGTCGTTATTTCTATTGTTGACAATAACTTGATAATTTTATGTCAGCGAAAAAATGAGATTAACTCGCGAACATTTTCGGGCAATTATTTTTCATAACTTTCAGCGTGGATTATCTCAACAAGAATGCATCGACGAGCTGAATTCTTTATATGGTGATGAAGCACCATCAAAAACTACAGTATATCGTTGGTATAGTGAATTCAAACTTGGACGGCGTTCTTTGGACGATGAATTTCATGAAAGTTGTCCCACAAATGTTGTTGTGTTGAAAAACATTAATGCAGTGTCTGAATTGATAATGCAAGACCATCATGTGACATACCGTGAAATCAAGGCATCTCTAGGCATTAGTAACACCAGCGGGCATAAGAACCTATATGAACATGAGCCGTTAAGAAGCTATGTTCACGTTGGGTACAATATAATTTGATAACCGCTCAAAAAAGGACTCGCGCCGATTGGTGCCAAGAAATGCACAAAAAATACAATGGCGGTACTTCAAAGAACATTTATAAAGTGGTGATAAATCTTGGATCTATAAGTATGAGCCCGATAGTAAACAGCAGTCGACTGTGTGGGTATTACAGGAAGAGCCAAAACCAACAAAAGTTGTTCGCGTTCGAAGCACATCAAAACAAATGGTCGTCTGTTTTTCGAAAAACCGGTCACGTTGCAATCGTGCTTTTAGAGAGTTGAAGAACGGTCAATTCCGAATGGTACACAACTATTTGTTTGCCAAAGCTTTTGACGAAATAAGGAAAACAAAGCGAAAACGACAGATAATTCTCCACCGTGACAATGCTAGCTCTCACAGGTCGGTTCACACAATTGAATATTTGACCGGGCACAACATTGAATTTATGAGACAGTTGAGGCATTCAAAACTAATATTTTGGAGATACCGCCTTCACAGTGGTAGCAATGCTTTTCGTATTGGTTTAAACGAATGCAAAAGTGCATTGATTTTCAAGCAAAATATTTTGAAAAGCAATAAAACTATTTTCGATAATAAAAAAAATTTTTTTGTTTGCTATTCCCGAAATATAAATGGCTACCCTCGTACCGCAAAAAATTTAAAAATGTTTTTTTAAATTACGCGTTTCTTACTGTTGTTAATTTCTCAATTACAAATCACAGTCAGTGAAGAATCACGGCTGGAAGCGGTTACCAGATCTATAAAATTTTTAAGCACCTTCGGAATGGTATAAAAAGGAATGCGTGGCGCAAAGTTAAGCATCACTACAAGAAAGCTTATAGAGTCCCGATTTGTTGGATTTATTTATTTAGTCTTTTAATTAAAAATAACAAAGACAAGTAAATCGGTAGTCTACAATATAAACTTCCTTATGGTGATTGGTCTGAGATATATATCGGTCAAACTGAAAGACCTATGGAAACAAGAATATCAAAACACAAAAGAAGTTTTACTCATAACAAAAATGATTCCAACTATGCAGTACATTTAAATACTTGTAAAATCATTCTTTTAAGAGTTCACCATTCTACATTCGGAAAATAATGGGATAACGTGACCATTACTTGAAACAGAAATAAACGAATATACGAAAAGTAATAATTTATTAAACGGCCAAGTAAATTTGAGTAATTTTCCACTGTTAAACTTATTTCATTGTAATTGTACATCACCCCCATCCTGAAAATAGTTTAGTTGCTAGAATATCTGCTTGCGTTAGATTTATGTCTGAAGAAGTCACAGGCAAGACAATTGTTACTATGATATTTTTTAATAGATATTTTGTGGAATCCACACAACTGAATTTTTGGGTTTTAATATTGTTAGTATGTGTTCAAATCTATACTAGCATGTACAATATAGAAGTATACGTTTTAAATTTCATCTGTTTGGATTTAATTTCATTAAAACTAAATTTAATGTGGTCTAATTCAATTACTAAGTACTGTAATCAATGGAAAATAACAATACATTATTTATCCTTTTCTACATTCAAAAAAGTCAACATAGGTATACGTTTGCATTATTTAAATGTAAAAAATTCTTGTATTTGTGCACATAAACACGTATTCATACATTATGTACATATATGGCTTTGTTGTTGCAAGATAAGTGTATGTCAACAATGCCGGTACAAAATCAATATTTACTTCTCAATTGCACAGTATTGTTGCATCGATATTATTAAATACAATGTGGCGTTAAACACAGATAGATAACATGTATGTATATATGCACTTGAAGGGCATGACACTGTTTTTCAACGTCGACGACGACGATCGTGATATTTTTATATTAATTTGATTGATATCGATGTCGGCAGAGTCAGAGCTTCTTTTCTTCACTTTACAGTTTGCACAGGAAAAAAGCTGATTTATTGTTGATACGGGGTTATAAGTCAATCAATCGATCTTAATTGACGTGATTTTGATTTATTGTCTGTCGGTGGTGTATATTGAACACTCATGCAATTAAAGATTAATAAAAAACAAAAATGTGAAACATAACAGATATTAAATTACACTTTAATTCTTCACCGTGTTTTGTTTAAAGCATGTTTCTTTACCACAAAATAATTTCAATTCACCATCTAAAATTAGGTTGAAGGAAAACGCCACGTCATCATTACAGGTAAAAAAAAACATTTTTTCGATAAATGCCAAGGTTGGAATTGTCATTGTAATTTAATTGGATCCCTAAAATAGTATTGTTTCAAAAATTAAGCAAATATACATATAAAGTTGATGAAAAAAAAAATGTTAGGCATATATAAAAATTACTTTACGGTCGTTTTATTATTTAATTGAATAGTTTTCAAATTTGTGATTTTTTTTATATTGATAAAAGAAAATGGAATGTCGAGTAAAGTAACGAGCATATTCAACATATTCTTTTGTTCGCAGAGAAACTGCTAGGACTATTTGTGCCGGTACGGAGAGAACGTAATTGGGGAGAGTACATCACGGAAATGGTTTTCTCAATTTAAAGAGGGCCAAATTGGCTTGGCGACCTCTTCACTTTCAAACCAGTAAATTTCTTCGGGCGTGGAATTGAAAAATTACCAGATCGTTGTGAGGCAATCGTAAATAATGAAGAAGAATATATTCTTGATTAGTTCGATTTAAAGAGAAGTATTTTACATTTACGAATCTCAACGTTCAGGAAGACTATTTTAATGAAGATCATCTAAATGTTCTAATACACTACCATCCACGCCAATCAACTCGGGAACTTGCCATTTTAATGGATTGTAGCCAATTAGTCATAATACATTTGCATTTCATGGATAAAAGTCAAAAAGTAAGTGTAGAGTTGCCGCTTATGTTAAACGAAAACAACAAGAATCAGTGCATTTATATCTCTTTACTAGCTCGTTATCGTTTAGCTCGCCAACAATATCAACCGAATTTGCCCCACATTACGTTATGCTTGCCTTGGTGTTAATTTCAAGAATAGAAAAGACCTGCTTAACCCAAACAATAAAGCAATTCCCCGAGCAAAGAATGATGCTTATTCGTGTAAACTGATGTGCATCTGGTGTGACAAAGAGAGCCTCATCTACTATGAATTGCTTTCGGGGAATGTAACCATAACTGCTGAGATTTACTGTCAACAACTTTGTCAGACTGAGGCCGCAATTCAACAAAAAAGACCGAGAAAACTTCAGCAAGTCATTTTACAGCACGATAACAGAATTTGTGAATTTTTGCAAAAATTTTTTTATTTATTGATTAAAGAAAGTCGAATGTCAACGAGAAAAAAATGAGCATTTCCGATATATTCTTTTGTTCGAGTTTAATAGAGGAGTTAATGCATTTGATGCTGCTAAAACGTAATTAGGGAAAGTACATCACGGAAATGGATTTCTCGAATTAAAGAGAACCGTATTAGCTTGAGGACTTCTTCACTTTCAAACCAGCTGATTTCTTCAGGTGTGGAATGGAAAAAATTACCAGATCGACATGACGAAGAGGCCGTCATGTACTATGCATTGCTTTCGGGAATGTTACCATCATTGCAAAAACTTGCTGTCAACAACTCCGTCTGCAGCGCGATAACTCGCCCTCATGCTGCCAAAAAAAAGAAAAAAACTGGGTTGCAGGGTCATTTCACGTCTCCTAATCTCTTCGACAACTTTCGATAACCTTTAATAATGATGTCGCGCTACAAAGTTGTATGATCGACTTATTCACTTCCAAACCGATCAGATTTCTTCAGGGGTGCAATCGAAAAATTTCCAGATTGTTGTGATTGTTGTAAGGCATTCGTAAATAATGGAGGAGAATATATTCTTCATTCGCCCAGCGCATTTTCTAATTAGAACTATTTTCTCTACCGAATATAAAATATTGATTTTCATTTCGTCTTCGAACAATTTAATAATAATACATAATACGAAGTTATAACTCTGATATTATACAATATATTAATTAATTAGTAAGTCCGGTTACACCAATTAATTTGAATAAAATTTCGACATAATTAAGTCGCAACATTTTATTGTTTGGGTGGATGATTGAATGAGTAGACGGAAACTAAGAAAATTCAAAAAATATATTCTACAGTCCGAACGAGAGCAGAAATCATAGAAGGATTAGTTTTGTTGCAGATTTGAACGAACTGATAGTGTTCAATAAAATTACAACAACCACGGCGAAATCCCACAAAAAGGGAAAAAATATTGTATTGCAGACGAAGACATACAATGTCTTCATCTGAAACGAACAACTATCAAGAAAGACAATTTTATATCTCATGACTTGTACTTTAGATGCTAAAATCAAAATTAAAAAAATTGTGTACCTTCCTCGAATATTTCCATGAAAATAAGTAACGAATGCTACTTTCAGATTCAACTTTGTTGTAACTACTAACGCCGCTCGTATATTCGTTTGTCTTTATTATCCATTAAGCGTTTATAGTTTACTTGCCGGCGCTGTAAGATATTTCAGCCTTTACCCCGGTTCAGGTCATAAATTTCAGGAACACAATCTGAAATGGCTATCTAAAGCAGCTCCGCCCAATTGATTTAAAGACATGATATTGACATAATATAATGAAGTCGCATAAGCGAGAAAATTTTCAGGGTGTACCAGAAATAACTCACGAAAAATAATATCTCTACTTTATATAATTTTTCAGGGTTTAAATAAAATACCAGACATCCAATACCACCAATTTAACATTTAGATATAATATCAGGTTGTTACAAATGTAATGTCCGTTTTATCCTTCAGTCTGAACTGAATCGCACCTGTGTGTCGACGTGTATGTTTTTGGTGAAAATTATTATTGTATTTGTAGAAAAAGGTATTTATTTTGAAGTGTGTACCTGTTCCATTTCTTGGAAAGATTAATACACCTGTCCTTGTCTCGCCTATGGAAATGCTGTCGGCAAGAGATATTCGGGCAATTTACCTCTTTCAATTTAAAAAGGGATTAAATGCAGCTGCAGCATCGCGAGAAATTAATCAGACGTTCGGTGAAACCACGTGTAATGAACGCACATTACGGCGATGGTTTAAAAAATTCAGCGAGGGAAATTTTGATTACCGTTAATGACGACGAGCTGCGTGTAGAAGTTGAAAGTAATCCGTCGACAACAGTGCGTAGCCTTGCTGAAATATTTCAAGTGTCCATTGCCACCATTAGTCGTCACCTTTCTTCGATTGGCAAAGTGAAGAAACTCGATCGATGGGTGCCGCACCAATTAACGGAAGCCAATAAGCTCCGTCGATTAGAGGTGGCTACCTCTTTGGCTAATCGACAGAAAGTTGAACCGTTTCTTCATCGAGTGGTAACGTGTGACGAAAAGTGGATACTTTATGATAATCGGAGACGGTCAGGACAATGGTTAGATCGAGGTGAAGCACCAAGACAGCATGCACGAGCATCACTTCACCCGCGAAAGATTATGGTGACTGTATGATGGACCAGTAAGGGTATTATTCACTATTCATTTTTGCAACCTAGTGAAACCATCACGGCAGCGTCCTATTGTGCCGACCTGGAAACTGTGCATGGAAAATTGAGTCGCTTGCAGCCCTCACTAGTCAATAGACATGGACCCATACTTCTTCATGATAATGCAAGACCTCATGTTGCACGACAGACAATCCAAAAACTTTCGGAATTTGGTTACGAAATTCTCCCTCACCCACCTTATTCACCTGACCTTTCGCCAACTCATTTTCATTTTTTCCGAAGTTTAGACAATCATTTAAAAAATAGGGACTTCCCTGACCGGGAGTCTGTAATAGCAGTGTTTGAGCAATATGTGAGCCGTCAAAACCTAGATTTCTTTTCAAAGGGAATTTTTCAGCTTCCAGGCCGTTGGCAACAAACTATTGATGTAAATGGAGACTATTTTGCAGAATAAATATTTATATTTTTTTAAATTTAGACTTTTTTTATTCCTTACAAAATCGGACATTTCATATGTAACAACCTCATAATTTGTGAATCCTTTATATGGGCATTACATACTTGTATCTATTCTACTGATGCAGTATTGTTTATTTCACCGCTAATTAGATATTAATATTGCTTGTTTAATTGGTGGTCTATTAAGCATATTTTTCAAATGTAGAAGTCGCTACTTTTTGAAACAAAAAAAGGATCGCTATGTTATTACATTAATTTTATAAAGCTGGTATTCTTTAGTAAATTATAACTTGTTAGGTGCGAAGTTTTCTTCAATGATCAGCAACATCAAAAGCATTATTAGTACCAATCAATACCGTTGCGAATTCAGAGCTAATATTATAAATTGCATGTTCTGCTGCTATGCCATCACACTAATACTATCCATAACCATAACAGTAATATCAAAGCATCAGCAACGGGGCCAAATTGACGAGAAATTTTATTGCCTGTTCCCTTTCGCCGTACAGCTACCGTTTCGATACTCCCACTGCAATTCGGAACTTTAAATGCACGCAATTACATGCACAATTGGCAAAAGTTCTAATTGCATGTGATATCACACAACTTTCCAGTAAGATTTAAACCGTTCCGAATGCTAACAGAGAGCGCTAGTCATCCTATGCATGTATGGTACTTATTCGGTCCGCATTCCCGCATCATTCACATCACTCACATCGGCCGATTATTCGGATGCAATTTACAGGTTTTCGTGCCATTCCAACGTTTAATTTACAATTCCACTTCACGGTTATTTATGCATTAAGGGTAAGCACTAGTAATATGCTAACAATTGGTTAGTTAGTTCCCGACATTGCTTTATTTTACAGAGTTTTGCAGTAAATACGAATATTACTGGAGAGTTTTTCAAATAAAACGTGCCTTAGTTATCGTTAACCAGCTCTCGCAAAAGTATGCTGCACGTATGTTTACGTGGACTAACAATTAATTTTCTTTCTCATTCCTCCTTTAAAGGAACTATGCATTCGAACGTTTAGTCTGTGATTATACACATTATTTTCCATAACTCTTCAGTTACAAACTTTTACGCGTTACAAACCATTGAAATTGCGTTATTGTTAGTTGTAGATTTAGCCAATCATTTCTAGTTAATTTTTTTATTTTTCTCAATAAAATGAATGTTTCTTTTTCTAATTGTGAGCCTCATATAGTAAAAAGAAATATCGTATTATGAATATTTAATGCATTTCTTTATTTAAAAATGTTATTCAGTCTCTTATACACGAAAATTGTATAGGATTGAATACCTATACCATATTGATAACGTGTTAGTTTCGCATGTGGATTCTATGAGGGATTTGGGTGTTGTTTTCGATTGCAGGCTGTCCTTTTCTGACCATGTTTCGGCTATGCTCACGAATGCACACAAGATTCTTGGCCTTATCATGCGGACTTGCAGGAGCTTTACAAACACGGGATGCATATCTTTATTTCGTGCGTTAGTGCGTAGTAAGCTGGAGTATGCTGCAGTGGTGTGGTACCCTATTTACGATAATCAAATTGATGCCGTGGAACGAGTGCAGAGAAAGTTTTTGAAATACTTATCATTCAAAGAAAATGGTTTTTATCTGGGACACTGACACTGACTATGGGGAACTTCTACTTAGTCATGGCTTTGAGTCCTTGGCAGAACGGAGGTGGAGTGGCAGTGCTACGTTTATGTCTGGCGTGATTTCGGGGAAAATTGATGCGCCAGAGCTGTTGGCTGGCGTAAGTTATGCGGTTCCACGCCTGGAGTCGAGGTTCGGTGATCCTTTGGCAATGGGAACGCCAAGAACCAACATTCTGTTTAGGGCTCCACTTATGCACGCGGCTAGGAATTTAAATCAACTGCATCGTCGCGGTGTTTGATTGGATTTAATTTAATTTATTTCTTTATTTAACTTACATTCAGTTCTATTATTTTGTTATTCTTTTTTTTGTGTTTTTGATTTTTTTATATGTATTATCAATGTAATTGTAATTTTCGGTTTGTATACCCTATAGGATTACTCTGTTGGGTGGTTAATAAATATTATTATTATTATTTAGACTTTCACCTCAGTATTAATTCATCATCATTAAAGTTATCTGATGGTATTTTGAAAAAACTATACCAGTTAAGTAATGTGACATACTTGAATTTATTAAAAACGCAATAATTCCAGAGAAAATGTTTATGTAATCTACCTAAACATGAAAGAAAAGAGAGCGCAAAGCAAAAAAATATTTTCTGTCTATGTTCCTTCAACATATTATTATTCTTATTCTAATGTTTTTGCAGTAACGGGATCTCTTCTCGTAATTATTTTTTCAACTTAGGGAAATATGGCAGTTGCTAGGTGTCAGATGCAGACTGTAGGGTGGATGTTTTAGCTCTTGGAACCATATTAATTCTTTTAATTATTTGTCAACATTTTGAGCTTTATGGATCTTGAGGTCTCTTCGCTTAATGATAGTTTTTGGTGGTCTCATCACCGACAATTATAAAGCATTTTTCCTAGCTACTAACTAATTAAAAATATTCCAATCATTTTTGCACTCGAAGAAACCACTTAACAAGAACATTCTTCATTGTTTTGGACCAGTATATTAATATAATCATTTATAGGAAGTACTATAATCATCTAAGGCTATAATTGCAACATCTTCAGTGATTATGAATAATTATAAACAAATTTCTTATTACGGTTTTTGTCAAGAACAACTTATAGAACAGACTCATTTGGTAAGAACCAAACTGCTATTTCTTCGAGATCTTATCAACAGATTTAACCTGTCTCTTTTGTGACATTATAAATCAAACTAGAGGATTCATGGGCGGGAGTAATTAGTACTAAAATTGCGTGCAGGAAAATGCAATGGAAGCAATTAACGAACGAGAAACGCGCTTCTGTCTTTACTCTATGAAATAATCTCTATTAGATTGAACACTTAAAGAAACGTCGGAACAAGAACGGCTCTCGTTCTGCCGTTGAAATACATTCGTGTGTTATACGAGAGAGGAAGATAATGTTTTTTCATTATTTTTCTGTATCGAAGGATACGATAAACTCTACAAAGGAATCGTTAGTTAATAACACAAGTTTACCTAATGAAGAGTGAATCTCTGAAACATATATAATAAACTAACTGTTATTAATATTTGAATGATTCTTTTTAACATTCAACAAAACATTTGGTTGTTGTTTTTTGCCAAGATTCATTGTCCAAAATTATCAATTGCATTTGTTTTAAAACTACTTTGTTAAACATAAAACTACACCAATCGACAAGTACTTTTTGGTCTTTGATTTTCCTTCGTTCCTGAAAGTTATTCAACCATGATCTTTTAAAAGATCTAAAATAATTGAACAAAAGTAAGGCTTACTATATTATGAAAACGTTCGCCAACATATCGCCCCTCGAATAGTAGTCTAAAAGAGTAAAATTTTATTGGTCGATGTAATTCATTGATTTAAAACATAACTGTTCAGAGACATGCAAAAGTTTTAAAAATGTTTTTTTTCCAATAGAATACAAACAAATGAAAGCATGCTCTAATAAATTACGTAATTTTAATTCTCAAATTATTAAATTTATTTTTAATATGACTGCATTAAAAAAACCAATATGTGTGTTGAAGACAAACAAAATCATTGATCAATTTTCGTTTAAATCAAACTCGTCATAACGTCCAAATGATACATTTTTCCATTTCTATGTCGGCCACATTAAAAAAAACTCCATTTGCCCCCAGAACAACGGTTAGATACCCGAAATAATCAAAAGCAAATCCGACTTAAGCTAAATCGAGCCGATTGTTTTGTTTTCGACGGACGAAGCGTGAATTGTTATTTTTAATCATAATTGGTGCACTGATTTTCGGGAAAATCGATAGCAAAGCGTATTTAAAGTGTTATTACACAGTTGTTCCGAAGGGGCTATTTGCGGAGGGAGTTGGCAGCCCCACGGGTCGACGGGTGAACGTGAACATGTTAAAAAGGAGCAGAGACAGTCAGGAGATTATTATAGAGCCAGTAATGAGCTTTAACAATTCGAATTCAACTGATATATGTATATATAGTTTATTTGGCATTTGCATTTACATTACGAGAGAATGCACATGCTCTTTAGTGTCAAAATGAAACATAATTATAACAATAGCGATTTAATTATTGTGTTCCGAACATTTAGACGGAACAGTAATTAAATAGAACGTTAATAATCAATAGCAAAACTGATTAGCAATTGTTTCAATTATGAACGGAATTAAGGATAGCTCGCTTCACTTACACTTGCCATACATTACTTAATAATGATTTTATAGAGAGTGAGGAGAGAAAGTAAATACAAGACCTCACGACAATAGGCGAACTGAAAATGAAGTAATGCAGGTGTTTCTCTATAAACATTTTGAAACACGCGTTAAAGAGCATGCGTAAATGAATTTGAAATACTGTTAATATGACATTAAAACTTCTGTTTCGATATGTTTTTAAGATATTCAAGAAAGTAATGACAAATTATTTAGTATATAATTCGTAATAGCAATACGTAGTTAACTATTAACAGATTATTTAAAAAAAAAATAAAATTATGATGTCACATTGACATTTATAAATTAGTTAAACTTCCATGAGTATGTATAATTGATCACTTAAGGCTGATATATAACTGACGCACTAGTTTATACATTCAGTGTACTATTTTGTTGTTTTAATAAGTCTACTTTCCTTGTACCTTTCGATCCATGGCAGGACAAAAAAAAAGAGATTGTAATTGACAGAAAGAATAGGAGAAGCACGTGGATGAAAAATTCGAAGGAATCTAATTCCATACTAGATGGAAAAAGGTAAAAGCTTAAGCAAAGAAGTGAGATAGAAGTTGTGATTTCTAATATTTATATGATACAATAGATATACAATGTATGTATGTGAGGTCGATAATATTGCAGTAACCTTTAATATTAGGTGCGCAACTAAGTCCTGGCTGTTTATTTGATGAAAATACAACTTTATTGTGAAAAAATGTTTACAAATGAATCATTCAAAATATTGCCCATCGCTAGCGACAATTTTTTTCCATCTTTCTGGCAGAGCTCAAATACCGTCACGGTAGAAGTGTCGAATGGCGAATCAAGCCATTTTGAGATGTCTTCATATGAGCGGAACTGCTGATTTGCCAGACCATGTGCCATCGAACGGAACAAGTAATAATGGGACGGTGCAATATCTGGGGAATATGGCGGGTGGGGTAGGACCTCCCATTTGAGCGTTTCTAAGTAGGTGGTTTTAACGGGTTTGGCAACGTGAGGCCGAGCGTTATGCTCTGCTCGTATTGTGGCCGCTTTTCGAGCAGTGCTCGGCTCAATCGCATTAATAGAGTTCGATACCGTTCCAAAGTGATGGTTTCGTTCGGTTTCAACAGCTTCTAATAAATAGCACCGCCCTGGTCCCACCAAATACACAGCAAAACCTGCGCTGCGTGAATATTCGGCCGAACCGACGACGTAGAAGCATGACCGGACAGTCCCCATGATTTTGATCTCTTTGGGTTGCTGTAATGAATCCATTTTTTATCACCCGTAACGATGCGATGAAGAAAACCCTTCCTTTTTTGCCGCTAGAGCAGTTGTTCACAGGCGAAAAAACGACGCTCAACGTCTCTTGGCTTCAAATCATAAGGAACCCAAGTTCCTTGTTTTTGAATCATTCCCAACGCATGCAATCGCTGGAAATAGCTTGGCGGGTAACTCCTAATGCTTAAGCAAGCTCTTTTTGCGTTTGGCACGGATCCTCATCGAGCAATGCCTCCAATTCAGCGTCTTCGAAGGTTTTTGGTCTTCCTTCACGCGAACGGTTGTCAACATCGAAATCACCATCTTTGAAGCGACGGAACCAATCACGGCACGTTGTTTCACTTAGAGCAGCATTTCCGTAAACTTTTTGGAGTGCTCGATGCGCTTCAGCCGCCGTTTTCTTCGAATAAAAGAAGAAAAGCAACACTTCCCGCAAGTGACGATTATTTAGCATAAAATCAGACATTTTCACACAACCAAAAGTATATAACGCAATAACAAAATCACTAATGTGTCAAAACGGTTTGTTTACCATGTGTTTAAGTTTGGTTCATGACGTTTTGGTTATGCCACCAGCACTTACTACTGGAGCCATCTCTTGAAAAACAGCGAGAACTTAGTTACGCACCCAATAATAGTAGTTATTTACTGCTTTATTTGGGGGAATGATTCCTAAAAGCACATCAACAGACTTGTATTTATATTTATGTATTGTTTTGTCCTTACGAAATGTCAGACTTACAAAGGAGTTTACTGCAATATTCTGCATTAACAGTTTTCTGATCAGTCAGCAAATCTACCAGAATTAGTAAGTTTTTAACTAACAAGTTACAATTTCATGTTCAACACCAAACTGCTTTTATTTTAGACACAATTATACATACCTAGTGAAGTCATAAATATTGGTACACAGAAAAATCGACGACAAATTAAAACGAATTAATATTTAAAATTTTTTTTTGCTTTTATTGGGTTATTCAATGGTTACAAATCTTAAAACAACTTATTCGAAATGACTTCGACTTGCCTTCCAGCACGACTTGAGAGGATGTGGCCACTCATCGATCGCGAAACGCACTTCAGGCATGCTTCAACGACTCAATATTTGGGTGTTAAATAGAGCAAGCCATGCCCTCTAATACGGACCACAACTTGTAACCCAACGTGTTGAGTTCTGGACTCCCAGCTGGTCAATCATCCGTTGATGTGATGTCCGGAACGTTGTTTTTAAACCACAGTTGAGTCGTTTTTGCTTGTGAGCTGGAGCAGAGCCTTGCTGGAAAGTCCATGGCTTATTGGTGAATATTGATTGGTTGAGAGGCTTCACAATGAGTTCCAAGACGGTCGATTGATATACTTCGGCCGATATTTTTACTCCTTTCTCGCAAAAATGGAGCTTGGTAACGCCATCATAGCTCACTCCTCACCATACCATTACAGACGCAGGATGGTGGCTTCCTTGAACCCTCGGGATGAGTTGGGATGCTTCTCTGGATGACCGAGCATACAGACGATCGTTCTGTTTATTAAACGATTCTTCTACGGTGAAGATTTTCTCGTCAATAAACAGAATTCGTCTGTGAGCGTTCTTCGCGTATCGGCTGAGTAACGCTTTTGATTTTCGCTTGCGTTTTTCCTTCAATGAGGCCGTGAGCAGGTGTCCAGTGTGTCGCTTGTACGCGCTGAGTCCCAAATCTTCTTTGATAATGCGAGACATGGATTTTTGCGAAATTTGCATTTCCCGCGACAAGATTTTCTGTTTTCACAGCGGTTTTCGGTCGATTCGTTTCCTCACGGCTTTGATCGCTTTCGGAGTTCTCACAGTGCGCGGACGGCCGGATCTTTGACGGTCTCGTACTCCACCAGTACCCTCAAACAACTTCGCAGCACGATACACAAAATTGCTAGTGATTCCAAGCGGTCGCAGCGTTCTAAAGATATCGCCTTTTTTCATGTTGCATTTTAGTAGGCCAACTACAACAATACGATTTTCGATGTCGCCTTATACCATGATTGTAAACAATTAATGTCAAAATCTTTTTACGGCACAATGAAGCATAAATGTCAAATCACAATCAATACGAAATAGATGCGCTCAATGTTGCATTCGAAATGAGTGCGTTCAGTTATGTGCCAGTATTTATGACTTGACTAGGAATATAAATAACAAAGCGTTGTAGGTAATTTTAATGGAGCCCTCTGGTTGATTAACTTAATCACTGAAGGTTAATATATAACCCCTTTCCACATTAATTTTCGTATTCTGTATATGTATTTTGACAAATAAAAACACTAACAATGTTGCCAGTTCCCGAAATATAAACGGCTACCCTCGTATTAGGAAATTTTGGTACATAAGCAGGAAAAATACATAATGAAACAAACGACAATAGATAAATATTATACAATTCTATAGCAAGAGCAAATATTGTTATTAGCAGTACTAAAGATAATCATCCATGATATATAACTGGTAGGAAGAGACAAAAAATAGAAAAACATACAACAAAATAAACCAAAAAGTGTGAAATCCACCCAAAACTAAAGATTTAGAGAGCTTCTAGGAAGCAGCACAAATCCGCTGTGGGACATTGTAATATTAAAATAATCTGACAGCTTTGCTCTTAAAATAGGCCGGAAATAATCCAAATAATATCAGTAATATAGCAATATCTACTAGAATACCATAAATTCAGATAGAACTCATAGTTAGCAACTTCTTCAACCTACGCCATTGTCATAAATTTTGTGACTTTCGGACTCTACTGTAGCAGAAGTTCTACGTGCACATACACGTACAATTATGTTGCATTATATTGTATTGTGTATTGCATCAAATCCGAATTTGACTGGAACGAATTTTAATAAAAAAGCATACATAATTAGATAAAGGTTAGAACTGTATTTAAAAAAGTACACACGTATGTATATTTAATAACACCGCACTTGCTGAGTTAAAAAAGTGAAGACACCTTATTGCAAAAAGTCGTACCAGTTAAGTAATTCACATTTACGATTTCTATATTTTAATTTCTCACTCACTCTCTATATTTTTGTCCGTGGTTCTTTTTTTCCTTCTTCTATTGCGTTAATTGAATGACCTTGACTGTTTTCGTTTTCCCGTTCGCAAGACCTTGTCGAAAATTAACCGGTTTCAGATTCCTTTTTACGGCGCACGGCGTAACCATACTCGCTTTACAATTTTATTTATTTACAGATGGACGATGACTAAGACTTTTTTCCTCACTTTACTTTTCACTGGTGTTTAAATTCGTAAATATTGCCAAAGAACATGCTGTTATTTGCCACGAAAAAACTATGTAACTAAACCTTTGAGTCATAAGAGCGAATTAGAGGCAATAAATTAATGATTAAACTGTGGATTTTGTTATAATTGACACATTAGATGTGTTTGCAGTCACTAAAACTCTTAGTTTTGTAATGAATACAATCTAGAGCTTCTATGGATGAAAAATAAGAAATACGTGTGTTTGTTGTTGCATACCTTTTAAATTTATAGTTCCAAGTTTATTGTAAATGCTTTTTTTCAAATAATAATAATAATTTATTAACCTAACCTAACCTAACAGTACAAACTAAACAAGGACATGAAGAATATATAATACAATATACAAAAAACAAAAAACAAAGGAAAATATTATATCTATAAAATATTTAGTTAGCTTTCCTACATATTTTATACAGAGTTGTACAAAGCTGCATAAGATCTGGATGCGAAGCGTGAAATATTAATTTATACCAGATCCAGAGCCAAAGAGCAGTCGATTCTACTGTGAAGCAAGCCATGCAGAAAATTAGAACTCATAGTTTCACGTCTCATGTCCAGAGAGACGAAGGCATGTTGAAGTATGATCCGTATTTCTGGAAGGATATACATATACCGGTGGTTTTAAAACTCGGATACTTTAAAAGGCGTCTCTGAATGCTCTCAAACTTCAACTTGTGACATACGTAAATAGAATACCGGATAATGGAGACGTATTCCGCTCTACTACGTATCATCGAACAAGTATGCAGAGGTGATAAGATCCATAAAATGTTTAAGCTTCCTCAGCAAAAAACTAAAATTGTCGGAATTAGCATTACATGTTTCAAATATTGGCAACTAAGTACTTTCGGTTTTTACTGATAGAGAGCGTTGCTTTATTTTTTGTATAACGTACGTTAGTGCTGTACTTTACCGTTTGTCGCGTGATACTAGTCACACTGTCGTAACTTCAGAAGCAAGTAGTGCGTGATTTTTATTAAAGCTATTAATTGTGGGTTAATTTTAAATGGAGTGCAGAAACGAACATTTTCGACATATTTTACTATTTTATTTCCGTAAAGGAAAGAAAGCTGCTGCGGCTCACAAAAAGATATGTGAAGTTTATGGTGCTAATTGCTTCACAGAGCGCACGTGTCAGAATTGGTATAAAAAATTCCGTTCTGGAGATTTTTCCCTCAAAGATGAGCAACGTTCTGGTCGGCCTACTGAAGTTGATGATGACCAAATCAAAGTCATAATTGAAGAGGATCGTCATATAACTGTTGGAGATGTTGCGGAAAGACTACACGTATCGCACAAAACAATTGAAAAACATTTAAAATGTCTTGGGCTAGTTAAGAAGCTTGATATTTGGGTACCTCACGAATTGAAAGAAATTCATTTAACACAAAGAATCAACTTTTGCGATATGCACCTTAGACGAAATGAAACCGACCCTTTCTTAAAAGAATCATCACTGGTGATGAAAAATGGGTCCTGTACAGTAACATAGTTCGAAAACGATCATGGAGCAAACACGATAAACCATCTCAAACCACATCGAAAGCTGAATTGCATCCAAAAAAGATCATGCTGTCAGTTTGGTGGGATTACAAAGGTGTTCTGTTTTTTGAGCTGCTTCCAAGGAACCAAACGATCAATTCTGATGTTTACTGTCAACAATTAATAAAACAGGATGAAGCAATCAAAGAAAAACGACCAGAATTGTCAAATCGGAAAGGTGTAGTTTTCCACCAAGATAACGCAAGGCCTCACACATCTTTGGCAACTCGTGGGAAACTATTGGAGCTTGGCTGGGAAGTGATGTCACATCCCCTATACAGTCCTGATCTAGCACCATCTAATTACCATTTATTTCGAAGTTTGCAGAATTCTTTGAATGGTAAAACTTTCACAAATGACGATGACCTTCACTCGCACCTGGTTCTGTTTTTTGCTGATAAGGACCAGAAATTTTATGAGCGCGGAATCATGCAACTGAAAGAAAGATGGCAAAAGGTCATTAAGCAAAATGGAAAATATATAATTGATTAAAAACTATTCTTTGTTTAAAAAAAAGTGTTTTATTTTATACTACCAAACCGAAAGTACTTAATTAGCAACCCAATACATGTTTAACATGTTAAATGACTGTCGAAGTAGACATCTAGATCTTTTATTTCTTGATTCCACGTCAATTTCTGTTCATCAATGAAGTAATCAAACACCAGCAACTCACCCTCCTAGAATACCTCACCACAAAACATTAAACGCTAATCTGTTTTACTCTCATCAATCCCATATTATATCCACATTATTCTTCGAACAAATAACATCCGAAATGTTATACACACGATAATAGATGTTCAAGTCATCAGCATAAACAAGCCCATTATATGGTAAGACATCAAATAAATCATTAATAAATAACAAGAAAAATAAAGGGCCCAAATTATAAAGGGGAATATTGTGGGGTCAGCTAAATGAGCATATTACACTATCCATCGAATGCATAACTTCAACTGTATACGATCTATGAGCGAATATTGGGTTATGGGATATTCAATTAACTCTTTAGAAATGTAAAACATAGTTTACAACTAGGTTAGTGTTCCTAAAGATATTAGTGTTGCACGTGTATTCGATATTGTTTAAACATATTAGTAATAGAAATAAATCCTTTCTTTAAAATATAAATTTGTAACCTCACCTACACATATGATGTATTTGGCGAGTGCCGAGCAACATTTACTATTTCGCAAATATCTAAGATGAAGTACTCGTAAAATGTAACGACATATAAACGAAATTTGTGTCAATTGACGAATATCGATGTATAGAGCCAGTGTTTACGATTATGAATAAACGCGACGCTTTTAGCATCGCACATGAGTTCGCCCCATCTTTCTTTAGGCAACATATAAGTTTACTGGTCAAATGTGCGATCATGTGTTCCACCTATTATTCTTCCCCTACACTTAGATATTCGTAGTAGACTGATTTATATTATATACACACCTAAATGTATACCGAATGCTAATAAGACGCAGTTACGTTTTACCTTTAATAGAAACATCTTTGAAATTGTCAATAGATCATTGTCTAAAATTAAAATAATCTAAGACATTGATCGCATTTGGATAAGCTCTTTCGCAACTACCATCTTGATCTTTGACTTCATTGTTCACAAAAAATTACATTTCGTGTAACACATTAGTAAATTAATTCAAAAACAGCTCAAGGAACGTCTTTTGACGCGCTAGGATATGTCTACAAAACCGGGATAGAGCCTACAAAAATCTATAGTAGCGAAACTTAAACACAAAAAAATTGGCGATATTAAAATCGATGCAGGGAAGAAGAACATCTTAAGAATCTTTGGATGAAGAAATACAAATATGACCGAGAAGATTAAATTAAAAAACAAAAATATTTACATGATGAACCAGAGGTGAAATCCACGAGGCTGAAATGGCGAAACGTCTGGAATGTCGAAGGCCAAAACTATAAGGAAGATAAAAGATGTCGGTTATTGGAGACAAAAGGGAAAGTGTTTTAGCGAAATCACAAATAGTCTTCACGAAAGGAATTTAAACATAAAACAGTAAGGAGTGAAAAACCATTATCCAAGTTTTGGGCATAAACGGAATGCATTATAATGAGAAATGCAACCAAACAAGAATATATATACAATAATATCGGATATTTCCACACCAATCTTAGTTTCTAAATGTGGTCCGACATACTTTATTGAGCTGAATCAAGCCTTTCCGCAATCTCCGATGTTGTCAAAAAAGGATTTTGCTCTAACATGATCTTGAGGTATAGTCGTTGATCCAAGATGGTCGCCCAGAGCCTGACTTATCAGAAAGGTCGAAATCACCTTTTTGAAATTTTGTGAACCATCTTCTGCATGGTCTATCAGAAACTGTATCTTCACTAAACACTTTCAATAAATATTGTATATACACGCTTCTGTAGCATTTCTTCCTTGTCGGAATTCGTACATAATACAGTGACGTATATCAGACAAGCACTGGTTCAAATTTTCGCCTGTAGGGACAAGGTATTTTTTAAAAATGGGATATTCAAATTGCCGTCACGCTTGCAAGAAGTCATAAATAATTATGAAAATTATATGATTCAATAAAATTTATTTAAAGTATGAAAAATTTATTATTTTGTTTTACTCTAAAACCGGACAGAAATTTCCGGTAGACCTAATATTATATTAATAAGTATATATTTATAATATTTATGTTATTTTTGGACTTAACGCCACATGTATTCATTTATATAACATATTCAAAATTATCTTCCCGATCAGTAAAAAAAAAGCTAGATTATGTCAGAGTCTAAAATTAAAACATTAAAGTAATGTATCCTAAATTAACCTCTAATGTAGCCGAAGCGATTGGAAATCGCTTTTGTGATAAATATAACGATACGCCGAATTATAACCCTCCACCCATCAAACAAAAAAAAAAAATAAAAGCACCTCCCCAACACGATAATTTCACCTGTCTTTTTCCTGCTCTGACGTATTAATAATTTAGCCGATGACAGAGGTGATGAGTTTTACTATCACTATAAACAACACCCACCCACCAAGAGGGCTGTAACAACACCCCGACAACACTCGGCGTTCTTTCTGACGTTCGGAGCGGGGCCAAAAACGATTTCGGATTATTTCCAAATGTTCCGCGAAGGCGAAACGAAGCCCCCTATATCGAAAAAAAGGTCTTTGTCATTTCTGTTTCATTGTCAACGGAAATAAATTGGTTGTGACAGACAACAGAGCGGATGTGATCTGCCCTGCGTTTCGTACCCCCACTTTAACGCGAGTTAATAAATTCAATAGGGGGTAAATAGTGGTGCCAACACCTAGTCGTGGCTTAATTTAATCCCACCTGCTGTTTATCACGGAATAGAAAATGAATTGTTGTCGACGAAAACTCGTATGTACAATATACAACACGTGTATGACCCTACATGTGTAGTCTATATTAGCGATTTTAGTATAGTTGATAAAATAGTATGTCGATTGTTCGCTTTCGATTATTTTGTAATAATTTGTTAATTAAATTATGAAAAAAAAGTATAGATACCGACCCTTTTGCTACAACTAACTTGCGTTGTTGTTTTACGCAGTATATGTCAGAGAATCTTAATAAGCAAAACGACGGCGATACGATGTACGTGGACTTTCGAAATGCTTTTGACCAGGTTGACCGCCGTAATTATTATGGAAACTTCAGATATATGAATTTTCACCTTTGTTAATAACTGTTGAAATCTATGTTAAGGTCTTTTCTGTTCGGAAAAGAGCACTATATATAGGGTACCTTCAGGTAAAGTCCAAAATTTTGTATTTGTCACAGGGATCAAATCTCGGCCCATTACAATTGTAATTTTTGTAAATGCTGCAATTAATGATTGGTGTAAGCGTAACCATTTATTTCTAACTATCAACAGATATAAAATAGTTTCCTATAAACGTAAAAACAAATTCAATGAATCTGGTACGTAGACTTCCGCGGTCGTAGTCCATGCTATCTGCTTCTGGGCTGGAACCACGTCACTTGTATATCTGCCGACGTTTCAGTTTCAGTGCAGTAGTTGATCCCTGAAGATGTCCCATACAAATGGGTACGAAACGTCGGCAAATATACAAGTGACGCGGTTCTTACTTGTTAAACAGTGTACAACAGAATCGTGAACAAATTATTAAGGATTTGAATGTTACTTTCGACGTTAAGCTTTCGTTCGCAAATAACATCAATTTAATTGCTGTGAATGTCTATCGAACTTACGGCTGCAGAAACTGGCGTGATTTCGAGAACACTAAATGTTCAAAACTTTTGCACTTATTAGATCCAAATTGGAGTATGCACCCCTGTTTTAGCATCCGATTTATCCTCCGGTACATATTAATAATTGTGAAATTCGCGAGTGCCGAAGTTGGCCATGACTTCACCCCTATATAATTTTGACATTGTTCAGACAGCTTCTGCACTTTAGCCTTAAAAATTACAGATAAATCAGATCCAATAATCCCACCGTGCGAATGCGCTTAGAAAATAGTATTAATATTTAGCCGTAACCAGGAGAAGACATTACTTTTGCCACATGCTGTATATATGTAAATTATGAAGTAGAATTAGCGATGAACTAACTATTACATACATACGTACAGACATATTTTTTACTTAACTCGCTGACAGACATACGAAGTTGACTCAAATACGGCATCAATAATTTTAAACATATTTTTGAGAAATTTTAAAGCATCAAATAGTTGCACTGCTACTTAAATACAAAGTTAACATTATTGAATGAATAGTTTCTGAATTCTTTATAATGCCAGAGACTCTCGAAGTGTTAACCCCATATTTATGAGAAACTATTCTTGATTTGTGTCCAATATTGATAAAGAACATAGAACTTGTAAGACTTGAAGTTATGAAAAATCCCCCAAAATGAACGTTTGGTGAATACTATATATTCTTGCTTTCTTCAAAAGAGACGATCAATGGTATAACCAATAGTGAGCACCTGATCGTATGTAAAAACTTTGAAATTTAATATTAAAAAGTAGGTGATTCTATTCCATTTGTAGATAGTGTTTAGTATCTGAAAAGATTGAAATCACGTCAGGAATGTAGAATATAGATGCTTCGAATTTCCTAAAATACAAAATTTTAAAAAGAGCTTGGAAAAAGATATTAAAATGGAAAGAAGGCAAATCTTCAAATGCGTGGAAAATATAATTAGCGAAAAATTAATGGAATCATCAAATAATCTTCCAATATGTCAGCGCTGCGTGTATATATATGGAAGAGGCACCAATAGAAAGTTAACAATCTAGTTTTCCAAATTATGATGGATGATTATATTAACCACAATTTATTGCAAGTAGGTTACGCAAAAGTAAATTAATAAGAGAGATAACAAGATATAAAAAGACATAGGCTCAGTATACGCAGCTGCATTTCATTTCCCGGACATCTGGAGGTTCTAAGAGCCAACTCCGCAAGCAATTTTAAAGCTTTTCTTCTCCATTTTTTAATGGCTTTCTTTGTACATTTTTCATGCAATTTTACTTTTCTGATCCCTTCATTCCTACTGCGAACAGTAGAAGGCCTTGTATACACCATTGTCTTATACAGCTCTTTAGAAATTTCAGACAATCCGAGCAGGACCACGAAGGGATATGTTCAAGTTCCAAGTTTAAAGATTGTGCAGGTATCTTTACATATCCATTGACAATTCTATTTAATCTATCATTATGTACGCACTTCTTCAATCTTTCCTAATTGTCTAAAACTAAAGTGTGTCCAATACTGAAAGACGGCTATTGTCAATTGTAGACCTATATAGTTATACTCTCGAATGTCAACAAGGTTCTGGAAATGAGAATTTGTGTTTATCCATTAATTTATAGTTTAATATCACCATTTTCCACGGTTATTCAGTTTCAGTTTCTAATTTAGTGCACTTCATTCAATACGTTGCGAACATATTAGATCAACGCGCATAGGTTAGTGTAGTGCATGAGATACTGGCATCTCTAAAGCTTTCGATTGAATAAATTACTAAATAAACGAAAATCAGTTGGACTCAGTGGCACATTGTTAAATTATTTTTGACTCATACTTTCACTATAGGAGACAATTTGTACATTGTAATGGATATACTTCCAATCACTTTCACGTAACCTCAAGTGTACTTATATATCCGTAAACTTGGGACCGCTTCTATTTTGTTTGTTGTATATATATATATATATATATATATATATATATATATATATAAACAAAATAGGAGCGTCGTTTGTTTTTTGCAAATGATTTAAATAATTTTACCTCAGTCCAAGATATGAATGACTATCTTTTTGCAAAATCAACTTGATATTATTAATAATTGGTGCGACAGTAACTGTTACAAAAAAGCTAAATTCAATTAAGCATCAAGATTCATTGCGTGGTACTTTGTCAACATATACCAACCTAATTGAAGATTTTTCCGTTTCATTTGATGAGAAATTTTTATCTGCCAAAAAGTTGCTGGGTTTTGTTATACGTAATTGCGGAGCGTTTACTTTTATACAAGCTATTAAGGTTTTATATTTTTCATCGAAACATAAATGTACAGTCTTGGTGTGGTATTCCAATTATCATGTGTATAAAAACATCTTGGAAAACAGTTTCCAAAATATTTATGGTATCGAATTGATGGCCTTTACCCAGTAAGAGGTATTAACCGATTAGAATTACTTCAACTACTTGATATTATCTGGCTGAAGGACAGACACATACTCCCGGTTGATATTTCGAGATAAATTTCTACATAATTATGGCATTTGTCCTTCACTCTTTACTACGCTTTGCCGTTCTTCTTCGAAAACTAATATAGTATTGAAGTCGCCTCTATATATAATCTTCTGTCAGTTTAATAAAATACCTTAAACAGGTAATACTCAGCATGATTATAGGAGATTCACTAAGAGTGGTAATTGGGAACCAGATTATTTTGTTGTGTTAATATGTTTTCATCTTTTCTCTCCTTATTTCTTGTACTTTTCATTATTTTTATGTCATGTACATGTAAATAATTGTTATGTTCCCTCGTAATTTGTGAAATTTCTTTTTTTTTATTTATTCTTAAATATCTTTGTGTCACGTATATTTAGTTTCGTCATATTAATGGAATAAATTCTGTTGAACAAAATATAAAATAAATAAATAGATAAATCGTTATATAAGGCCCTTATTTGTTTGCATCAGTTTTTCCTTTACTCATTACTATTGTAAGATTTTCCATGACTTTTCTTACTTATGCTTTCTGTAGGTCAATAAAACATAAACGAGTTCTTTTATCCTCCTTAAATGCCTGTTAGTTGTCCTATTTTTTTACTATTATATATCGTCACTTCTGTTTGTTGTTAACCTGTTTTTAATTTTCCGTCTTTTTTCCAAATTTTTTGTTAATTATCTTACAATATCCTAACATATAATTTGCCTACTATACTTAATAAAGCAAATTCACTGTAGCTATCGAAATGTACCTCTCCTTTCTTCTACAGTATGATTATACCTATTCACCAGTCTACCTGTGCTCTTTTATAATCAGTATCTTATTCATAATCGTTCTTATTACTACGAGGGTGGCCGTTTATATTTCGGGAATAGCAAACAAAAAAAAGTTTCTTATTATCGAAAACAGTTTTATTGCTTTTCAAATATTTTCCTTGAAAATCAATGCAATATTGCATTCGTTTAACCCAATTCGAAAAGCATTGCTGACACTGTGAAAGCGGTATCTCCAAAATATGAGTTTTGAATGTCTCAACTGCCTTTTCCGGATTAGAAAACCGTTGACTACGAAGTTTATTCTTCTCGTGTGAGAACAAATGAAATCACAGGTTGCTCGATCAGGGCTGTACGGCGGATGGCTCGTCAATTCAATGTTTCCCCCCGGTCAAATATTCAATTATTTGAACCAACCTGTGAGAGCTTGCATTGTCATGGTGGAGAACAATCTGTTGTTTTCGGTTTGTTTTCTTTATTTCTTCAAAAGCTTTTGGCGAACAAATAGTTGTGTACCATTCGGAATTGACCGTTCTACAATTCTTTAAAGGCACCGTTGCAACGTGACCGGGTTTTCCACAAAAACAGGCGCGAACAACTTTTGTTGGTTTTGGCTCATCTTGGAATACCCACACAGTTGACTGCTGTTTACTATCGGACTCATACGTATAGATCCAAGATTCATCACCTGTGACGACTTTATAAATGTTCTTTGAAGCACCGCCTTTGTATTTTTTGTGAATTTCTTGGCACCAATCGACGCGAGTCCTTTTTTGAGTGGTTGTCAAATTATGTGGTACCCAACGTAAACTTAGCTTCTTAACGGCTAAATATTTATACAGGACCTTATGCTCGCTAGTGTTACTAATACCTAGAGATGCCTCGATCTCACAGTATGTCACATAACGGTCTTGCATTATCAATTCAGACACTGCATTAATATTTTCCGACACAACAACATTTGTGGGACGATTTTCACGAAATTCATCGTCCAAAGAACGTCGTCCAAGTTTGAATTCACTATACCAACGATATACTGTAGTTTTCGATAGTGCTTCATCACCATATAAAGAATTCAGCTCGTCGATGCATTCTTGTTGAGATAATCCACGCCGAAAGTTATGAAAAATATTTGCACGAAAATGTTCGCGACGAGTTAATTCCATTTTTTCGCTGACATAAAATTTTCAAGTTACTGTCGACAATAGAAATAGCGACCGGATAATAAAACTGTCAAGGTAAATATATTGTCAAAAATGACAAACTTCACGATGCTATCATCAGATCGGAGGCAACACTAACAGTGTTACCAGTTCCCGAAATATAAACGGCTACCCTCGTATTGTTTGCCAATTTCCTGCTTGCATCGTCTCCCATTTGTATAATTAATACAATTACATGTATCTTAATGTTTCATAACTTCTTATAATTCTAGTGGAGGTCTACTAACTAAACCGGTTTTCATTTATCCTGATAACATTTTCCTATACTACTTATATATATACAACCATGCTCAGATGTATTAGACACCCCAGGTAAAAACCCTTATTCTCGGTATTATCCAAGTCTGACAGAAATTAACCGTAAAAATAGTTAATGGTATTTACAGAAATGCGTTTTTGAATACCCTAGTTAATCCACTATTGAAAAGAATAGGTGGAAAGGGGAAATTGTGGATTTTAGAAATTTAGTGTCATTCTAGCAGTGTGTGAGCAACGTGCGTTTGTGAGTTTGTGGTAGAGATCAATTAGATTATCCTATTTTTTCACGTCGTGTCAGTTATTTGTTGAAGAAAAATGCCTAAAACACGCGAGTTGTCGGTAGGAGAACGCGCCCAAATAGTGCTACTGCATTCCTAGAAGTTATCAATAGCTGCAATTGCAAAAAAAAAATGTTCGCGATGCGCAGTCCGTACAACCAATAGTCGCTATCAGGAGAGTGGGTCGTTTGTTAACAGACCAAAAAGTGGCAGAAAACCCTGTACCTCGATTAGAGAAGACAGAATTTTACAAAGACTGGCTCTCAGTGATAGGAAAAAATCGTCGAAACAGCTCGCCAGTGAGCTGAAACAGCGTTATCGCGCAACGGTTTCTGCGCAAACAGAGAGAAAGCGTCTCCATCGTGCTGGTTTACGAGGGTGTAAAGCGCGACCTAAACCGCTTTTAACTGACGTTCATAAAAAGAAGCGGTATTTGTGGGCCAAACAACATGAAAATTGGACAATCGAGAAGTGGTCGAAGATTCTTTTCTCTGATGAATCGAATATCGAGGTATGTAAGTACATCTTCATGACTAATATTCTTATCGTTGTATGCAATTCAGTCTACATGTAACATTAAACAAAATTAATCCTGTCTAAGTGTTAACTTTCTTCTTTTGCCTGGCAGCTTTGGGGACTACCTGGGACGCTATACGTTCGGCGTAGGCAAGGGGAAGCTTATGAACCACAATGTATCATTCCCACAGAAAAATTTGGAGGTGGTAGTATCATGGTTTGGGGTTGTATGTCTGCATACGGTGTTGGAGAAGTGTACCTGTGCGATGGACGGATGAATAGCCAACGCTATTTAGCCATGTTGGAGAAAGTATTAGAACCGTCTGTGCTAAAACTATTCGACCAGGATATTCCACAATACATTTTTCAGCAAGATAATGTGCCCTACCACAAATCGGGAGCTGTAATGCGTTGGTTCGAGGAAAACACAGTGGAGGTATTGGATTGGCCGCCACAAAGTCCCGATTTGTCGCCCATTGAAAATTTGGAGCGTATCTTAAAAACTAAGATCACGGAACATAAATGCATGTCAAAAGAAGAATTATCAACAAAAATTCGCGAAATATGGGCTGCAATACCACCGGCAGAGTGTTACAATTTAGTAGCAAGTATGCCTCGACGAGTGCGAGCTGTCATTAAGGCCAAGGGCGGAGCGACAAAATATTGATAAATTGTACTATATTAGTAAATAACACTTTGTACATAATTTTCACATCAGTTTTATTTTTCTCACCTCTCTTTTGACTAAACTATATAAACTATACATGTATGTATGTACATAAATTCGTAAGGTGTCTAATACATTTGAGCATGGTTGTATATTTGCAGGACAAAAATAGAAACGAAAGCAGAATAATGCGTATTAAGTGTATATTGGAACCCAAATAATTTTATATACACATTTGTTATGTTTGTTATTAACATGTATATGAATAATACACGTTTATATTTCTCGATAAATCATGGTGAAAACTTGAACTATCATATAAGCATCCGTTTCTTTAGATTTCAAATTTATCATTTAATTTTTCACTCCCATTTGCTATACACTTATTTGCAATATATGTTTGGAAATAACTCAACTTCGAAACAAAACTAAAAATTCATGCAAGTAAATATAAATAATAAACAATCTGTGTACCGACAAGATGATATTAAATATTAAGTTGCATGAGTGAATTTAATTTCACATGCTTTATATTATGTTTCAGGAGGAACAGTAAATATTTTAGGTGATATTATGGAGCATTTCGAATAAAAGCCTTTAAACATATGTCCAATTTTTAATGGTTACAGAGACATACCTGTTTGAATGCTGCCCATAAAAAGACTAACAGAAGGTGTTAAGCATATGCAAATGATTTATTGATTACGTTTATTAATTATTTCAATGATGTAAAACACACGAACAATCAAGTTGATTTGCAAACCTTTCATCACCGACTTCAATGCACTTTCGAATTCACATTGGCAATTAAACACTGCAATACGCCAATTTACCAGATAAAAGTAAAAAGTAAAAAAAAATTTAATTTTTAAGTAGAAAATACTTAAAAGGACAAACTAACACTTGCAGAAGGTCCCATTCCGTTCGAGTATTCATCAGTGATACACTTAAGTATAAATAAATAGAAAAAAGAAGTATCTTAGTCTTGAATAAAATGCCACCCCCTACCAAAAGTGGTAGGCCTTAAAAGTTAAATACGGAAATATGGACATAGAAAAGTACAGGGTGTTTCAAAAAGAACATACATATTTCGAATGCATATATTTATTAAACTTCAAGACATACGAATATGAAACTTTACACACATATTTACGAACCTCTCAAGTTCAGATTACAGATGATTTGTATGCCATATGTCCTCCATCAGCGACACGAACAATGTCACATCGTTACTCAAATTTTAGTCGAATCTCGTACATATTCAATGGCTGCATGTGGGTTCTGTAGACCCCAAATTCGAACATTGTGTTTGTTTACCAGACTACTAACATGGAAAGTCGCTTCATCACTGAAAACGATGCGTTGTGCGAATGTGTTATCATTGTCAATAGCACCTTGAATCTCGTTACAAAATGCCACACGTTTCCGTTTGTCATCAGGACGCAGAGCTTGTAACAACTGTAATTTGTACGGCTCCATAACCAACCAACGTCTCAAAACACGCCAAATTGTTGTTGTAGGCAGTTGTAACTGGCACGACGAGTTGATTTTGAAGGATTACGTTGGAAAGCAGTTTGAATTCGTGCAACATTTTCTTCAGAAACACGAGGGCGGCCATAACTCTTTCCTTTACATACACATCCTGTATCTACAAACTGTCGATACCATGTGGGAATGTTGCACCCATTCAGAGGATCAATTTGGTAGCTCAACCTGAAACGTCTTTGCACCGCAATCACGGAGTTGCACTTCGCAAATTCGAGAACGCAAAATGATTTCTGCTGCGAAGTAGCCATTTTAAACATATGACGGTTATCCAGAAAAGCAGAAGACAACTGACATCTAGCGGCTATTAAATAAACTAGACTATGTATTCATTTCTCCAATAGCCGAGCCGAGGCGCAGCGATCGATAACTTGGACAAAATAATACTTTGTAATACGTATATTCTTTTTGAAACACGCGGTATATTCTTGTAGAAGAAATGGGAAAAGCAAGAGAGGAAAAAAAACTATGTAAATCAATTCAAGTGCAAGGTCGTCTAAAGATATAGATGCATCTGGTACCTTAGGAGGCTTTTCAACCTACAAAATGTTGAGTATTATAATTTATAAAGCATTTATATTTACCAATTTTAAATTTTAAAGATGCGAATGTACTAGTTGAAAACAGTGTATAATAAGTTAAAATCTAAAAGCTGTCATACCCAATTTCGTTTCAAAGAAAAGAATAATAGGCGATGTTGATACTTTAAAAAACAATATCGTCTCTAATAGCGATATCTTACAGGTCATTAGACTTAAACGTAAAGTTATTGACTAAAGTGAAACTGAACTAGTACCGAGATAAATGGTAATGTTAACATTTGAAGGAAACCTACTACCATCTATTTATGTTGTTAGAAATACTATAGAGCTTACTTAAAAGATTATAGGAAAAAACTGGCAATATATAATAAATTAATTTTTTTCTATTAATAAATGACATGAAAAACAGAAAAAATGCGTCATGACAGTATAGAAATGGGATAAAATATGTCCCACTGGAATAAGAAAAGGACATATACTAAGTACATACATATCCAGAGCTAACATCCATATTTAAAACCTCATTAATATTTAAGAATCTCTCGCTTATAGAAGGGAAACATTCATAGACACATCTGGGCGACGTCCAGAAAGAAAAAGCGTAAAATAAATCAAGCGGACATAAAAATATGTATTTGCTACCTATTTATGTGGAAACTGTGGGCGTCCAAATGCTACCAGCAGACGCACAAGAGATAGTAAATTGCCATCCACCGTTAAAGAATACTATCAAACAGAATTCATCTGACCCCTAACTCATCTCTGAAAAGAATCTTATACGGAGCACTAGTATATACACGATAAATGTGGTCTTCCTTCCTGTTCCACCCCGTAACGTCGCTCGCTTCAGAATTATGACGGCCGGCACTTCCGAAATGGGAGAAAGCCATAAAGATGACGATGTCCGTATAGAGAAAGGAACAATTTTATCTCCTCCTTTTTTTCCGTTGCTTTGTACCCGTAATCTGTGCAATTCGTTCCAATACATATAACTGTGGAGAAATTATGAAAATAAAATACTGCTTGGAAAAAGAAACCGTACACTGGAGCATTTCAAAACCAATGCATACAATGAGCCTGTGGAATAATCATAGTAGTCTTTTAAAATTAACACGTACATTGAGTTCCATGAATACATTGTCAGTTCATAAGGAGAGATTGGTATTACAATTTTTTACCTGTTTCAGTGCGCATATTTTTTTTATAAATCAGTTTTATTTCATTATCTTGGCTTCCGAGCTGGATCCGCGTCTTCGATAATTCTGCTACCGATGTTTCGTTGCCACTTGCGTGAGATATCTTCAGGCCTTAACTGCTGCTACTGCTTTCGTTATTGCACTGAGGCTGGGTTAGGTGTATGGTGGATGGGTTACAGGGATATTGGTACGGGTCAATGGAACATTACAGTGACTAGTGAATAGTTTAGGGATACAGGATTGTCAGGCATTGCGTAGAGAATAACCATCATCCATAATATTTTTAAAGCCTGCGACACTTGGTAGAAGAACTTTAATCACAGAAACAATAAGATAACCTAGGGTTGAATTTCTCACAAGCCTACGCGATGATCTACAAAACACTAGAAAGCGAAAACTATGTGGCATTACAACAATTTTGCAATATAACACAACCAACTTCGCCGTAACAAGTTCGATACAGGATGAAGTACGTAAGTTCACGCCTACACTGTTGCCAGCAGCTCAGATTTCTTGTGTTAGCTGCTCTGGAAGACTTGCAATGTACATAAATCTCTATCATCTTGGCCAAAAATGAGGTACCAGGCAATTCTACGCTACAATTTGTGCCACGGATTAGAAGATAATTGCTCGTATCGTGAAATTGAATTCAAATAGTATAGGGAGCTTTAAAGAAGAAATTTTTACTTGGAAGTGCGACGCGTGTGCTACCGATTAGAACATTGATGCTATCGGAACAAAAGGCATTGCGGTATTGAAGAATTTTGGGTATTCATGCCCACCTTTGAATTCGGAAGGTTTGTTCCCCTTGGATATGGAATGTCTTCCGTCACGAACAGATAGCATGGTGCGTGTTATGGTACGGAGATGCTTGAGAAGATTGTTACTATGGTGACAGCATCTTGATTGAAACTTAAATTTTCTACGGTGGAATATTCACTAAAGCGTGGCTCTTTAAAGATTAAAGCATGCCAATGTTTTTACAGAAATCTCGATCTATTAAGAAGAAAACGGTGGACGTTTTCTTGATCATAAAAATTCTTGTGGAGCGTGTGTTACTGAAAACACAAAAGACATTCCCTGTAATATTGTAAAACGATAAGTGCCTGACCAGAGTGGTTAAAGCACCCACAAAGATTCGTCCTTACTTGAGGCTAGCCACCCCGACAACGTTCTGACTTATCGCAACGTCTCTACGAAATATTTTGTAAGAAACGGACTGAAGGTGCTGACATATCCATCTTATCCAGAAACGCTCCCAATTATGAAGCATAAGCTGAAAAGGAGAAAGATTTTTGATTGGTGTGCGTGTCCAACTTTTATAAAAATCGCAGAAAGTGGGTTTGATGACTGGTTTTACATAACTATTATATTAAAAAAATGTGACTGTATGATTCGTTATTTTCATTTTTTATATCTCTCTATTATGTTATGCTTTTATGTTATATTCTATTTATTGCGCTATATATACACATGTTCCTATTCAACAACAGTACTCTCACAGATTTGTAAAAATCTATTCCCTTTTTCTGCCGTTTTTTGTAGACATATTTGGTTTTATTTTTCTTACAAGTTTTAGGAAGAATAACCAAGGTTTGTTTGGATATAACGCTAACTATTTAAATATTTGTTACATTTTATTTCTTTTAGTTTCATTCCATCGAGTTATCCAAAAAACAATAATTGAAAATCATACTTCTATGGACTTTTAGAGAATTCTATTCATTCACAATTCATTTAATTTCAGGGTTGATGATGAAAGATTGATCATAAGTTTAAACTTAAAATTTATTATTTTTTTAACAAACGAAATCTAATCTAATCATGAATATATTCTATTCAATTGTTTATGATTTTCTCCTAACGACCGGGCAATTTTTCGATTGCAGAAGTTCGATATTCTCCCTGAACATTAAGAATCCTTTATGTCAATATGGCAAAATATTTAAACCGAGAAAACCATTCCCATGCTATACTCTCCCTAATTATATTCTCTCCGTAAACGATACAAATGGTTCAATATCTTTCGATGCATTAACTTCTCTTTGAACTTAACAAGAAGAATATGTCGGAAATAGGCGTACAAATGAACTTGTCTTAATATTATACAATTGGTATTAATAACCCTCCTATTTCAATCCCTTCAACTTATGTGTCTCTCTCAACTTGATATTAAAGCTTATTTACTTTTTCATGTACCAATGTAATTAGATGTTAAGAAGTAAGTATCGACTTGTGCCTGTATTATGATCAGCACTACTGTTGTTGCAATACTGTAAAAAATTCTTTTTCCACATATTTTTAATGAAATCCACTTCCTTCCAAAATTCAGTAACAAAGACATTCAAGGATATTACGTCAATTTAAAGAAATTCGTACCTAAAACGTGTTGTATACAAAAAGTTCCTTAAAAATATGGAACGGTATTTATAAAGACTAGAGTATATGTATTGTATTTTATGCAGCCACACTAAATATTATTCATCATGCACAAATATACATCTACACTCACCGCAATAATGCAATTACTTATCTGTGATAATTATATTAATGCAATAGATTAATTCTAAATTAAAATCGGCCAGCCAAGCAGAAAGCAGACGGATATAAAAAAATCTCAATTACTTAATCGACAAGTAGCAAATTTAAAATCGCTTTTACAAATAAAACACGATATCGGCGCTGAATAAATCTCAATAAAAAATAATTATTGGAATTTTAAAAAGTTATTCCAAAAATATACGAACTGGTCTTTAAAACAGTATATATGATGAACTTTCAATAAAATTTTTTAAACCTTGAACAAGAATACTTTGATCATGATGATATGGCAGAAGCTATTGTTTGAGGCATCCTTTAAAATCGGCTCTAAAATCTTTAACATTCCAATTCTGTTTGAGACACTCGTCTTTTTTGTCTTTTTTTTATTAAAACTATAAACAGAAGTTGTATGAAATTAGACCTAAAGTACATTTTCAATTTCAAAGAATATATACACTACCGGTCATATTCACTTGTCCACCCCAATTTTATGTGTTTCCTGAAATACGGATTATCTTTCGAAAAATCTATATTATAATTATTCAACAATATTATTAGTGGAAGTAATTCCATATGAATTTCTACGAAAATCTTAAATCGTTTATGATATATCGTAAAGGTGTCATAAATTGGAAAAATACCATAAATATTATATAGGCTAATCCCTACAGTATTAACAGTTTTACCTGCATTTCCGAAAGGTATTACCAATATTGTGTTATTGTACTAACTAATTACAATATTAGGATGTGTTATTCGAGAAGGAAAATAAATTTTATGTCAATCATCGTTCATCTTTTGTTGCGAAAATAGTGAAATAGAGAGTTATTGTGAATAATTTAATGCAATGCCGAAGACGAAGGAATTATCTGTTGAGGTGCGTAATCGCGAAATTGCAAAAGAATTACGATTAAATCCCAGAACCGTTGATTATAACGTTAAAAAATTTGAAGAAAGTGGTACATTTTCCAACAAAAAAAGATCTGGACGACGCAAAGCGACGACATCTGCAGATGACCGGCATCTAATACGGATAAGTAGACGCGATAGACGAAAAACAGCACCAGAAATTGCTGCTGAAATGAATAGAGCGCGTGCTAAACCAATTAGTGTGTCCACGGTACAGAGAAGGTTAAGGCAAGCGGGTTTATACGGAAGAATTGCTCTGCGAAAACCACTACTACGAAAGCAAAACAAGATAAAACGACTAAATTGGGCTAAAGGACATAAGAATTGGACGATTGATCAGTGGAATAATGTGTTGTGGACAGACGAATCGAAGTTTGAACTTTTCGGTAGTAAAAGGCGAATATTCGTAAGAAGATCCGCGGGAGAAAGAGTACTGCCAGAATGTATTGTGCCTACCGTAAAACATGGAGGAGGTTCAGTAATGATTTCGGGGTGTTTTGGTGGAAGATCTGTAGGCGATCTCGTCCAAATTGAGGGAACCCTAAGAAAAGAAGGCTACAAGGAAATTTTAGAAAATGGCGCTGTTCCTTCAGGACTAAGGATTTTTGGCAAAAACTTTGTATTTCAACAGGACAACGATCCGAAACACACTTCTAGATTGTGCGGCGATTACTTGCGTCAACTAGAAGAGCAAGGGCAAATCTCTATAATTGTATGGCTAGCTCAAAATCCTGATCTGAATCCAATAGAGCTTCTTTGAGAAGAATTGGACCGGAAGGTTCGAGAACGTGCTCTATCATCCACCACTGTACTGTGGGAACAACTTCAAGAAGCCTGGGCACAAATTACAGAAGATACACTGCAAAAATTAATTGAAAGGATGCCGCGGTTATGTGCCGCAATTATCAAAAATAAAGGTGGGCACATTGATGAGAGCAAAATTTAATAATAAGTAACGATAAAGTTTTTATATAAGAAATATGTAACTATTTTATGTTTATTTTACACTATTGTATTGGTACAATAAATAAATTTTCAGTACACATTTGATAGTTTAATAATTTTGGCTAAAACTAAGGGTGGGCAAATAAATATGACCGGTAGTGTACGTACATAGTACCCTTTTAGAATCCAGTTTTATTAGGAGTTGTCCTTTTCCTCACATACGCTGTCCAGCTATTTATATCGCACTTTATTTTCTTCAGTTAATTTTCTAAATCACTTCATCAATATTAATGTTAGCTTTTTACGAATAAAAAATTGATAGCGTTATACACCTGAAGCTTCTTTTTGTTAATTTATTTTCCTATGAAATTTAAAACGCCCTAATCATTCATGCGTCGCTTTGGCCAAGTGCGTTAGATAACAGATGGGATCATGGAAAAAATATAAATTTTAATTTTGCTAGGATTAAGGTTATGTTTTGGACATGGGTCCTCTCGTTAGGTTGAGAGAGGAACACCAAGGCTAGCGTGGGCAGGGTCGCTTCCCTAAAGTAGACTTATTCCCTAATGGGATCATAGAGAAGTGTCTACCCGCTACCCTTGAATAGTAATAATAATTTTTTGAAAATTGGGTGAGGTACACACTTGACAACTTTACTGTTCAAACTTCTTAAGTCCGAAAAACGTGCGGTAAGAGCATTAGACTTTAGATATTTATCTAGAAATGTCGACGGTTCGAAACCCCTTCCGGGCGCTGTGATTTTTAAAAATCGTTTCTCATCTCGGAAGTGGTCGGTACCTCTACTGGCGCCAGTATCGAGGAAGAATAATCAACACTACTTCTCTCCTTACGAAGAAGAAGACTTAGTAACAAAACTGTGTAATACTTTACACACACCAAATACACACTGTTGCTTCCGTGGTCATGAGAAGTCCAAAGACTTATAACCCAGTTGGACACTAACCACGAAAACAAAAAAAAATAGCATGGACCATAATAGTCACGTACGGGTGAGTATTATTATGGGAAGTTCCAGCCTTTTAATCAGATCAGGGCATTTTCTGGGAATATAACTATAAACTGACACAAAATTTCTTTATAAAGATTGGTGGTTACCATAGTATAACGTGAGACCCTATACGTGTACACCATCTCTTTGTAATCAAAAAGCCTTATAATCACAGTTTTCATTCCCAGTAATAAGTCTTTCTTCATTCTGTAAGACTGTAAGTCTGTAAGACTGTAAGTCTGTAAGACTAAGACTTTCTTCTAAGGATTCACAAATGCATTTTCTTTAGTAAAGAGATAATAATATTGATAATAACTGGTAAGATAATTTAGCAACAATAAATAATCACTAATTATATTAATATTAAGTACACTAATGACGAGTTTGATTAATTGTCCTGGTATAAAAAGATAAATATGTAATGTTATCTTAATAATATGTTGCTATAATACTTAAAAGACAGTTTGAAGAGCAACCCAAATAATTTTTCTTATGCATGACGTATATATACATAGTAAACAAGTGATAAAAACAACGACGAACTTACATCTTAATTATTCAAACTACCTCGAATTTCCTATTGCAAATTAACGAAGGCCTAATTGATATAAATATTATAAACATATATTATATAAATGAGGCTTAGAAAGCAATATCGCTTTAAAGATTAACGTTCCCATGTTACCATATAAAGGAATCCAGTAACCATGAAGCGGTTTCTTATCTATGCGGTATGAAATTAATATAAAAATAAAAACCAACCTTACAGTTAATATTGCTTTTATCTAAAGAGTTAGTGTCGAGTACCTATTTACACAAACTATTGACCTACTTATCTTGCAAGGTGTCGATGTATTTATATATTTAATAATTATAGAAATTTTAAAATTATAACCATCTTGATAGAATACTTTGTGAAGTGAACAAAATCATGTTATATAATACAAACTCATTTAGTTATATGTATATGTATATATACATACAGGCAATTATTGAAATGAATAATATATTCAATATAGTTCCATAAATCAATTACGTATTTAATATAGTGTCATAAAAATTATTTAAATTACAAAATGTCCTTTCAGATAATTAAAATTTCGTAACCAAGCCAGTAGGATGACATTTATTAATAAAAAACCACATGCGACAAAATACTGACTTTACCACGCGTTTCGTTCATTAAAAACTCGTCAGGTGTCCTCACTTTGTCTACTGTATGTAAATAACCTTCTCAGAATCGAATCGAATAACGATAAACGAAGAAATGAGAAAATTTTACTTCCATCTCTCGAACAAATCGAGAAAAGAATCCACAAAAGAACAATAAAAGACACATTATTATTTAATTACTAAATCACATGTGATTTAAAGCGATATAATGCTCTTCAATGTAATTCCACTTAAGGGATAATTTTCTTATATGTCCGAGAGATAGAAGTATAGTTTTCTCTTCTCTTCGTTTATCGTTAGGATTGTATTGCTTGAATCTACGCTTTCTGATAGATCGAGTCATTAGGTGTATCATAATAACTATTTTATTCAAAAATAGCAGTTTTTCAAAAATACATAAAATGTCAATTATCTATCAATTTAATCTTCAAAATTTGTTATTTTAAAACTTTAATATTTTGTTGCACATTCTTTATTCTTGATAATTCTGCTATCTTCATGGCATAGAGATAACTCAATGATCGAATTGATTTGAACGTTGTTCTCTTTCAACAGTTTCTCACAATCGTTATTGGAATGTGGGCAATAGCCTTTCTTACATCTATCCATAAGTCTTGTATAGGATTGTAACTCAACTGGCCGCCCCAAAACGTCAACTAATTCATCCAGTGTTTTGCACTGTGACCTGCATATTTAAGGTCGCTATTATGGACAGAGACTCAACAGAAGAGCATCTCCTCCGCAGCATAACATAGCATTAAAAAATAGAGCATATTTAAATAAACATGTTGACTCATGTGTTTGATACAAACTATAGGAGCATACCATGAAAACATTCTCTTACTATATCGGCTATATAGCTCGGCTGTGTTTTAGTGCTTTTATCCTTAATATTCTCTTATATTGGGTTTTTCAATAAGTAGATAACAATTTTGTATTTAAATAAAACACAGAATAATTGAGATATTGGGCTGAAATTTATTCCAGATGTAATACACACGTTACATTTAACTATGAAATTCGATCTCGTTCATGTGACCGTTGCGAACGCGTTTCCAGCAATCGATTCTTTGGAGTCAATTTTTCACCACTCTTTTACATATATCGGCCGGAAAATTGGCAATATCGTGTTCGATACTATCTCCTCTAATGTTCCTCTAATATTGTTGGCTTGTTGGCATAAACCAACGACTTAACGTAACCCTATAAAAAGAAATTTAACAGCGTTAAATCGCATTAGTGAGGTGGCCACTCGACCAGACCACTTCTCGAGATTACACGGTTACCGACCTTCCCCTTCAATAGATAAATTGTTGGGCCAGCTGTGTGGCATGTCACACCATCTTGTTGGGATTGCATATCACTAATGTCAAGTCCATCCAATTCTGGCCAAAAATAGTCTTTCAACATGGCACGATAGCTAACTCAACATGACGATCATTCTCATCGACGAAAAAATATGACCCAATCGCTCTCCGGCATGAAATCTTCACCACGCGGTCACTTTTCGTTGTAATGAAGTATCTTAAGCACATATGGGTTTGTGCTGTCCAATAACACATATATTTGATGAAATTCAGCATTTTCTTCAAACTTTAACAAAGCCCAATCGTAGAAGTTTCGGCGCTTCAAATGTTCAACAGGCTTCAATTCCTGAGTTACTTTAATCTCATAAGGATGTAAGCCAAGATCTTTACGCAAAACTCGCCACATTGTGGTTTAAGAGACTCCCAATTCCTATGAACGGCGTGGAATCGATTGATTTGGCTCATTTTGAACTGAAGCACTTACGGTTGCGATACTTTCGGTACAACGACCAGTGCGTTGTCTCAGTAGCACAGGAACATCCAATAGTGAATATTTTGACTCGAATTTATCCAGTAAGTAAGCGCTCTTAAAATTGCGACGTAATTTTTAATAATTTCTAAACATCGCTCGTTCGTGAATTTCACAATGATAAAAATGTTAACCTTTGCTGACGTTTTAATGTTGACAGATCGGGAAAAGCGTTCAAGGATGCGTTCGTATTAAAAGACAAAATTGTTATGTTCCTGTTGGCAAACCTGATACAACTAATCTTATACAATGTTACTTTTATTTTACTACAGAATATTTTGCCATCTAACAGATGCCAGTCTAAATGTTTTTTAGTTCAATATATCTCGTGTCGTTTTTTAACAAAGATACTTACGCAGTATTCTATCCGGGAGCCCTACAAGTTTTCATTATAAAGTGTTTATTTTAATGTTAAATGTTATATGCACCGAATAACAAACCGCACCTGTAATTGAAAGAAACTGCCTAGACTAGCTGTTACTTCTAGTACATACATAGGAGGCTCAATTCCGCATACATCTAAATACATATTTATAAATTCCTGCAAATACTGTTATTGTTTTACAAATATATGTTACATATACACACAGAATTAATCGTTGGGAACATAAAAAATCCATGTGGAAAGAATAAGAAAATAAAAAAAATATGCTAGAAACATTGTAAAACAAAGAGTGCAAACAGAAAAAAGCATAGAAAAAAGAATCATTACAAATTGCTTTCTTATTTACCGATATCCATTTGCTATCACGTTTATTAAAATATTAACTTCTGTGAACATTATTTTTAATGGGATAATAAAACGTTATGAAAATGAGCAACTGGTCTAGGAAAGAAATATTTAATAATAAATGTTCAGCATTCGTTCTTAACGAAAATAAGCAGTTAATGAAATTAGGATTTATTAAGAAAAACATTAGTCAATTTCATGCTCGTAAATATATGCCACTTATTTTTGCTTTTTCCATACCAATAAACAATAGAAGTAGACAGTTAATGACATGACGAAACCTCGTCTTCTCATTTTATTATTGCCAGGAGAAATAAAACAATGCGATTTCATGAGTATCGCTCGTAAATAAGACGAGAAGAATTAGCACACGCCGATTCAAAAGCATCGACGTAACGCTCAACCGTGAATAAAATAGAAAGGAAACAAAGACGGACGATGGAAAAAGATAGATATTACGCAGTAACAACACCAACAACAGCAACAGCAACAATGGAGACATAAATTTGTTCAAGAAACAAACCAGCACGAATCTTTAGTTAATGACTTCCCGTTGTTAAACAGCGTCGGTGGTAAGCGGTAGCTGACAGGTATATCCGAAAAGGTACGTATTTTACGTATTAACCTCCCCTAGGAAAATTATTTCGTTAGTGTCTAGGTAATAAAGTAAAAACCTAAATGAAATGTAATAAAAAAGAGAGGACAATTGGGAAAATGTACGAATCAACGGCAGGTGCGTGCGCAGGTCTATTGTTTCCTATTGAATAGTTCAGTGATTTTTAGATATGTATGTATGCATGTTGGTTTAGTTATACGATGGTAAGTGTAGAAATGCTTAGTCATCGTTTTTGTTAGACCAACTGAGGCGCGAAGGGTTGCTTTGAGCATTATTTTGTTAGAAGCACGCGTACAGTAAAGGAAATGTAAAAAAGCACTGGAGAAAATTAACTCATTGAATGTTTCAGTTACATGAATTCAGTAAAATAAAATTCTATTTGTCATCAATAATTTGGATATTCCTGTTTCAAACATTCTCTGTATACTAATGCGGGAAAATAGAAGCCTGGGCATTGAGACTGCTGCAGTATATCAGGGTAAACCAGATATACTTATTTGGCCTGTAATCTGTGTGAAATTGATGACACTCTGTGTTACACCTAGACATTCGCGCAAGTAGGAATTACATTTCTGAGGAATAATACAAACTAACTCCACACACAATATCTATCAAATCCACACACAACTTCTATCAAATCCAATTAAGTATTTTTCTTCTTAGTATAACTCCAACAATTGTAGTTTTTGCGCTTTTATAATCCTTGTTATATTTGTTTCCTTGCTATTTCAATTAATAATTTGTTCATCCTGTGCAACTTTTAATGTTCTTTCCTGCTCATTAAAAGGTGCACAAGAAGAACTAATGTAAACGTAGCCATAACCCAATGTTACAACTAGATTCCACGCTTCTAACTATTCCCTTTCCATTACTCATCAACGTTAACGTCCCAAAATACGAACGGAATTATGTAACGACAGAATAATATGAATATTAATCAAGGTAACACTCAATCTAAAGCAATTGATAGGATTGAACAACATCTAATAAAATGGAACAGCGGAGAACTACAACCAGAAAATAAAGTTAGCTGCTTGAAAACCATGCAATTTCGACTAGGAAGACTGAACCAAGAAAACAGCGCGGGAGTATTCTTTAGCGGCACAAAGAATATCTACTTTGGCTAAAAGGAAATACCAAACACCATAAGAAAAGAAAAAATTCGAGACGGTAGAAACATATACAATAACATGATCGAAATCATGGACAACAGAAAAACAAAAACGAAGAATTCAAACCAGTGAAAATAATCTTGAGATAATTCAAATATAATTTAATCTGGAACAAGATTAGAAAATGAAACTTTTGAAAGCAGGCCAGAAAATCCACAAACCAAATAATTGAAGAAAATCAGTGAGATACAAAATCTACGGGCAAGAAAACTATGAAAGCTCTAATTTTCTTGAATATCAATTTTGCAAGCTAAAAAATGTAGAAAGAGGTAGCAGTACAATCGACAGAAAAATGAAAAGTAATAAGGCAAAAAGTTATCCTACTAGCGCAGGACAGAAGGAACTTTGAAGACAAGACTTCGACAAACGAAACCAACAGTCAACATCCCTTATATCCTATCCAGCAGTGGAAAATGGGAATAAGGATTGAGTAATATTAAATTACTTATTTAAAATTTATGAAGGGCGAAAATTATGACAATGTTACCGCGCCTCTAAAAATCGATCAAATTTTGTATTCAGCTGGAAAAACTTCCAATGAAAACTTTTGCCAAAATTGAGACGGTTTTTAGGGAAATAATGTTAACATGATTACGACATTCTTAGACTACCCCTTATAAAAGAGAATCTAGCAGAAACTATATTTCTCTCATTTCTAATCCACAATTTTCTTAAGTAAATGGTATAAAAGCTTGACTTTAAAGATGTATTTACCTCATTAAATAAAACTCTGTAAAACATTACACAAACAAAGAACTCGAATATTATTAAGGTCTGTACAAGGTCGAATCATCAGTGCAAAACCAGTTGTTTACGGTGCTTGTGTGTCCGCTTGAACATACTTATAGACAACATACATACATACATGCATACATACATACATACATACATACATATATACGTAGATACAAACACACACTTTCACACATGAAACATTTAAATTTTGCTCCGCCGTTTCCTTAACTAAGAGATGCGATAGCCGCTCATAATAAAACACGCTACGCCGCTTCGACCGAGCTTCGCATCGACACAAACAGTCCGGGAAGCAGAAAAAAAGAACCGCCCCATTTGCATTTAAATTGGGAATAAATTCAGTATTTCGCTTCTTTTTCGTCTACTAGCGTTCATTTTGCTGCAATCGTAGCCGCATATATTCCACTATTTGGTCAAATGAAACTACCCCAGTACGAAAGGAAGACATGCTAGATATTTGAGCAATCGACCTAAAAGGACGAGAGAACGTTCTTTTAAATTATTCTTTGTTTTGGAAAAACGGGGGTGGATTCTATTTTTAGAAAATCGTAACGGAAAATGTTTCCGCAGTGGTATCTAATTTAAAATTATCTACGTATATTTATATAAATATGAAACTAGATATGTGTGTATATATATATATATATATATATATATTGTATATATACACGTCTAAAACGTTGATATAAATAAATATAATAAATAAGATTTATTGCCAACACAGATAACATTTAATAAAAGGACAAACTAAAAATAATAATAATAATAAAGACAATTCACGTAAAAAGAGAAAAAAAAGCAATATATTTATTCAGCAAAGTCTCTCCATGGTAACGCTAAAATATCAATACTACCTGCTAAGACATCTTGCAAATATCTAAACACAACTAATATGTGAAGAGCCTATTTCAAAGTAGAAATACGCGGAAGGTAAGATTGATATTTAAGAGCGACTAGAGGGTGAAATTACTTTTTCCACAGACGGTAAATGAAAATAATTATTACATTTCCTTATGATTTGCGCAATTTCATATTCATGTACTACGAGGGTAGTTTGACAAGTAGTGAGAATGGAAAAGAAAAACGAATTTTTTAAATACAAAATAATTTTTATTTTTCAATATATTCTCCTAAAAGAGCAATACATTTATTCCAACGGTGTTCCAATGCTCTTATGCCATCTCTAAAATGCGATTTCGGAAGGCTTGCAAAGTACTCACTTACGAAGATGATAAGCTCGTCGTTAGACGAAAATTTCTTTCCACCTAGTGACGTTTTCAATTTTGGAAAAAAGGTGGAAGTCGGAAGAGGTTAAATCCGGCGAATAAGGCGCATGCGGTACTAATTGGAAATGCAACTCGTGGATTTTGGACATCGCAACTGTGCTAGTATGTGAGGGAGCGTTGTCTTGGTGAAACAGAATCTTTTTCTTTGCCATTCCTGGCCGTTTAGCACGAATCTCAATATTTAATTGTTCTGCATAATATTGTCCGTTTATTGTGGCACCTTTCTGAAGGTAATCAATGCACAAAATGCCTTTTGAATCCCAAAAAATTGATGCCATCACCTTGTTTGCCAATAAAGTGGTTTTCGCTTTCTTTGAAGGTGCAGAACCACGTTCTAACTATTGTTTCGACTGCTGTTTAGTTTCGGGTGTACTGTAGTGTATCCAAGTTTCATCGCAAGTAACAAATCGCCTACTAAAATCAACCGGGTTCCGCTTATAAAGGTCAAAACACTCATTAGAAATGCCCAAACGAGTGAACTTTTGATCAGTCGTAAGCAATCGCGGCACCCATCTTGCCGAAATTTTGGAAAGGCCCAATTCTTTCGTTAAAATGTGGTGTACGCGTTCTGTTGAAATGTTTACCATGTCTGCTGTCTCTCTCACTTTGAGTCGTCGATCTTGCGTAATAACATTATGGATTTTTATAATCATTTCCTTAGAAGTCACGATTTTAGGTGCTCCAGAGCGCACTTCATCAACACAGCTTGTTCTATCACGTTTAAATTCATTTGCCCATCTACTTATTGTAGCGTATGATGGAGCAGATTTACCTAATGTTTCCCGTAACTCATCTTTTATTTCGGAAGCTTTCATACCCTTAATTACGAAGTATTTAATCACCGCACGATACTCTGCTTTTTCCATTTTATCAAAACGACGTGTTGCTTCTTTTTCAATCAGCTGTCAAAAATAAATTAATCAACCGATTTATCTAAATATCGGAATGTAAACATATAAATAGGCAACCTAAATTACAGTGCATTTGTTTTACCAATTAGAGCGCCACCTATGTGTCATTCTCACTACTTGTCAAACTATCCTCGTATTTCCTTTTCATTATATATATATATATATATATATATATATATATATATATAATGTTAGTAATGGTCTGCGCGTCATAGGCGTAACAAACGCACTAAACTGTTACAAGTAATTATAACACTGTATACAATTCTTACCCTCTTAACTAACTAGCGTCATCATCAACACGAATTGGAGACGATTCGTAAAAACTTAACAACATCAGGTATGTTTCCATATTTGTTTCAAAGAGTGATGTTTGCTGTGGTGAAAATGTGTCCTTATACATATGTATTTGAAGAACAGTAAGTAGTTCGATATCTACGGATGTAATACAGGCATATGTAAAATACTCTTAGTCATAACGGATCTATAAATACACTATCACTATTTGCAATATTATCACAAACTTGTCTTAATCCTAGAATAAATCAGTAAATTGACCAATAATTTTTTTCACATGGTGGGTATATACAATTATTCTGGGCTTTCGCAAGCTAAGGTATATCGCAACATACTTTATTATTAAATTAAAACGTGTCAACTGACACAGCAAAGAATCTAACATACATACAACTCGAGAAATCGATATCAACTACGACCCGTTTTACTAATTCCCCTCCACTACGGTTCGTCGACCGTCCACCGACCACGTTTCAGGATTATCGTACCATTATGTGAAAACTATTCAGATATTAAAGAAAAATCACCCCGGTGATGCTACCCTCATGGCATGCAGCACTCTGACAGCTTTATATTGGGTCTGGGAAAAAGTTCGTGGCGTTTTTCCCGATAGATGCATTGGTTGCCGATAACTAAAGAACAACAAGTCACAGCGACACCACCGACGGCTCGTTTTTTAGATGACCTTCCGAACGTTAGTTTGAGCGTAGAAACATTGTAATCGGTGCAGTGGTTGGAAAGTTATTCGCACTTGAAAATGGAGAAGAATAATGAGAAATTTCGCTATATTCTGCAATATTATTATGATAAGGGGAAGAACGCTGCGCAGGCTTGTGATAAAATTTGTGCTGTGTACGGTGAAGGTACTTTATCGAAATCTGTTGCGCGGAAATGGTTCGCTCGCTTTCGTTCTGGAAATTTCAATGTGAAAGATGAGTCACGCTCCGGTCGTCCAATCACTGAAAAATCTGATGAAATTCTTGAAAAAGTCCAACAAGATAAGCATATCAGCAGTGTCGATATTGGCATGGAGCTAGGCATTGACCACAAAACTGTTTTGAACCATTTACACAAAGCTGGTTACAAAAAAAAGCTTGACGTATGGGTTCCTCATGAGTTGAGCGTGAAAACATGATTGACCGAATTAACATCTACGATGCGCTGCTGAAACGGAATGAAATCGAGCCGTTTCTGAAACGTTTAATAACCGGAGATGAAAAATAGATTACGTACGATAATCGGAAGCGTAAAAGATCGTGGATAAAGGATGGTGAGCCGTCACAAGCGTTCGCTAAGCCAACATTGACGCCAAAAAAAGCGATGCTGTGTGTATGGTGGGACTGGAGGGGAATCGTCCACTACGAGCTACTTCCAACTGGTCAGACGATTGATTCTCAACTCTACTGTGCACAACTAGAGAGATTACGCCAGGCGATTGAAAGAAAACGGCCCGAATTGATTAATAGGAAAGGTGTTGTCTTCCATCATGACAACGCCCGACCACACACTTCTTTGATGACCCGTCAAAAATTGAGAGAGTTTGGTTGGGAAGTTTTGATGCACCCACCTTACAGTCCGGATATAGCACCCTCTGACTATCATCTGTTTCGATCTCTGCAGAACTCTCTCAATGGAATTAAGTTGGTTTCAAAAGAAGCCTGTGAAAACTACTTGATTCAGTTTTTCGACCAGAAACCACAGAAGTTTTTCACCGATGGGATCATGGATCTACCAAAAAAATGGCGAAACATTGTCGATAATAATGGAGCATATTCGGTTTAAATGAATTCGTCCACGCGCCATGCGGGGACCAGTTGAATTTTACTGAAAAAACGCCACGAACTTTTTCCCAGACCCAATATATTAGTACATTCAACCACTTAAAAATTTTTGTGTCATGTATTTAATTTTGTTCTGTTAATGGAAAATTCTGTTACGAAAAATAAACTATTATTACAAAAATTAAATAGAAAAATGAATTAACACAGAATTAAAAAGGTAAACAGTTCCTAACCACATTAATATTTGTAGATTGTGTTGAACATGGACTCGCGTCTAGTATAGTGTTTCGCGTTTTTTTCTGTATAGCTTTACTATAAACCTATGTTCAACACTGTGTTTTAATTTCTACTGAAGATTCATATCATTGTAATACACAAAATAGTAAAATAGTAGACTTTAATTCGACACAAACATGTGCTTTCAAGCATCGATATTATTATTTTAAGACAACAACAATTACTTTATATTTATAAAAGTATACATTGCATCACAAAAGTAATTAGTCTTTCTAAATAATTAATCTACAGTAATTATTTCCTTTAAATTTCTATTACAGATATCAGAAATAATGCTGTATATATGTAATATTTGAAGTTCCGAAGTAAGTTAATAACGAATACATATAGCGAAGCGGACTCTTGCACTGAAATAAAATGCGCAAGCATAACGGATCGCTACCTGTATCTCCTTGTACATTTTTCAATTACATTACGACTTGTACATTTGTAATAGCGACATGAGGATAGAATATTCAATGAATTGAAAAGGAAATTTATGTTCTTGGTAACTTAATTAGTATGTAGTTTGTTAAATAACGATGTAAAATGTGCTACATTTATCTAGTAAAACAGAATAGATGTACAATATATATGTATATAAGATATTAAAGTTGCTAGTAATTTATTGTTATCCTGCTATACAAGGAAGGTTTTTTTCTTCCATGTATAGTAGGATAACAATAAATTACTAGCAACTTTAATATCTTATATATATATATATATATATATATATATATATATATATACTCTACATTTAAATTGATACTAAGTGTAGTTCCCACAATAAGTTCTTATAAATATAGAAAAATTGATGGAGAAATATTCCTAACAGCATATGTTTGTTTACTATGAACTACTTACTAGCGATCAAGATCAACATTTCGTCTAAAAAATATGATTAATTTTCACAAATCAAATCAATGACTAGTTTATACTCTGCTTGGATAATCCTCTACAAAGGATCAGAATTTTGAAACAAAAGTGATGAGCTGTGCTTGGTAGAATTCCAATGGAATCATTTGTTTTATATTGACGATTAAACGTAGAATGATAAAGACCGAATTGAAAAGCAAAGAACAAAAATTGAAGACTATTTTAGTGGAACAACGTCAAGCAGCATCTTCATCAAACAACCTCCTATAAACCAAAAAATCTCGTTGGGATAGAATTACTAATACCCTCTATAAACTCGGACATGTCCCTATCAGATTATCACTTCATAAGCGTCGCATAGGCAATAATAAGTTGCCGTGTCTTCGTCTTCGAAATCAAAAGAAATGTATAAGCAATGAAAGGAAAACCTTTATTTTCGTCTTTACTTACTATATTATTTGCGAAAAAAGACTACAGAGGGCCAAAATAAGTCATCTCCGAAAAATTACAAGAGACTAAAAATTGAATATGAAAGGGGACGAAAAAAGGAGACATGTTAAAATGACATGGAAAACCATTAAAATAGGAAAGAATAAAATTGGAAGACGCAGAACCACATGAAACAACATATTTCTGAAATTTTAAAAAGAAATAGAATATGGGAAGAAGCAAAACAAAACAATTGGCCAAGAAGAGCAAAGAACAGCGTGCCTTCGCAGAGAATTGAAGAGAGATGAAGAAAACCTCTACACTTACACGTAAATATAAGAGAAAGTAGACGATGATGAAAAACTTTCTGCGCCACTTTTACACAAAACGCCCAATTTCCACAATACGAATGCTATAAATGAAGTAATATGAACAATCATTACGTTTGTGTTAATATACTCACCCGCCAACATACATTGCAGAATACATCCATTTTGAAAGATTTAAAAAACATCTTACCTGCAACAAAAAGACATAAATATAAGATAAAGTGTAAATAAATTTATTACATAAATGCAATGTAATGATCATACACCTTTCTGTATTACTAAAGCTCGCCCTCAAAATAAATAAGAAATCTTCGCAAACATCATTTTATTTACTCGAAATATTCTTAAAAATACGATGATTTATATGCTCGAGAAATGTATTAAATAAGTTTTTCTAGGCGTCCGATTTCAATGGTGTTGGGCTCGACATATTCACAAAACATTTTTTCATCGCCAAATGCAATTTAGAGATAGTAATCGTACGAAACCACGGAGATAAAAAAATTTTTTTTTTGTTAAAATATCAGTGACAATAAACTCAATATTCGGGACGAACATTACATATACGACCTATTAAATGCCTCAATATACAGATAATATTCAGTATTAATCGTTGTACCACTTGAAACTAATTCTTAGCGGATAATCCGTAATCGTAAAAATCAATGTTTTGATTATCGGCTTCTCCGAATGAGATTTTCTGAAATTTCTCCATCTGGTGTTATTTGCTGAATGACACCAGATGAAAGAAAGTACTGTTACACGGTTGATTTCTGGATAATATTGTTTGCAGTCGTTTTATAGATCTCATCTTTCGAGTATCTTCTATGATGTGTTTGAAATGTTCAACGCGGTACAATTTTTGCCATCGGTCGATGTTGAAAAAATTTCGAAATTAGTTTCCGAAAACCAAGATTAATATTTCAAATTACATTTCCATAAATTTAACTGAAGATCTTTTACGAGGTTTTCACGAAACCATTCAATCTTTCGACATTTTTTAAACGTTTAACAACATCTACGGCATTCTCTAAATTGTCAGAGCCACTCAAAAATTTGTACTTGCAAGAAACAATTATTTTCAAAAGTAATTTTAATAATAATAATAGTAAAACTTATATAATAGTAAGTATAGTTTTGTAAGGCATAATAAAACCATACAATATCAGCTGCAGTCTGAGCTCAAACCCATAGATGTTTGGTTTGAGAAAAAATTTTCCTGATGTTGGGCTGAGAAAGTACGAAAAATCTACGCCATAGTAATACTAATATCTTTATTGTCCAACAGTTCACACCAATTACAAGACAAGTTACTTACTATAAAAACTAAACAACATAACAATATTATACGAGTATATATATATATATATATATATATATATATTATACATGTATATACAATAAAACCGTACAATATTAGTCGTATACAGTCTGAGCTCCAACCCGTAGAAGTGTGGGTTGAGTAAAAACACACCAATTATAGTACAAGTTAATTACTATAAAAAGCAAACAATAAATAATATTATATACATACATATACCCGTGAAAAAGCTGTTAGCATTTTAACCTAAACGACACATTTGTATGAAATCCAGGAATCCAAAAAGCCTCCATGAAGTGTATACAATTAGATAGAACTGTAAAATACAATTGGGATAGTAAAACAAGAGAATCAGTTTATGTTGTAAAATATTTATTGGAACCTTGATCCACGCGCTAACATTCTCTACTTTTCATGAAAGGGGCAAAATCGTATGTCCCCGGCAGCTGATCATAGTTAGAATAAATAACGATTTTATACGAAAAAAATTAAAAAATGTTTCCGAATGTGTTCAACCATCAAGTTTAAGAAAATGTACAAACACTGGATACCAAATAATTGATGCGTATTCAAGTTAATTAATGTTAAAGTTAATTAATGTTCTTAATGTTTAGATAATGATGTGAAAGATAATTGGCTATCAAAGAGAACTCCCAAATGATTAAAGGTCAATATAACATTGATGTGCGATAGGATTAAATTCTTTAAAATACGTAACGACTGCACATTTTTCAGTGTTTAATTTGAGATCAATGTCCACATGCTACTGATGAATACCACTAACATTTTTCTGAAAATCAGTCAGTCATTTGTAATCTCTTTATATATTTTCAAATCATCTACGTAGGCCAACACTTTACAGCCCAAAGATGTTAAATCATCTATAAAGAAGATAAAGAGATTCAGATTGGAACCTTGAACTACGCCAGTAAAGGCATGGAGTGTGTTAGATGTGTACCCATTGCAATAGACATAATTAAATCTATCTACAAGATAAGAAGACGAAAGCTTTATTAGGTTACCTGAAGCCCTAAATGTATCCAGTTTTTGTATTAAAAGTGAATGGTCTTTAAAGGCTTTTGTTACAGTAAAATCTTCCCATGATGAATCTGAGCTAAAATTCGGGAATCAGTATACAAAAGATGTTCACAAACCTGGGCAAGGGTCGGTAAGATAATGTCGGTCAGTAATTGGTAATATTTAAGATATTATCTTTTTTTTACAAATAAGCATAATTCTTTCGATTTTCCATAGTTGCGGAAATGTATTTTTTTCTTACAGACAAATTAAATTGGTTCGAGTGGAACTTGTCAAGATATGCTCTTTATTATTATTTCGTATTAAAGAACTTGGTGTGTAGTCATGACCAGCAGTCATATTAAACTTAAAATGCTTTATGCTGTCTGTAACATACAATTTAGTGAAAGGCTTGATATAGAAAATATGCACCTGAGTTGGTTTGGGCTCTGAGTCTACAATTATTTGTCGAAAAAAATATGCTTTTGCCAAATATCAGAAGGAACTTGAAACTTTCATTTATTTTTTAGAGAATTTTGAACCATTTGGAACGTTTTTATAATATTTTATGTTTATTTTGTATTCTTTCTCGTTTTTTACCGAGGTTTATAAACCATTGTCGCTTAAATGCATCGTAGCTTCGCTTCTAACGAACTAAATGTAAAAATGTTCGTCTTTTGAGGCTATCCACGAATCAAACCATTTTGAGATGTCTTCATATCAGCGGAACTGCTGATTAGCCAGACCATGTGCCATCGAACGGAACAAGTAATAATCAGACGGCGCAATATCTGGGGAATATGGCGGGTGGGGTAGTACCTCCCATTTGAGCGTTTCTAAGTAGGTTTTAATGGGTTTCGCAACGTGAGGCCGAGCGTTGTCATGCTGTAGAATCACTTTTTCGTGCCTCTGCTCGTATCGTGGCCGCTTTTCGCGCAGTGCTCGGCTTAATTGCATCAATTGAGTTCGATACCGTTCCCCAGTAATGGTTTCGTTCGGTTTCAACAGCTCATAATAAATAACACCGCCCTGGTTCCACCAAATACACAGCAAAACCTTCGCAGCGTGAATATTCGGCAGAACTGACGACGTAGAAGCATAACCGGGCTGTCCCCATGATTTTGTTCTCTTTGGGTTGCTGTAATGAATGCATTTTTCATCACCCGTAACGATGCGATGAAGAAAACCCTTCCTTTTTGCAGCTGGAGCAGAAAACGATGCTCAACGTCTCTTGGCTTCGAATCATAAGGAGCCCAAGTTCCTGGTTTTTGAATCATTCCCAACGCATGCAATCGCTGGGAAATGGCTTGGCGGGTAACTCCTAATGCTGAAGCAAGCTCTTGCCTCCAATTCAGCGTCTTCGAAGGTTTTTGGTCTTCCTTCACGCGAACGGTCGTCAACATCGAAATCACCGTCTTTGAAGCTACGGAACCAATCACGGCACGTTGTTCCACTTAGAGCAGCATCTCTGTAAACTTTTTGGAGTTCTCGATGCGCTTCAGCCGCCGTTTTCTTCGAATGAAAGAAGAAAAGCAACATTTCCCGCAAATGACGATTATTTGGCACAAAATCAGACATTTTCACACAACCAAGGGTATATGACGCAAAAACAAAATCACTAATGTATCAAAGCGGTTTGTTTACCATATGTTTAAGCTTGGTTCATGGCGTTTTAGTTATGTCACAATCGACCAGCTCTTAGCACTGGAGCCATCTCTTGAAAAACAGTGAGAACTTAGTTGCACACCTAATATATATATATATATATATACATATATATTCGGATAAAAAATATTCACGTTTCCAATTTACGAGTGGACTTATTCAGATTTTATTTTATTTTTTTTAATGTAGCGTTAACATCTATTAGTTCCATTCGAAACTTTTTACATGTTTGCGCTAATTTGTAATAATAATTTTATTATTATTAAGGTTATTATTTAGAATAGCACGGCATTAATGCTTGTAATAAAAGTTAAACAGAACAAATATATGTTGTACTTATCATTAGCATTTACTATTCTCGTTACCATTTACAGTTCTAAAAAAGTGACTAGTTGGGACACATTTCAAAGTTCTTATTGTGCTGCAGTTGGTGACGGTTTCTTTATGGGACCGTTGGGACAATTACATTACAAAAAAAAATTGTAATTACTCGCACGTGTGTGAGTAAATTTGCATTCTGCGTAAAAGCTACACGATACGTAGATATGCATTACGTGACATTAAATCCAAAATGTGGGGGTCATTTGAATAATTACACCCCGGATATGCTAATTTCGGACAGTTGAGTTTGTAAACAATAAAGGTCAAGTAAGAAAATATTGATTTTTTTTGTGTTTCATAATTTTTCATTAGTATCTTGTACAAATTTCTATTTTTAAAGTTAAAAAGTGGTTTACTAATTTCATTCGTATTACAAAAATATACATACAAGGACGAGTTTTGTAATTATCTACTTTACTTAGTTCAATACTGAACTAAGTTCAACGTTCGACTTCTTTCCAGCAAAGAAAAATTCAGGTTTGATAAGTATTGAAAAAGACTTAGAACTAGATCGAATTTTTGTGAACAACTTGACTGGAGTGAGAAGGTGGATTGCCGTGATGAAAGAAATCTTTTTTCATTCGTCATTCCAAATTTTTCTGCAACATATTTAGTAAAGAACCTTAATAATTAACGGCTTGGTTATTTGCAAAATAATCTATGATTATAATCTCCTTTAAATTCCAAAAAAATGTAGCCATTATCTTACTCACCGATGTTTCCACTGCAGAGTTACTGTTTGAGTTTGGAAACATAGTGGTGAAACAATGTTTCATCAAACGTGACAAATTTTCCCCCAAAATCGGCTTGATTCTTGTTAAGCAGCTTCAAACTGGCGCTTAACGTTCGCGTTCTTTCATGTTTCGGATCATAATTCGAGTATCGCTGCACCCTAGCTGAGAGATTAGACATGCCGGGATATATAGATTATTTTGTGTGATCATAGAGCCTACTCCACTGCCACCGCTCCTGATTTGCTCAGTTCTTCATTTCTCTATGGATTTTCTTAATTTCTTCGCATATATCTATTGAAGTTAGCCTTGATTGCGGTTCCTTTAGTATTTATATAATCTTGCCCCTGTTTCCCAGGGAATCTGGTTCTAGTCTGTTTTCCCTGCCCTGCATTACCTATAATTTGGAACTGTTGTGTGGATCAATAAATTCTTGTGAACTTAAACATTTTTTACAATAGGTCTGAAGATAGGGATGGCCAATCCAAAATTTTAATATCCTCTTCCTATAAAATACTACACGGTCATGTTTAAAATTTTATTCTATCCATTCCGCTTTTCTTATTATTCATAATTTGGCAACCATTAGCACAGTTTATAATTATTAGATGATTTTCCAACGGAAAAAATGAGACTAACTTGTTTATTTTACAGTCTGACGACCCTCACTATAATAAGTCATGCTCTGCTACTAAGATGCACCGTACTTTTTGCACTTCGACCTTAGAAATTGCAGATAATCTAATCGGTTCCTTTTATCGTGTTATCTCTCATACTTTTATGTATCTTTATCTGTGTAGATGACCCTGGTTCATCCTTGCCGTCTTAGCTTATTCCTCCTACTCTTGCCTTGCAGCTTTAGAACCTCTCGCTTGATCTTTTCTGGTGAAGCAAGGGAATTGTAATGTACCTTTTCCAAGATGTTGACACGGGAAATAACAGTCCATCTGATCAAAACCTACTTGCTTAAGTAAGACTAAATACGCACTTCTCAATGGCCACGCAATCAGTGGCACATTGCCTTACACCTTTTGCCTTCATCGAGCACATCCATATTCTCAAAAACAGTTAAAAAATCTAGAAATTACGCCTTGGTTCACTCGAAACGCAATACTTTGTTGTGTTCTTTCCAATTGACCTATCAATTCAAGTTTCTACCTCTGACAGACCACGATGTGTTTCCCTTTCAGACGACACACAAAACTTTTTAGATTTAGTTCTAGGATTCTTCACATTACTCGCACATCAGCTGTGCATTCTGAAGAGTTTGACATAGCGGAGACTACGCATAAAAATATTTTCATGATTTCTTTGATGATAAATCTTTGGTGTTGTAGTTTTGATGGTACGTATCACCACAATTGCAGTCCATAACATAGCGACGAATTGTGGCTTTCGAAAGAGTAACATCATCTAAAATTTGTTGTATATCAGCCAAAATTTCAGATGTATTTAGTACTTGTAGATGTATATTGTATTGCACCACAAAATACGAGTTTTTACTTCTTAGGATTTTTCATTTAAACACTGCTGTGACTTTCAAAATATCAGAAATTAACAGAATTTCACATGTCGCCATAAAAAAGATGGTAGAATTAGAGAACAATGCTATTTTTTTCGAAAGATGGTGCTAGTAATCGAACCTAGTCTCTAACCAAATTATCCTCGGATATTTATACGATATTTTTAACTATTTTCATTTCTCAAAAATACGTTCTTAAAATATTGTGGTTTTCATATAAACTAGGCTGAATACTAGTTTTACAGCGAGGTAGTATATATTATAAAATCTAAGAATTGAAATTATTTTCTGATTATTACCACATATATGGCAACCAAAACCTTTCTTAGCATTACACAATATATATAATGTTTCACTACATTTATAATTATTTTTTTTTTAATTTGCACATACAAAAGTAAATCTTTAATGTAGTCCTTAATGGTGGAAACCTTAGCTTTTATCTCACGAAATTACACCCATTCATTTTACTATCACCAGTGTAAAAGTGTTTCGTAACTCGTCATATACAACTCCACACTTAGACCACTTTTTGTTTCGAAACTTTACCGGTTGGCGAACCGGTAACTCCGGACCGAAAGCGCCTTATTTTAACTTCATTCTCTCTTATATAGTTTACGTTTTGAAATATCGTTCTTTTCGCACTGCAAATGGAGAAGATAAACTACAGAGACGAGTAACAAAAGAAGAACCTTTTCGAACATGTTTTCGTGGTTGTCGTTCTTTTAAATTATTTTTAGGTTGCGAACAATATATAAGTCGACTGCAGAAAAACTGTCAGAACTTTAATGAATGATGTCTATATCGAAAATAGCGTATATCGGTGCTTTCAGATATGGACAGTTTTATTAATAAAAGAAAAGTGTGTATTTTGCTATATATTTTTTTTTGTGTAAATAACGCAAGTATTATGTTTGTGTATAGAAGGAATTAGATAGAAACCACACTATTCAAAACAGTTATACTTTATAATTAATAATAAAATACTGCGTTAGTTAATAAATCATTCGCAAATATTTCTATGAACTATTGAAGTTTCAATCTTCTTAAACAAAAATGTGTTTCAACACATTTGTATAAGTATAACACGCATACGGTGAAGCGATCGTTGCTAGAATATATAACAACGCCAGAGTTGCCTAGTCTAGGAATTTGCCCTAAATTTGGGGAATCTTTTGGCTTTCTTGGGAAATTGTAGGGATGCAAGATGCGTTTAATGCAAATTGTTACATTCAATTACGAGGACGGTATGAGTGTTTGTACACTGATGTTGCTTTGTGTCAAAATCTGCTTTACTGGCTGTGAATACAATTCTTTAGTTGATGTATGTCAAAATTTCAGAGAGATTCATAGTAGTTTTGTTTTGATTGCTGTTGAAAGTAAGTTTACGTATTTGTGGAATCATGGAAAAACCATAACCAGCCGCTGATTCGATTCTTTTTGTTTGGATGGTAGAACGTGTGTAGAATTTAAGGAGACGTTGGATGCAGCTTATAACGAACATGCACTTTCAATGACTACCATTGGATATTTGGTTTAATGAATTTAAGAATGGTCTTTGATGAGGAGCGGCTAAGTCGTCCCATTGAGGTGACTACGGACGATATGATCAATAAAGTTGATGATATGGTGTTAGCAGACCGCCGGGTGAAGATTAGAGAGATTGCTAATGTGATAAACACCTCAACTGAAAATATGCAAAACATCTTTCATGAAAAATTGAATATGAGAAATCTATCGGCAGGGTGGGTGCCGCGTTTACTAAAGATTGATCAGAAACGGGACGCGTGATAACTTCAAAGCAATCTTTGAACATGAGTGAGTTTGTCCGTTATGTAACTGTAGATGAGACATGAATACATCATTACAAACTAGAAAGGTCAGTCGGCACAATGGAACTTTCCCGGTGAACATACGTCAAAAAAGCGAAGATGATTCGGGTTCTGGAAAAATTTTGACAACGATATTTTTGGATCCGCAAGGCATAATGGTACTGTGTCGAATTATTAGACCGATTCGATGCTGAAATAATGAGAAAAAATCCAATTTTATTCAAGATGTATATGTATGCATATATGTATGTATTTAAAAAAATTTAATTAGCGAACATTTTCGTGCAATTATTTTTCAAAACTTTCGGCGTGGATTATCTCAACAAGAATGCATCGACGAGCTGAATTCTTTATATGGTGATGAAGCACCATCGAAAGCTACAGAATATCATTAGTATCGTGACTTCAAACTTGGACGGCGTTCTTTGGACGATGAATTTCGTAAAGGTCGTCCCACAAACGTTGTTGTGTCGGAAAACATTAATGCAGTGTCTGAATTGATAATACAAGACCGTCATGTGACATACCGTGAGATCGAGGCATCTCTAGGTATTAGTAACACCAGAGTGCATAAGATCCTATATGAACGTTTAGCCGTTAAGAAGCTATGTTCACGCTGCGTACTACATAATTTAACAACCACTCAAAAAAGGACTCGCGTTGATTGGTGCCAAGAAATGCACAAAAAATACAATGGCAGTGCTTCAAAGAACATTTATAAAGTCGTCACAAGTGATGAATCTTGGATCTATACGTATGAACCCAATAATAAACAGCAGTCGACTGTGTGGGTATTCCAAGCACATCAAAACAAATGGTCGCTTGTTTTTTCGGAAAAACTGGCCACGTTGCAACCGTACTTTTAGAGAGTTGTAGAACGATCAATTCCGAATGGTACACAACTATTTGTTTACCAAAAGTTTTTGAAGAAATAAGGAAAACAAACCAAAAACGACAGATCATTCAACACCATGAAAATGCGAGTTCCCACAGATCGGTTCAAACAGTTGAATATTTGACCGGGCAAAACATTGAATCGATGAGCCATCCGCCATGCAGCCCTAATCTAGCACCCTGTGTTTTCTTTTTGTTCCCACTCGTGAAGAATAAACTTCGTGGTCAAAGGTTTTCTACGCCGGAAGAGGCAGTTGAGGCATTCAAAACTCATATTTCGTAGGTACCGCCTTCACACAATGCTTTTCAGATTGATTTAAACCAATGCAAAAGTGCATTGATTTTCAACGAGAATATTTTGAAAAGCAATGAAACTATTTTCGATAATAAATTTTTTTTTTGTTTGCTATTCCCGAAATATAAACGGCTACCCTAGTAGTAGACCACGAAACTAACGAGTCCCGTCTCAAACGATAATTTTCTGTGAAATTCTAACAACCGGTAAGTCGGTAACCAGAAAATTATAACCTTTGTACGTGTACCATATATTTTTCTAATACAATATGTTGTACTTTTCTCAATTCTATAAATATTAGAAATTCGAAGTCGTTTCTGAGAATTTGACAACCATAAGTGTACATTTTCTAAGCAAGAATTAACTTGCAGTTATATAATCTGTTCCAGTAAATTATATACAGCAATTTATCGTGTGTAATTTTACTCAAAAGTAACGTTATCATTTATTTAATCGGCTTTAACACACGAAGCAATTTAGTATTCATATACGGTAAGACAAAATTATATTATTTAATGCTTTTTGCTACACGCGATAACCAAGAATGTTTTAGAATTTCATTCCGCACCATTTTATAAAAAAAAATTACACTTAATAAAGTAAAACATTTATATTTTGTTCCCTTGAAATTACACAATTATATAAAGTTTTAATTGATTCAACTGAGAGTAAACTTCCTTTTTATTTACATGCACAAAATTCATGTTTATTTTGGATATAATAAGCTGGTTGTGATTGAAAATATCGCGGTCTACAGTGTTTACATTACAGACAACACAACGGGTATAACTACTAGTGTATCGCAAAGTAGGAAATTTATGTGTAAATTTATGTCACAAAAAGAATTATTTCTCCTTTATACAACATAGATATACACAACACCCAACAACGTTAACAAAACAACCTACGGGCGCCGGTATCGACGCTTGCTTCGCTTGAGAAAGTCACTCACTTTAGTCATGACTGTATTTCGATTTTATATAAATTACTTTGAGCTTTTGCAATTCAAAAATGATATTCTACGTAAATAATAATATTATTCCACATAAATAAGTATTTTTACATGTCAACTATCACTATAATATAGTATGCTTTGGTGATGGGTGCAAAATATACCAAGTACATTATGAAAGTTTAATCAGAGCAAAGGAAGCTCTTGAATGACCACAAAAACCATAGGACTACATTCTCAAAGAAGACTAATTTATTGGTCAATAATATAGTCACCTTTATTTTATATAACACACTCTCAGCATTACACGAGGCAGTAGATCCTTTTATAATTTTAATTTCTTGGTTTTCCTTCAAAAAAGGTCATGGAGTTGTTTTCAATTCTTCTCGAACAAACTGAAAACTATAACAGATGAAAATCCAAAAAAACGAATTCTTATTTTAATTCTTTAGGTTTTCATAGTGTCTCTAGAGCACACATTGATCCAGAGAAAGTCTGGCGTTGTCATAATGGAAGATGACACATTTATAATTGGCATGAACGACATTCTACTGAGTTTACATGTCAACTATCACTATAATATAGTATGCTTTGGTGATGGATGCAAAATATACCAAGTACATTAAGAAAATTTAATCAGAGCAAATGAGGCTCTTGAATGACCACAAAAACCATAGGACTATATTTTAAAAGAAGACTAATTTATTGGTCAATAATATAGTCACCTTTATTTTATGTAACACACTCTCAGCATTACACGAGGCAGTAGATCCTTTTTAAATTAAAATTTCTTGGTTTTCCTTCAAAAAAGGTCATGGAATTGTTTTCAATTCTTCTCGAACAAGCTAAAAACTATAACAGATAAAAATCCAAAAAACGAATTCTTATTTTAATTCTTTAGGTTTTCATAGTGTCACTAGAGCACACATTGCTCCAGAGAGTGATTGGCGTTGTCATAATGGAAGATAACACATTTATAATTGGCATGAACCACTTTCTACTGAATAAACTAGTCACAATACTTGTCATCTATAGCAGTTTCACCAGGTGAAAGAAACTAAAGAAAATCCTTCTGGAATTCGACGATATTGACAATAGTATTTTCACCGAATGCAAGTTCGCTTTGGCGATTATTTCTATACTTTCGTTTGCTTATTTCCAGTTCTTATATGAATAGATGTTCTTGCGTTGGATCCACTTTCGTCATCTGCTATAATCCTATCCAAAAAGACTCGCTTTGATGGCATTCAAACAGAAATTTTATTCTGTCAGAAAGGGCGATATACATGTCTCAAGTTTAGAAGTAAATCGGAAGTTTCTTTGGATGGTGAAATTTAGACGACTTATTAAAGCACGCAAAACATCATCATCTATCACGAAGAGGTTCCAAAGTGTAGTTGATAACACCGAAAAACACGAATTTCGTTGACCTAGATCTGACGCTTGTTTTTGACTAACCATTGGCATCTGAATCTAAAAATGCCCCCAGTTTTAGTCTGTCATATCCTTTTAGGCTACAGGATACCCTCTCTTTGTGCCAAAAGTCATACAAAGTGTGTATACAAAGGATAAAATTACCAAATACGCTATTCACAAAAAATAATTTTATTCATACAAAGGCTATATATAGTTTCTGTAAATTAAATTGTGTTCATACAAGTACTTAAGTTCTTTTACCAAATGATAAACATACATTTTAAAGTAAAAATTTTCGTTTATACCTTGGAGTGTTCGATCTATGGATAATTTTAGTGTCTCCATGATTTTCAAACCTTGCTCATACATCAGTCACATTAATGTAAGCTGTAGAGAAAAACTTGAACTGATAGAAAAAACTAAATACAGTTTTGAAATCAGGATGCCTATTTAACTTCGGAACTGAAAAATCGAACTCAATAAAAATTGTGCTAAAAGCTATTTCCCCAGGGTAATAATCCAGAAAAAAAGTCTTAAAATTTTTTTGTTGCCAATTCAATATACACTTTTTGACATTTGCACAGCATCAGATAGAGCACTACATAGGGTTACTGTTGTGATCCAGAACAGATTACAGCACTTATGGATATGAGCTACGATATTTTTCGGGTTTTGGACAATGGTTATATGATCTGGTACGTAGACTTCCGCGGTCGTGGTCCATACTATCTGCTTCTGGGCTTCCGGGCTGGAACCGCGTCACTGGTATAACTGCCGACGTTTCGTACCCACTCATATGGGACATCTTCAGGGCTCAACTACTGCTACTGTCTGTCGCACTGAAACGTCGGCAGTTATACCAGTTACGCGGTTCCAGCCTGGAAGCCCAGAAGCAGATAGAGTGGTCATATGACTTTAATTATTTTGTATGTTTTTAAAAAGGTTTTGGTACGCTCAATAACAGTATTGGTTGCATTATAGAAACCGTTTTTAACCACTTGATGAATTCTACAAATTTCCAAAAAAATGATTACCAATTTTCATTAAAGTAGAGCCTTTTCTCGTAGAAGATTAAATAAAATTAGAGTTGCACGGAATTGGAAAGTAAAAAAGTTGCTGATTATTATGAAAATAAATTCTTGAAAAATATCCGCTTAAATTAATAAATAAAATGAAGCACCATATTACAAGCAATTTTTGTATTCATATTTATTATGTACTTGCAGCAGATGTTTACATGCGTTATTATAAATTCCGTTTTGTACGAGTCGAATTAAAAATAAAATGAAAATACATTTTTACATCGTACGCAATGTTGTTCGTTCAATTTCGTCTATTTTCATTCCAACAAAGCGCGAATTTAACCAAGCTTTACATTGACTTTGCATTTTAGGAGAGAAACAGAGACAGAACAGAAGGACGCTTCCTTTCCGCAGATATAATTAAATGAAAACGTTAATGTTATTCCTAACGTGAAACTAGATGACAGACGGTTAGGGGAGAGGTGACGTACCGGACCTGTAATGTATTGAGTAAAGTGCGTACACACGCAAAAACAGTGACAGAAAGCCGGTAAGAGAGACACAGAGAGAGGCGAGTTTAGAATTAGGGATATAAATATGATATGAAAGTGCGTGTGTGTATATATAGCGTATGAAAAAAGTGTTAACTACTTTACGAGTTTCACAACACTTCTGTAGACAAAAGTTTCATTCAATTGTTCTGTTAGCAATTTGGTGTTCGACGCCATTTTTTTCGTTATTTTATCCTATAAACGGCGTTAAGTTAAATTTCATTTTTTATTTTGAAATATTTGAGGCTAACTGGAACATTTCTTATGCTACTGAGTCAAATATTTCATCAAAATTTAAACTTACAACATTGTTAATATTTTTTGTGAATTTAGTCTAAAAATTTGTATTATTTAGATATTCATTATCTTCAGAAAGCAGACTTCAGCGACGATTGCTTTAACGCACACGTAAACATGTTAAAACAGGTCTGTGTATCCGTTTTCTTGATTAAAAATGTTGAAACTAGTTTATAGAAATGTTTGTAAGTATTATGTAATATTAACTGGCACTACTTTATATTGTCAACTACATATATAGAATACGTATTACTTTTAGCAGTACTTACAGTTTGGTATAACAAGAAAAAAGCGCATAGAACTAACTTAAATGACTTTATTTGGAAAATTCCTTCATGGAGCTTAAATTTACACTACGCTTCCCAATACGAGGTATATTTAATAGAGTGTCAATCTCCATTGTTTTCTATAATCAATTTACAAAGATTGGTCACACTTTACACTAATTTTTCAGCATACTAAGTGGGTAGTAATTTCCATACTTTGCGCATAATAATTTTTAATTGTTTTAATGTGTAGCAACGTTTTGTACGAAGCTTTTGCTTCATAACTGCTCATACATTTGCATTTAGATTCGCATCTGGACCCTGAGAGGGTTATTCCATTGTCGTGATTCCATTTTCCAGCATTCACTCCGTATAGTGCCTGCTCCGATTGTCCTCCTGTAAAATCTACTGATGGTTGTGTTCATCAAACCACTTTCTTGCAGAAGGCACAAATCCTTTTTGACACAATTTCACAAATTTTCTGTAAAAACGCACACACTACGTGTATTGACACACCCCTACACATTACCACCCAGTAAAGGTAATGCGTAGTTTTACTGTAGGTTGAATTATTCAATCTTGTCGTGTAGACCAGGCTGTCTTTGTTGATGACCATGCACAAAAAGATGCGTCGTCTGTGAATACAACATTTGGTCAATCACTATCAATGTTGTTTGCCCAAATACGACGTGTTTCTCAATAGCGGTCCAATAACAATGATCTCATTATCGCAACTCCAATCTCGTTGAACGACTTCTAAACATTAATTTGTATTTTGACAAATCGTGTTGGCTCCGACGTAATGTATATTGTGGTTTTCTTCTAAACAAATTCAGTCTGGCCGTATCTTATTGCTTCGTTGACGCTCGTACTTTGCCGCAGCCTGGAAGATCATTTTTTGTCATCTTGTAGCGGTTTCTCCACAATCGTAGGTAATTTTTCTGACTTATGGAGGTATCCCACTATGGCAGATACAGACATTTTTGGTCTTTTGGGATGAATAGAAAGAAACACCGCTTCATATCTTCTTAAATACGGAGCTCATAATTGCATTGATGCAGCTTCACTCGTTTGCGAAACAGAACTGTTCTAAAAAAGGGCCAGTGTATTAAGCAAAAGTGTCTCTCATCCCCCTATGCTATTGAATATTTTTTCGCAGGTAATAGGCCTTTTGCTCTTGTTATACAGACTATACGTATGTACATATGTACGTACGTATTCTGTATGTACAATTTTGTTTTCATTACAATTTAGTATGGAAAAGATATATCGAATTCACCACGCCTCATTAACGATCTTTACTAATAACAGAACGTGGTGTTTTGAGAATATGAAGATATAAACCGCTTAAAGATGAACATATGAATAAATTGTAAAAATCAACAATAAAGACATTGTTGACTTGTTCTACGAGTTCAAGGATGTTATCCACAAAAAAATCATTGTAATAGGCCCGTTTGTGATCACTTTTACATTATGATAAGGCATCTCATCGTTTTCTCTGGACTTCTGGTCTCGAATCACGCCTTTGCCACTGCTCCTTCATTTACCGACGTTTCGTACGCTTTTGTGACATCCTAGCTTCAGTGCAGTGCAGCAATGATACGATAAATAGCAACTCTTTAGATGCTCCTTGCGCAAGTGGACGAAAGAGCAGTAAGTAGAGCAGCAATGCCAGAGACATAGTTCCAACCCGGAAGCCCAAAAGAAAATATAGGCAACGACCACAGAAGTCTACAAGTCAGATTAACCATCTTTGCTCGGTCATTGCTGCAGTTTAAGAGCGAAAACTACGTTTTTATGTCAGATCACTCGTAGTATTTGTCAATAGTATTCTACGACCGTTTTCTTTTTCTAAAACTTCATTTGCCGTTGAAAGAAAACCAATACAACACTAATGAAAACTACGACCAAGACACTATCCCAAATTTATTGAAGTAAATGATTTGGAAAATTATAATTGAGCTGTTTTATTTCCCGTCAAAAATTTTGTTGTGTGAACACATTATATTATTAACATATACTAAATTTGCCTAATATTTAATACATTCTGCATTCTATACTACTAAAACATCCGCAATCTTCCCTTTTAATAAACTATTAGAATGCCTTTTCTCACACTCTGTACACATACACAGAGGTAACTCGGCGTTTTCAGTACAGAATAATTAAATATAAACTACCATCACCGAGCATGTGTAACATGTGACATGTTTATGTCTATCCAGAGTGGAATTTTCATTTCGGAGTACCACCAGCAGCTTGACTTGCATTTCGAAATACATATGTAAATTTTATTTAATAAGAGGATTAAATTTAAATAGCACATAAAAATGTACCAGGGGAGGTTTAGTGGAATTAGATGAAATTTTTACGTGCGTATTTATAAACAAATTTACATGTACGAGTGTACGCACACATGTCGACTTAATTGCTTTGGTATTCGTATCTCCCCGGTGTTCGTTAGGAGGGTTGCTATACCTATTAATTGCTCCTAATAGGGCCGTATAATATCATTTATGAAAACGCCGGTCGTTAGATTCCGAAAAAAATTTGTTTTAAAGATGTACTATACTACTGATTAAAGTAATTAAAAACCGAATTAAATTGGTGTATCATTTTCATATTGACATTTATTCACGGAGCAACCACTTAATTTAATGTTACCCGCTAAATTTATTTCGTTTAGAAAAATGCTGCTTTTTCAGATCCATACAGACTAACGTACGTTTGTCGAAATAATGCGTAGAGTCGATGCAAAATTTTAAAATTTATTTAAAAGATGTGAAAGTAAAAGATCGCTTCGAGAACTAATACTGTTACGTCAAATAGAAAAGTATTTTAAGTAAACACAATACTTTGTTTTTAATCACTGAAGGTTGATATATTTATAACCCCTTTCCACATTAATTGTCGTATTCTGTATACGTATTTCAACAGCTAAGTTGTCATCATTAGTATATAATTAAACAGTGTCGCACCTGGAAAACTACGGCAAAAGTACCCGTACAAAAACAAATTCCGCACACGATCTGTACCGTTGAAAGCCAAAACGCACACTATATATTCGTTTCGCATAATTTTTAAAAGATTGCGTTCTAGTCTTAGACTGAGATAAAAGACAACAGAAAACCGCATGTAGGTATTTGCCTTTCCTTTCCCCTTTTTTCCTTTTTTCTGTTGTCTTTTATCTTAGTTTAAGCCTAGAACACAATTTTTTAAAAATTATGTGAAATGAATATACAGTGTGTGTTTTGGCTTTCAACGGTACAGATCGTGTGCGGAAATTGTTTTGCCGTAGTTTTCCAGTTGCGACACTGTTTAATTTTCTGCTGACGATGACAACTTGTCGAAATACGTATACAGAATGCGAAAATTAATGTGGAAAGGGATTATACATCAACCTTCAGTGATTAAGTTAATCAACCACAGGTTCCATCAAAATTACCTCCAACACTTTGTTATTTATATATGTATAATTATGTCTTAAATAAAAGCAGTTTGCTGTTTAATATGAAATTGTGACTCGTTATTTACTAATTCTGGTAGATTTGCTGACTGATCAGAAAGCTGTTAATGCAGAATATTACAGTAAACTCCTTTGTAAGTCAGACATTTTATAAGGACAAAATAATGCAGATCATTGACGAAAGGCATAATTCTTCTTCATTCTTTCGATTATAAATATAATTACAAGTCTGTTGATGTGCTTTTAGGAATAATTCTCCAGCTAAAGTAGTAGATAACTACTACTAAGGTTACTGCAATATTACCGACCTCAGATACATACATTGTATATCTATTGTATCGTATAAATATTAGAAATCACAACTTCAATCTCACTTCTTTACTTAAGCTTTTACCTTTTTCCATCTAGTATGGAATTAGATTTCTTCGAATTTTTCATCCACGTGCTTCTCCTATTCTTTCTGTCAATTACAATGCCTTCTTTTTGTCCTACCATGGATCGAAAAGTACAAGGAAACTATATGCCACCGCCAACAAAGCACTAACTGCAACAATCGTTTTGCTGAATTTAAAAGATTGCGGTACTCTGAGAAGTACTCTAGGTTTGTCAATAGTTATACCTACCTAGATGTTATTATCAAAACGATAATACAATGTATTGAGAGGCAATTATGCATCCATCTCTTGGATAAAAATAAAAGCACTTATATTGTTTTAGCCTCCCATTGAACAGATTTTTGACCAAGCACGTATGTGTACTTGTTTTCTTTTGTACACTTATATTGTTTTAACATCCCATTGAACAGATTTTTGACCAAGCACGTATATGTATGTACTTGTTTTCTTTTGGTATTCTATATTATTCAGAGAACAATATTTAATAAACTCTTCATCTTTGTTAAAAGGAAAGTATTTGATACCTATATTGAAATTGTCATAATTTATTTCAGCATAACTTTTTTATCGAAGTAAAACAATTTTGCCATTTTTTGGTGCTTTCTTTAGGCATCACTTTATGTTTATTTAACTAATTATTAACTAATTCAACTTATAATAAACTTAAACTTGGTTGTCAATATTTAACTCTCCAATCATCTCGTTATTCCCGCTTAATGCTCCCATCTCCATATACTTTATTTTAAATTCTATGATCTCAAACCAGCTTCATTAGTTTTTGTCGTTTAACCCCTTTCATGTTATTATTTCTCTTCTCCATAATTATAACTAGGTTCTGCTTATTCGTTTCCACAGTAGCTATTTATACATCACTACTGGTCTAACAATAGTTTCGCACATGTGCAATTTTACGTTTAGTGGAGAAGATAACCTCGAACTGTGACAATAAAGGTATTAAACATTATCATACGCTGCAGACAAATATGTATTCAGTAATTCAGTATGGTATGGAACTAAACATATCAAACGTATACATATAACATTAAGAGGACTTGATAAAGAGGTAATAAAACGTAGTTGGAATTATTTCCCTAAATCATTTGGTGTTTGTAGTATAAAGGCAGCAAAGTGTGAAAATCACCTTCGTATGACCATAAATCTTACCATCAATATTGAAAGCTACACCAAGCTTACTAACAATAAGTCTGAGAACACCAATTACTCTAAATAATCAATTGCAGACTACCATAAAGAGGATGGATCTTTAGTCAGTAAATAGGATTAAACTAACATTCACTAATGAGAAAATTATTACCAGGTTATAAAGGAAACAGGACCATCTAAGAATCTATGAATATATTGCAGGCAAGTGATAGCTAAATTTAATATATTGGGTTGGCAACTAAGTACTTTCGGTTTTGTAGTATAAAATAAAACACTTTTTTTTAAACAAAGAATAGTTTTTAATCAATTTTATATTTTCCATTTTGGTCAATGACCTTTTGCCATCCTTCTTTCAGCTGCATGATTCCGCGTCATCGTCATTTGTGAAAGTTTTACCATTCAAAGAATTCTGCAAACTTCGAAATAAATGGTAATCAGATGGTGCTAGATCAAGGCTGTATGGGGGATGTGGCGTCACTTCCCAGCCAAGCTTCAATAGTTTCCCACGAGTTGCCAAAGATGTGTGAGGCCTTGCATTATCTTGGTGGAAAACTACACCTTTCCGATTTGACAATTCTGGCCGTTTTTCTTTGATTCCTTCATCCAGTTTTATTAATTGTTGACAGTATACATCAGAATTGATCGCTTGGTTCCTTGGAAGCAGCTCAAAAAACACAACACCTTTGTAATCCCACCAAACTGACAACATGATCTTTTTTGGATGCAATTCAGCTTTTGATGTGGTTTGAGCTGGTTTATCGTGTTTGCTCCATGATCGTTTTCGAACTATGTTACTGTACAGGACCCATTTTTCATCACCAGTGATGATTCTTTTTAAGAAAGGGTCGGTTTCATTTCGTCTAAGGTGCATATCGCAAAAGTTGATTCTTTGTGTTAAATGAATTTCTTTCAATTCGTGAGGTACCCAAATATCAAGCTTCTTAACTAGCCCAAGACATTTTAAATGTTTTTCAATTGTTGTGTGCGATACATGTAGCCTCTCCGCAACCTCTCGAACAGTTATATGACGATCCTCTTCAATTATGACTTTGATTTGGTCATCATCAACTTCAGTAGGCCGACCAGAACGTTGCTCGTCTTTGAGGGAAAAATCTCCAGAACGGAATTTTTTATACCAATTCTGACACGTGCGCTCTATTAAGCAATTAGCACCATAAACTTCACATATCTTTTTGTGAGCCGCAGCAGCTTTCTTTCCTTTACGGAAATAAAATAGTAAAATATGTCGAAAATGTTCGTTCCTGCACTCCATTTAAAATTAACCCACAACTAATAGCTTTAGTAAAAATCACGCACTACTTGTTTCTGAAGTTACGTCAATGTGACTAGTATCACGCGTCAAACGGTAAAGTACAGCACTAACATACGTTATATAAAAAATAAAGCAACGCTCTCTATCAGTAAAAACTGAAAGTACTTAGTTGCCAACCCAATAGTACAGTGACTGCATTCATCTGAATCAATTTATATAATTATGAGAAGAATAGAATACTCAATACACATATGGAGGTTCTTTGGTCTCCACGATGCGTATAGAGGAGTACCTGATTTTAGCAAGCGCAAATATTATAGATCCATGTCGTCCAAGTTGAGAATATCCAATTTGGGTCAAAAAATTCTATTAGCATTGAGGGATAGAGATGCACAGTAACGAAGTTCAATATCGTTGAAAAAAAGCAGTAGTGTAGAAATGTTCCAATCTGGAAACCCAGAAGACAACGACCGCGAAAGTCCACAAGTGCACATGCCAGATGTTTTTTTATATTTGCAGAATTCAAGCGTTCTGTCAACCTTCTTTGTTGCCACTAACATCGACTTCATAAAAATTAAATTTGCAATTTCATTCTCCCGAAGGTTCGTGGACGTAGTTTTTCGATTTCGTCAAAATGTCTGTTGATATATTCGATATTATCAATTTATTTGCTTAACTGTGCGTATTGCAATAATCCAGCTATGATTAATATTATCGTTATTATGAAAATGTTCTGTCAAATATAACTTCACGTATTGACATTATCGATATTAATCTCATATCAATGAAGAGCAAACATCTAAACATTCCAAAATATTACTAAATTACATGTAATAACTACATAATACGGCTGACGGAATTAAATACACCCACGCACGTGAGGGAAAGTCAAATAACAACTCATTAACGTGTTTCGAGACCTCTTTCGCAACTTTATTAGCAACACGTGTTATCAATTTACGAAAATCAGTTTTCGAGCAGCACTCGAAATAAATACACCGCCGCATTATGAACGTAATCGTCAGTTGTGTGCGACGTTAATTCGTCAAGTGACGGTCCACACCCCTCTGTATACACCTAACAATCTAAACATTCATTGTCCGGCATGGATTCTCTTTGTTCTCTCGGCACACACGAAATCAGAAAACAAAGAGAATCTCCGCTGTTATCGATTATAGGCCGCGCACTGTAAGGTACCTGTTTTGGGGCGCCTGCGTCGCATCGCTAAGTTCAAGGTCGCATGCGGCATGGCAAACGGCTCTAACGGTGTTTTTTTCGGTTAGCTGTTGAACCAACCGACTCAAACTTGTTCCGCCTATATATGTATATGTATATGTACATGTATATATATACATAATCCTTCAGTTTACATAATATGAGATACAACCCATTTTCTTGCGTATCACTTTCGCTCTAAAATAGAATGTCAATCGGGGTTGGTGAACGAAACTTTTCACAAGTAAAGAGTATTTTGATATTCAATGGAGAAGCAGGGAATATTGAAAGAATCTTTCAGAAATGAACATAAAATCTAATCTTTTAACACCCTACTCTTATTTCTTTCCTTTCAATTTACAGAAACAAGTAGAGTTAAACGTAAAATTAACCACCAACTTTATAGGCTTCACCACCACTATTAATTGAAAATTGATATTTTATATTTCCCTTGTATCTTTTCAATATTTTTTTAGTTTAAATCCCGTATTATATTTACAATTTGCTTTCTACTTTTGAAGGTTCGTTTTGATTAATGTAAGGAAAACGTTTTTAATAACAAAACAATTTTTAGAAAGTCTTTCATGAAACAAAAATAGTATGCAATACTATACATTAATGTTTACCGATGTGTCATTAACATCTAACAAAATTCAGAAAATTTTCCGCTTGGTTTGATTATTTTGTCACTTCAAAACATTCTAAAATATATGTACGAGGTATGGCTATTAAATAACGAAACTGCGCTCCTTCCATCGCACAGCCGCAACGGGCGAAGCTGTAATTGAAATGTCATTGACCTTGATACTTCCCAAGCAATAACCCGTAGTTTCGTCTCCCTGCCTGCTTTAGCTTGCTTTCGAGCTTTAATTGTAGAGGACACTGTCGCTTAGTAGTGCCATGATAATGGCTGGCATAAAAATGGAGCAGCGAGTAAACAGGAAAAACTTTGTCAAATTAAAATAATCGCCAACAGAATATTTACAAATGTTAAAGCTGTTAGGTGATAATGTTATGTCACGTGCGCGAGTTTTTGGGATGGCACGAACAGTTTTCTGAAGGTCAGGAAGAGGTTGAAGATGATGAACGTCTTGGTCGACCTATGACTGCAAGAACAGACATCTAAGCATTCGGATGATTGCCGATATGATAAATATTAATAAAGAAAGAATAAGACACATTTTCCATGATGAATTAAACATGACAAAAGTTTATGTAAAAATATCCTATCTGTGAAGCAATTTGTAGCGGACAAGCGCATTGCTATGCTTGATAACCCTCCATATTCGCCAAATCTCAGACCATGCGACTTCTACCTATTCTCGAAAGTGGAAAATGCATTAAAGAGAACACATTTTCAATCTATTAAACGTGTAAAAGCAAAAACGACAGAGTTGTTCAAGAGGCTGACAACTGATGAACTGCAGCATTGTTTTGAATAATCAAGACAAGAAGGTGTAACAAAAACATCAAATGAAATAAAATAATATATATGATTTTTTTCATTTAAATAAGACAACACTGTCAATTTTAAACTTAATATTTTCAAGAACAACTTTAAAAACTTTCAGGTTTGATTGCAAAAATATATCAAGCCTAAATAGCAATACCGACAATTCTTATTTGAATATTTTTTGTATTAAAAAAAAATGAAAAACTAATTTGACTTTATAGTATCAATTTGATTCAGATTACAATAATATTAAGATGCATTTGTGAATTGAACTTTAGAATAATATAGATCTAGACTGTAGCATCGAATAAAGCCGCTATTAGCTACATATTGTTTAAAAGTAGCTTGGGTTAGTAAAATATACTACTTATCACATCTGCGATATAGGATCAAAACTTTCGGCCAACAAAAATGTGTAAAAGCAACAAGGAATTAAAATTGATTATTGAATTTAGATTGTTTACAAGCAAATTAGACAAGTAATATATTATATCTAGCTGGTATCTATCTATGAAATATCAAAAGGTTACTGTAAATGTACCAGGTTGCTCAATAAGTTTCGTCGTTCGATAAGAAGAACACGATTTTATCGCTTGAAATACATTTTATTATTCAATATAACCTCCCTGAATTTCAATGAACTTGTTCCAGTGATCTCCTAATTTATGGATGCAATTCCTGAAGTGAGAATCCGAAAGACTCTCGAAATACGCTTCCACAGCTGCCATTGCCTCTTCGTTCGATGAAAATCGTTTTCCACGCATTAATTTTTTGAAATGTGAGAACAGTCAGGAGTCAGAGGAAGCTGAATCTGGCGAATAGGGTGGAAATTGCAACAATTCGTATTTTAATTCACTGATTTTTGTGATGGTTTTTTGAGCTGTCTGAGAGGATGTATTTTCTTGATGAAAAATGATTTTTTCCTGTAAATCAGGTCTTCTCTCACGAATTTTTACATCCAGCTAGTCCGAAAGATTACAATAATAATCTGAGTTTATTGTTTTACCAGTTTGAAGGCAATCCACGAATAAAATTGCTTTTGCATCCCAAAAACCTAATGCTAACACCTTCTTGGTTGACTTCTGGACCCTAACTCGCTTCGAAGCCGAAGTACCGGGTTCACACCACTCCTTAGCCTCTTGTTTTGATTGAGGATCATGGCGGTAGACCCAAGTCTCATCCAGAGTGATGTAACGACACACAAAATCGTTTTTATTCTTTCTTGAACGCTTCAAATGTTGCTGAGAATGTCGCATTCGAATGTGTTTTTGTTCCATTGTTAACGAATGCGGCAGCCATTTTGCACACAGCTTTCTGAAACCCAAAACTTCAGCCAAAATATTACTCATACGGCCTAATAAGATACCTAGGGCTTCTACTAAATCTCTCTCAGTTAATTAACGATCTTCCAAAACCATATCCTGTATTTTTGCTACGATTTCTGATGTTGATGTACTTTTGGGACGTCCTTCACGTGGATTGTCTTCAAGACTTGTACAATCACTGATGACTGACTTCTATACTGATTGCTGTACGTCGCCGTTACGTAGTTCGAGAAAAGAATCGTTGCAGACGCAGTGAATGAATTCGTCAAAGATTTACCGAATTTAATTTACGATTGCTCAAAAATCTAATGTGTAACTTGCGATATATCTCTAATTTGCCGACGCAAAGTGATTGTAAACGGCATATGAATAGTGCGAAGCACAATTATAAAAAAAACTACCATACAATCGAATGAGCAATTTCTATTGGATTTATGTGTAACACTTATTTTAAGTGACCTGCCGTGTACTTTTATTAAATAGTGAATCATTTGCCTTATTCTGGAATAAATACGCGAACTGTATATTACATCGGAAAAGGAACTTTATACAATCTGCTCGTGAACGTATTGAAAACAGAATTAAATTAGAATTGAAAAATATAAAACTGTGGTTATGCGTGGACGAAACAACAAATAAAAAAATTCTGCTGTTAATATCATGGTGTGTACAATAGAACCACATCAACCGTCATTTTTAATCTTACCAGCTTTCATGAGAGTACAACAAACAATGTACAGGTGAAGTAATATCAAACATGGTATTAAACACATTGCAAAAATTTGAACTTTCAAAAAACCTACTCTAATATATAAGTATGTATCTTCTATAATTAACTATACAATAGAAAGCAGAAAACTATACGTATATCTAGAATAAAAATTGGTCATGAAATAAATCATACTAGCACAATCAGTGCAGATAGTTCGTATGACTTGTAATTTTCCGTAAACATCGACGTATTAAAGAAAAAAGCTTTCGTATTAAAACGAAACAATCAACTTTAATTAACCATACAAAAGCCTTTAATAAACGTCAGTGTAGGTCGAGCGTGGCTGTGGAAAAAAATGAAATAGGGAGGGACAAAGAAACCAAGGAAAATAAAATAAACAAGTCACAGCGTTTGGTGTTAAACTTGTTTACACCCCGTGGCTACGACATGACATCCTCTCTATGGCAGGCCTTTCCCGTTGTATTTTGGATACAGTATAAAAATAATCACATATACTGCGTACATGTTTTCTCTTATATTTTTATGGGGAATATAGATGCACATGCACATAAACAAAACTTTGTGGAGATGCACCAGCAATAAATACACATTTATATTATTCATTTACAGAGGTCGTTGTGTAAGTTATAATAAATATTTATCAAATGATACAAAGCCCCATATCTCACGTAATAATGTACACGTTATCCAAACTACATACATACATAAGTACAGGATATCTATCAATCATGATAAGTTTGTATAGTACAATATTTGAAAATACCTTGGAAATCAAACATTTTGTCTGTTATAATATAAACGTGCTTTTAATTAAATTAAAAGAAGATTGAATGATTTATCCTTTAATTAATTTATAATATTATTTGGGTTTATTGTTTGCGTATTTATTAAATACAATCTGTTAAGTACCCGTAACACATTAATTAAATTTAGTTTTATACTATCACATTTTGTTTGTAGAATCATTAATTTTTATAACATTAATCTGGGTCTTAACTTTTCTTTTGTTTTTACAGATATTTGTGATTGTCTCTTAATTAATTTTCAGTTTGTATTATTTATTTTCAAAGTCTGCAGGAGCCGTATTTGGTCATACGTATTTATGTTTACGCTGTATGCAATTTCAATCTCACGTTTTGCATTTCTTCTATCGCAATATTTTTTATAAGTTTACACTGTTTAAGAACGTTCGAATAAAATTTTCATGTCCCCTGCCTACATTGAACACTCATCTTGTAGCCTATATTGTGAAAGATGTAATTTTGAAATATCAAAAATTGCTTCAACTACTGTTGCAGAAGGCTAATTATTATTATCACAAAAATGCCTCTAAAGCTTAGATATATAGAAAGATACAGTAAAATTACATCTTTCACGGTACAGACCAGAAGACAAGTGTTCCGTGTATATGGAAATTTTACTTGAACTTTCTTAGGCAGAAGGACAAACTTATAAAAAGGTTACGATAGAAGAAACACAAAACATGAGATTGAAACTGCATGCTTGGTACAAACATATATATGTATAACCAAATGCGGCTACTACAGACTTAGAAAATAACCAATACAAACGGAAAATCAATCGAGACAACTAAATACGTGGTTTGTTCAAAAGTAAAGGTGAATTTTGAATTTTCGCGCGCTGTGTACATTCGATTACCGAAATTTTTTTTTGTTATGTTTGTTCACATGTGTTAGTCATATATTGGCATTATCAGCCAATTTGGATTAGTAGTTTGTTGCTGACAACTGAAAAGCTTAGTCACGTTTGTGTGTGTTCTTAGATTTTTTACTTTTGAAAAAATGTATCAAAGAATATGTATTAAATTTTGCGTTAAAAATGGAATAAAGTGCTCCAAGGCACATGAAATGTTGACTGTGGCATTCGGCGAGTCCACTTTGTCTCAAAATGTGTTTATACGTGGTACAAGCGCTTTACAGAAGGTCGAGAAAATGCACGCCAAGTTCGATCAAATGTGAAGGTTTTGCTCACTATTTTCTTCGATTACAATGGCGTGGTGCATCAAGAGTTCTTGCCAACAGGTCGTACGGTGAATAATGAATACTACAAGGAAGTTATGCAACGTTTGCGTGAAGCAATACGGCTCAAACGATCCGAATTGTGGAAAAAAAATCATGGATTCTGCATCACGATAATGCACCAGCTCATATCAATGCTTGTTCGTGATTCTTTGGCCAAAAACAACACCCTAATCATGCCTCAATCGCCTTATTCACCAGATTTGGCTCCCTGCGGCTCTTTCCTATTCCCAAAGCTGAAGAGACCAATGAAAGGAAAGCGTTTTGTCACAATTGATGAGATAAAGTCAGAATCGAAGAACGAGCTGATGGCCATACCGAAAAGCGCATTTCAGAAGTGCTTCGGGGATTGGAAGAAGCGCTGGCATAAGTGCATTATATCTGAGAGGGATTGCTTTGAAGGGAACAAAACGGATCTTGATGAATAAATAAATACTTTTCAAAAAAATTCAAAATTCACCTTTCCTTTTGAACAAACCACGTATAAGTAGCAACTAAAATATTATCAAAATGAATTGTTATATAAAGAAAATGTGATAATATAAAACTAAATTTAATTAATGTGTTACGGACACGTAACAAGTCATATAATGTTTATCTTTTCTTCTATAAGATCATTATTTCTAATTACAGAAATTAATTAAAAATTTCTGCATTGGAACAGGACTCGAACTCGCGTCTGCTGTTTTCTGTCTAGTTGCCTTACCAACTAAGCCACCAAGCAATATGACAGAGAATTAATGGAATACAAAAACCAAAAATTATACAAATTGTCCGATCGCATAGAGTTAGATGGTTGGGCACATCATTGAAATGCCCGATCAAAGACCTGAAAAGAAAGTGCTGCAGGAAGAAAAAGGTGGAAAATGATAAAAGGGGCGCACATGAAAAATATGGTTTCTATAAGTAACAAAGCATACAGAAAAAGAGACCAGAAAAGGAGATAAATAGTTGGCAATACAAAGACCTGCAAAGCTGATACAACAATAATAGTAGTAATTTCAAGCAAAATCTATTAAGGGGTAACATCACAGTGAACGGCTAAAAACATAGGGCAAATTTGTGAATTATTTTTAGTCAAATAAGAAAATAAATGGAAAATCGGTTTGAAGGTCTTTAATGGGCATAGCTTAAGCTAAAAGAAAATCTTTTTCATATTTTTTAACATCAAAAAGGCGACGCTGGAGCTCTGCAAGTAGGACTGCTTTTTTTACATCGGCCTCCGCTC